>JAJJXM010000111.1:0-86494 GCA_024516155.1 Pyronema omphalodes
TGCTCCAAGAAAGGCGCCGGTGTACATATACCCCGTCTTCACCTCGTTGAACCAGAGAGGCGGTCCCATAAAAACGATTCCCAGTACCACACCAATCATGACGGTCCAGCCAATTAAGGTGCCTTGGGTTAACATACCCCAGAAGATAGCTGGGTGAAAAAGTAGAGGGATAGGCCGTAGAAGAAGCTTAAAGAGATTCTCGTCCGTTTTTCGGCCATTGAATAAGGCGAGTGATTTAACGAAGCTGACAGGAGCGGGAATAGTATCTGCTGCCATACCATCTATTCCTTTATCTACCACGACATCCCTAGGTAGACGAACAGGATCTTCACTATTCCTAGTACTCGGGAATTCCTGTAGGACGATATTCTCGGTGGATGCAAGGTCGGTGTTAACCTCCCTTCTGAAAGCTGTCTCGGGAACAAAGAAGAAGATGAACGGTAACATTATTGCGGAGAAAATTCCGACGAAATAGAAGGGCCAGCGCCAGGACATTTCCCGCGTCATTTTACCGACTATTACGGGGGTGAAGAATGCTCCGCCGAATAAGGCAAAGTTGGTGAAGGCCATTCTTTTGCCTCGCATGTGAACTGGATATAGGTCACCTATGGAGGCGTTGACGAGGGATTCGAAGGGTGCGATGGCGACACCTTGGATGATGCGGGCCCATAGTAATGATTTGTAGGATTTTGCCGCGCCGCCCCAGATTGAACTGATGATTAAGAGAACTGTTCCAAGGATGTAGAGATGTCGTTTTCCCCATACTGGGTCGAGATATTAGTATTGTATTAAGCTTCGATGTAGGTCTAATAATTACCTCGAGCTGATGGTACAAATATAAAACCAGCTACACCGACACCGAGAAGATGGTACCCTAATCCGTTCGTTTAGCATCCGTTGTCCATACAACCCCCCTCCCTCTATTTCATATGTCGGTTTACCTGTCAAAAGTGCAATATCTGTAAATGTCCGTTGCCAGAAAAACGCAAGAGCGACCGTATTTGCTGCCAGTAAAGGACCGAGGCTATTGTGGCAGTTTATGTAAGCTATATTGAGATTGTATGACGAAGAGGAATGTATTACGTGGCAGCCAAAATCTGTATACCACAGTCAGTGTTACGTTACATCGGTAGATACCCGCCCGGGCTTCCTTATTCTGAAGATCCGGCAAGATAAAGAAAGATAAACATACCGAGATTATACACAATACAGTAGTTATCAAATCTCTTTTAAATAAACTCCAATTCTGTAACCCGGTATAGCTTCATTAGCTATCTCACTCTTACTACCATTCCTATTCCCATGCTCCACCTTTCTCTATCCATTTCCCGTTGATAATGCATAAATTGTAGACACGAACCAAAGGATCATTAGGATCATCAGACGGCTGCGGAATTAAAACAACCGGCTTTTTCCCCGCAGTATCATATTTTAGTCGGGGGTCGAGTCTGTCTGCTTCCGCGGTTTCGATCTGGAAACCACCGGGAACAACGGCGCTGCCCGCGCCCATGTACGCCGTACCTGAGAACGAGTTATGTATTAGCTTCAGGCTGAGAGCTTCATGCTGTCGATAAAGGAGAGAATGGTACCTACCTGGTACATGGGCAAGGTGTCGGTCTTCGAGGATTCCGAGTCCCATTGTCAAGTCTCAGGAAGTTTCGCCGACGGTGCTGTCGAAGATTCGAAGGACGCAGACGCTGTGCTTCGGAGGTTTCGCGCTCCGGGTCTTCGTCCTCTCTCTCTCTCTAATCCACTTTTCTCCTTCAAGATCCCTGAGTTGCGTGCTGCTAGGTGCGGTGCCTGGAGACTTTCACTAGTAAAGTAACTGAGCCTTGGTTCGATAGTAGTGGATGCTAAGTACCAGTAAAAAGTACTAAAGTACGATGATGCTCGGGTTGGCTAAAATATTAAGCCCAGCTGAAAGACGCAAGGGGTTGTGGAAATCGACATGGTATGGAAAAAGAGCGTAAATGAAATTGAGATATATACCCGTGCTTTAGGACTGTATCACATCGATCATCGCCAGCAGAGCAACTGATCAGCCAAGCCCCGCGATTTCTGGTGATTAGCGAAAAGGGCCTACTGAATCTGTGGGAGATGGCTGGAAATATGGATGTATTATCCTACTGTAGAAGGAACAGCGGTGCTGATCCTTCAAGTTCGTGGCTTCACTGTAGTATCCACAGTCGTTGTTCGTGGCAAAGTATTTGCATCCGAGGTTATTTCGCTACAAAAAAGAACATCTTTCTCCTACACTTCGCTTCACGGAAACAAGCTTCGGCTGCGCTTTATGTTGGTCGCACGAATATACCTACTCTGCATGTATTCGGCCTGCGCATGCAAACTATCAAGATGTTAAGATAAACTTGCCGAACCAGTCGGTATATGATCCGAAAGCCATTAAGTGAATCACGAAATAGTTTGTACTTTGTAATTGAACTCTGAACGGAATTGGCCTACACTGTACACATGCCCCCCCCCCCTAAATGGTTCTCAATGTTTTGGTTCGGAACGGCCGTTCCTCGACCCGTTTCATCCAAGCCTACGGCCCGACATCGATCTCGATCCGATAGGAAACTGGGGATACATTATCGGATTTCGTCCTGCTGTAGATGCCGTCCATCGACTGGTGATCTGTAATGGCCAAGATTACTAGAAAAATTAATTCAGTAAAGCCGAGTGGATGGTTTTTGCGTGCGTAAGTCAGATGGACAACGTAAGGCTTTGATAGCAGGGGCACGGCAGGGAACCGTTGCAAATCATCGATTATGATTTCCTCGATTCCGGCTCGTCGGGTCCACGAATTCATCTCATGTATAAAAAAAATCATTCACCGGTTGAATTTCTTTGGCTTATTACGATATAAGGTTCTACTGATGGTATGGTGCTGTAACTCTGTTCACGGTATGTACGACTGTCTGTGCTTCTCTGAAAAATAAAAAAAAAGTTCAGCGCTTTGAGCTCTATCGTATGTGGCTCTCCATGATTATCGCGATCAGCCTTCCGCCCTTGATAAGCGAGAGTTTGGACGTTGACTAGCGTAGCCGATGAGAAAATCTCGAAATCAAAATTGAAACCCCCCAAGATGCCGTAAAATCGACACAGCCCCGAAGATGAAATCAAAGGTGTTTCTGCTTGCCCAACGGTGTATGTATCCACAGAGGTAACTGCCAAGTAATGACAAGACCAGCAACGGTACCAAACCGGAGCGCCCGAGCCGTACAGTGTCGACGGTTGGCTGTTGTGACACCATCGTGATTTGCAATACCAACAATCATCAATCGCCAACACCATCTCACTACTATCTCCGAAGTCCATCTGGGCGAGTTTTTTTGAGTCCGTTAAAATGCTAGATGACGACGAAATCAATCTCTTCCAATCCGGCATCTCGTGCCCGACTGCATTGTCGGTCTGCAGCTGGTGGGAAATGAAATTAGGAGGATAGAATCGCCGGCGTTTTAGGTCCCTGTAAACTCCCACACAAACTCTAGGGTCAACCTTTTCAGCGTAGTGTATGTAGCTGTTGCCAACCCAGCAGAACATCATCCACATCGGGATATGGCTGTGTCGCTCACCTCCATTGAGGATTCGCATTCGTCAATCGGAGAGAGTTACATGAGCGGAACCAGAGCCAGTAACCCGCCCCATAATTTCACCATCTCGCCAATGATCCCACTAGCAAATTCCCCAGAGTTGCAAACAGTGGTGTCTTTTCCTGTCTTGTCCTGTCCTGTCCTGTCTTGTCTTGTCCTGTCTTGTCTTGTCTTGTTGGAAAAAGCATTTCTGCAGTTGCTCAATTTGAACGTCATTTCTTTGATTGTTCCCTGGGGAGAACACCGGTGCATGTGCAGCCACTCAGGCAACAAGCTCCGCTGCATGAAGCCTGGGGAAATGCGGTGAACCACGTTGGAATTATAGCCGGAAGATCAATCCTGGACGCTCGAACAAAGGGAGCGCTACCCGATACAGTCAATTTAGCGGTACACCATCATAAAAATACACTAGGTTTGGGGGGACTATAATCGAGCCAGCATCGCTCAAGCTAGAGTAATTACAGTGCCCCCCTCCCCCTCCACATTGGAAAAGATGTCGGTCCCTCCCGCCATCTTCCAGTGTGCAGCTCACCTTCTACCCATATAAAACCTCCCTTTCCCGTCCATATCACCTCCGATCTTTAACCTGCAATTGCAATCGTTTATCACAACCTTATCGATTATTTCCCATTCTTTAGGACAACCTTCGCTACAAACCATATATTCAAAATGAAGTTCTCCGTTGCCATCATCCTCGCCGCCGTCAGCGCCATCGTCTCTGCTCAGGGACTTGGAGACCTTCCTCCTTGTGCCGTAAGTTTTTTTACTCTTTTCTCAAGTCGATTAATTCTGACAATACCCCACAGGCTTTGTGCGCCTCTGGAGCTTTGGGTGGCATGACCCAGTGCAGCACCACCGACTTCAAGTGTATTTGCAGCCAGAAGGATTTCTTGACCAAGATCACCGAGTGTGTTTCCAAGTCCTGTGACAAGGCCGACCAAGACAGTATGTTACCTTTCACTAAACTCTTTTCCTACATTTCGTCATACTAATCCCTCTCACAGAGACCGTTCAGTTCGCCGCTGGCTTGTGCAAGTCCGCCAACGCCCCTATTGACCAGACCATTATCGACTCCTTGACCAAGGCCTCCTCTTCCGTCGCTTCTGCTGCTCCTACCGGATCCTCATCCAGCGCCGCCGTCGCCAGCTCTGCCGTTCCTACCGCCTCCGGATCCCCCGCCGCCTCAGACGCTGCCACTGGATCCGCCGTCCCCTCTGCCCTCCCCACCGGTGCCGCCAACAAGCTTGCCGTCTCTGGAATGGGGGCCGTCGCCGGAGCTGCCGCTCTTTTCTTGCTCTAAATTTTTTTCGTTTTCTTTCAAATGATTCAGGAGGTTTAATGTTTTCTTTTCTTTTCTACGGGCGTCATGGGTTTACGAAAGCAATTAATGATTGGGTTAAATAAATGTACTGTTAATATCATGGGTTACGCATCCTATATGGTCCGTGCCGGAAAATTTCTTGGTTTATACCTACCGCAATACATATGTGTATGGCTGATAATTTTCTATCCATCGAGAAATTAAATCTTGCTAGCCAACTGGAAGATGAATTATGAACAAAATATATTTTTTTGTTTTTTTTTTTCTCTTTTTGACTGGGATACATACATCCATGCATAATGGGATCATGGAAGATAATGCACACTCTGCACGCTCTGCACTTGAAATAAACGAGATTAGATGACCTATAATCCCTGTAGTAAACCAATGATATCAAAAAGTGACATGGAAGTGCTATGTACATACATGACAGCTTACTCCCCCACCCCCCTACTCTCGTGCTACAAAACTACAAATTTGAATATGTATGTACATAGCATCATAGAGACAGACCGAACAAACCTTCAACCCGCCGCCGTACTGGTATGGTAGTAATCAGAAGTTTCTGGTATGCAGTTTCAGGTAGCGACTCGGTTACGGGTTGGTGGGGAGGCTGCAGGTCTGTAGGTCTGTATGTAGGGACTCTGGGATTGTAGAGTTCTGGAAATGATTACGGAAATGATTATAGGAATCAAATCACTTATCTCTGATCATCTCATCTCATGTTTTCGATATAACTGGAAAATAGAATAATATTGAACTTGGAACTTGGAACTTGGGGTATAGAATCCTGAATCTGGAAAACTTGGGGAAATTATAGCTGTGAAGATAGATATATGTTGATTAGAGAACTGCTGTGTTGTTGTGTTGTTATGTTGTTATGTTACTGCACTTTATAGCATCATTAGCATGATATTTTTGATGATGCTGTCGGCCGTGCAGATAGGTAGATAGGTAGATAGATAGATATGCAGATGTCAACTAAATAATTCCGTTGCATCGTTCTGTCGCTGCTTGACTCTTACTGCTTGATATTCTCGATTCTGGGTTTTTTTTGGTTTTTTGGTTTTTTGGTTTTTTGGTTTTTCTTTAACAAAAGAGAAGGAAATGATATACATAACTTAAAACGCAAAAAAGTAAAAAATAAAAAAGGAAGCCCTTGAATTGTCTGAATTGTCTGAATTGTCTGAATTGTCTGAATTGTCTGAATTGTCTGAATTGTCTGAATTATCTGAATTATCTGAATTATCTGAATTGTCTGAATTGTCTGAATTGTCAGGACTCGGGTATTCAGACACTTAGGTACTGTATCTTGAGTATAGTTGGTTATTTGGCTTGAAGTTTGTATGGGAGTTAATATTACTAGGTTACATCCTCGTCGTTGCATGCAATGTAGAATGTAAGATGTTCTCGAGTAGGGTTATGGAAATAATACCCTAATACCCTAATACCCTAATACCCCGGTGATCTGGGGCTGAAGTTGGAGTTGAAGCTGAGGCTGAGGCTGATGTTGTAGCTGAAGATAATTTCGATGTCGATGTCGAAGCTAAAGAATAAAAAGACGAAAAGACAAAAAGACAAAAAGACAAAAAGAAACCCACACCCTATTTCCTCCATTACCCCCTTTCTTTATGAACTTGTAAAATTGTGATAGTGATAATAAAATCTGCTAATGTATATGTTTGTTGTATCTAAATTATAAGATACCCTAAAACCTTGTAATATGACCCGGTGTCTATTTATATACGAGTACGTTTTTGATGCGAGTGGTTTGGAGCTTTGGTGTGTTTTGAAGATAGAAGATTTAACATAGAAGATAGAAGATATAACATAGGGCTACGGAAACTTCTTTTTCAATGAATGTTAAGACTTTCTGCCGTAAGAAACCCAGAGAGCATTGGGGGGGGGGGGGGGGGGGGCGTGGAACCATCTATAACAATCATCCAAACACAGAAATCAAATCTTTATTCAACCGTTACAGACAAAAAATATCCTCCATTAAAACAAAAACAGAAGCATAATTCCTCTCTGCCCGATGGATAAAAAAATTTAAAAGTCACCTTCTATCTCTATAAAAAAAAAAAAAAAAAAAAAAAAAAAAAAAAAAAAAAAAAAAACTATCTTGGTAATTGTATTAACCTATGATATTTGAGCCAAAACCAAAACCAAAGCTAACAAAACTCAAACTCAACCCCCCCCCCCCCCCCGAAACTCAAAAACAAACACTCCCCACCCCTCCACTCCGTCCTAAGCTCAACAACACTAGGGTTACCCCCCATTCCAGCCCTTCAAGATCAATCCTCAACCTAGGGCTTGACTGGGGGCTTTAATACTCCATTTCCATATGCCTTGTACAGGCATCTTTGGCTGGTTATTGTGTGTGTTATGTTGTATGCACTGCTGATAACATTGCGCTTAGGCGGGGGAGACATGAGGCATGGGGCATGAGGCATGGGGCATGGGATGTCACTCGTAATGAGCGGGGTGGGTTGGGCTGGGTTGAATGTTGGAAGATTTCGGGGGCGGCCCCAGTAGTGTAGTGGTATAACTCTCTGCAACTGCGCAAATACAACGTGTTGGAAGATTGCCGTGAATAGGCAATCCAGCTTGTCGTAACAAGGTCCTCGAGTTTGCTCAAGCCGAACCTTGAAGGGGACCAAGTGGGACACCAAACAGGGTTTGATCAGGAGGATGAGACTAGCCGACTTTTCTACTATATATAATGCTTCCTCTCTGTGTATCGTCATCATCATCTACAATAGAACCGTCTGTCTCTCCCTGTGCTTTCTCACACAACGGGTTCGAATCTCGTGTCGCTCCCACAGGTATTGCTTGGTTACCGGGGTTTGTCCTCAGGGAGGTTTACCCGGTGCTCAGGATAAGTGGTTACGCTTTCCTGATCTATGCCTCCTTAGGTATAGACAAGTGTTGGTGGAATGGTTGGGTTAATATGGGTGTAGGAGATTAGGGCGCCTCATTAGGAGACTTCGGTCTCGAGGACAGGAAAAATGGTTGTACAAGTTGCTTTACCCGCATAGGCCTTAAAGGCCTCAATCGGACGTATGATTAAAATAAATAAATAAATAAATAAAATGTTGGAAGATTTTTAAGAACAGGCTATCCAGATTGTTGTAACAAGGTCCTTGAGTTTGCTCAAGACAAATCTTGAGGGGGACAAAGTGGGACACCAAACGGGATGTGATAAGGTGGATAAGATCAACTGACTTTTTTACTATATATAATGCTTCCTCTCTCTGTATCGTCATCATCATCTACAATAGAACCATCTGTCTCTCCCTGTCCTTTCTCTCATTGGGGATTTGGGGATTTGGGGATTTGGGGATTTGGGGATTTGGGGATTTGGGGATTTGGGGATTTGGGGATTTGGGGATTTGGGGATTTGGGGATTTGGGGATTTGGGGATTTGGGGATTTGGGGATTTGGGGATTTGGGGATTTGGGGATTTGGGGATTTGGGGATTTGGGGATTTGGGGATTTGGGGATTTGGGGATTTGGGGATTTGGGGATTTGGGGATTTGGGGATTTGGGGATTTGGGGATTTGGGGATTTGGGGATTTGGGGATTTGGGGATTTGGGGATTTGGGGATTTGGGGATTTGGGGATTTGGGGATTTAGAATTCGGTACGATAATATTTTTTTTTGAAAGAAAAAAAAAAGAAAAGAAAACATAATTATGGTAAGAGTGATTAGAAGGTTTATCAAGTGAAAAGGAAATGGTTTTTGTTGGGAAAAGTTGGGAAAGTGAAGCTGGAAATTGATTACCGGGGCATGGTGCTGGTTTGTTCGAAGCTTTGTTGTTGGTAATATGGTAAATTCTGGATAATAGAGATTGTGTTCTGTGAAGTGTCAAGGGATTGCGTAATTGTTTTTGGGTCTGGGTGTACTGCTGTAAGAATGGCTTCACTGTGTCGGAAAGACTGGTTATGGGAACTGCTATGTGCGGTATGCAATACTGAGACTGCGGGAGGCAAAGCTTGCATTTTGGATTGGGGAAATTAATACAGAAGTAAGCGATTACTACAACTTATTCTAACCCAGATGCAGAATTGGATTTTTCTGGTTCTAACTCCAACAACTTATACAGTCCAACTCGATATCTATGCTAGGTATATTCCATCATGAATAAACGCAGTAATATTCGAAATAAAAACTCCCAAATCCGAAAAAAAAGAAACAAAAAATTTAATTCAAAGAACTTTTAATTTACAGCACTCATAATCTGCTCAATCCAAATCATTCCCAACTCATACCCATCATTTCCTCATCTCTAATCCTGCATTAACACATCCTCCTCCAACGCCTCCTGGGCCGCCCTCATCTCCGCCGCCTGCGCCCTCAACTCTCTATCCACGCCCCTCACGACCTCATCTGAAACCTTCTCATTTACCACCACCCCACCACTACCAACACCAGAAAATAAGCAATCCCACAAATCTTCCTGCTTGACCATTTCTCCACCCCCAGGCCACTTCTCAACCATTGCAGATAATCCCTCCCTCAACTCCTCTGCCTCCGCCGCCAAAACTTTTTGATGGATAACTTTTTGTTCCTCGCCATCCTCCACTTGTCCTACCAAAGCTAATCGTCGTCGTGTAGCAAGGTTAAGAACCGACTGCTCAACAGTTCCATTGACGACATAGCACCAGACGGTGGTTATATTCTGCTGTCCGATTCTGTGGACTCGTGAGACAGCCTGTAACTCGAGTCCGACGTTGAGTAAAGGTTCGCAAAGAAAGACATGGGTTGCGTTTACGACTGTTAATCCGGAAGATTGTGATTTTGCGTGGAGAAAGAAACAAGATATATCGGGATTATTTTTGAATGCTTCGACTCCGTTGACTCGCTTATCCCGGGAGTTGTCAAGGCTTGCGTATTGAATTCCGGCTGCTTTGATGGCTATTTTAACGGTGTCGAGGACGTCGCTCCATTGGCTGAATATGACTGCTTTGAAGCCCGGTTCGTTCCGTTTTAACCAGACGAGATGCCGGGTCATCATGTCGATTTTGGAACCGTAGGAGGATTCCAGGTCGATCTCCTTGATCTCGTCAAGCATTTTGTCGTTGATATTTTCGTAGACCTTTCTAGGATTTGTGGCTGAAGAATTGTTGAAAGTTTCGTTGCCCTGTGATTCTCGTTCCATCAGGGGTCTCTGGGGTTTGTACGTGACTTCGAAGAAGCTACCAGGGAGTAGGTGCGTCTTGCAGCTGGGACAGGTGGTTGATGTTTTCCTCCAGATCATGATACATGGTTTGCAGAACGAATGGCCACAATTGGAGATGATTCCGATTTCATAATTGTCCATGCAAATCAGACAGCTTGGTTTGTCTTCTATCTTCATGCTGGATAAGTGAGTGAGATAGCGTTGTTTCGATTTTCCCTGGTTGATCAAGTTCCGGATTTTCTCCTCTCTCCTCAGGATCCCCTCGATTAATCTGTCCGTGACGTGACTGGTCTTGTATTCGGCTTGAATATCAAGTGGGAGTAGCGTATCAGACACTTCCTGAAACTGGCGGTAAAACTCCATCCGGGTATTACTAATTGACCGGAATAGTTCAACTTCCCTATTTATTTGTTAGTACTCTATGTTGTTCGGCAGTTTTCAGTAAAAACTTACCTGAATGAATCATTGACAGCTTTAGTCTGAATGGCCACTATATTCTGTAGCCTTTTATACTCTGATTCCGCCAGTACCCTCTCGAATTGTGCGCGTTTACTTCCATCCTCTTCGGCTGACTTAAGGCTGGATATCAACATCCGGAGATCGTTCATTAGGCGCTTCATAGACTTGAATTCATTCAGCGGATTGACCTTATCCTTTGCGGCCATTAACTTTGTAAAAAGACTCAAGTGCATCTTGGAGGGGCGGTTCATCGCGGTTCGAGTATCTTGCTCAATCAACATATTGTGGACTTCCGTCAAAGCCTCTTCACGATCCGCAAGTAATGCCCTTATAGCTGACATGTAAGCATACCCTTCTTCCTGTTTCTCGACGGAAACTTCGAGCTCGTCTCCCTTGATTTCTTCGCTGTCATCGTCGACCAGAGGCTCGAGTGACAGCTTGATGAGAATTTCGCGCCACTCGTCGAATAGGATGACCTGATCATTTAAAGCCTCTGCAAGCGTCGCTATATTGTTCAATATCGTTTGACTTTCGATTCCTCCAGACTGTTCTCCAGGGGGGTCGAAGTCTGGGACCTCGACAAATGACTGGGTTTCCTTCTTCTCGCTCAATCGGTTCATGACTCTTAGAGCATTACTGCGGGTCTCGTTCATCATCTCCAATCGGGCTCCTTTGGCGAGCTCGTAAAACTCTGCCTCTTTAGCCGTGTATTCAGTAATCAGTTCGTTGTTGCCCTGCTTTTCGGCTGCTTCCTTGAGCTGGAAGTAGGCTAGAGTCTCTTCAGTATTTATGAACAAGCATCATGGAAAAGATGAGTTGACATACCTGTGGCAATCCAATAATAGCAAGCATGCTGGATTTCTAGCAATGCTCTCAGTCTTGTTTTGGCACCGCTGACTGATGGCGAAGATCCGGTCTTCTTTTCGGAACTAATATCCTCGTCGAGGTTGTTCTCCTTTGAGTTTCCGTTTGTGGCTTGCTTCGACGCCTTTTTCAGTCGTTCAGCATTGGCAATTTCCACTTCTAATGCCTGTCTACTCTCTTCCACGGCCATAGCCACATCTTTCAAGGCTTCTTCCCAGGTGTTCATAGCATCCTGGACTTTTCCTTGGTGCTCAAGCAACAGCTGACCGCGGTGGACAATCGACCAGAATAAACTTCTCTCTTTAGCCTGGGTATCATTAGATATGTTTTCAATCATGACTCCAAGAACTTGTTCGACAGTTCTCAATGGACCACCTATACGGCCGAAGGTCTTCCTGTTACGCTCTCCAGCCTCGGGATGTAGACAGGTTTGTCGCAATCTTAGTGGAAAGCTATTAGCATATAATCCCTACAACGAATTTTTGTGTGGATATACCTGATGAGCCACTCTCGCATTTTGTCGGCAAAATCGTCCGGATTCCAATCATCCACCAAGGGGGCTCCGTCAGACGTGACCTGGACGTCTCTGCACATCAAATCGAACAAATGAGTATAGTTTTGTTCCTCAACTTGTGAAAACGGAACTGTAACAACAACTCGATTTTGGAGCGGTAAAGAAATTTCATCCTGAACGATATCTTTTGAATGTCGGATACCAATGGTGTTAAAAATGGATTTAAAGTGGCGTGGGTGCCGCGTTAAATTTTTCCAGATAGCTTTCTGGCAAAAAGGCTCATATCTAAGGAAAAGCAGTAGTCCAAAGCAGTCGGCAATATCCTTTCGAACCGGAGTACCTGTAAGGCACCATGCGTTAATCCTCGGAATAACGCGAGCCACTGTAGCCGCTTTGCTGACACCTGTGTCCACCATTTGAGCCTCGTCAAGGCATACTCGCCACCATGAGATCTTTATTAAGGGACTCTCCTTGGGCTCGTAAATTTTTGTTGTGCGAAGGTTGTGGCTTCTCTGCGCTGTGTAGTATATCTCCTCGGATAGAATGTTGTACGTCGTAAGCACGACATCGTATTGCAGCAAAACATCGACCATTCCTGCTGCTTCATCATCTGTAATGCGTCTAATGCCTTCATAAATAAAAACTACTTCATGTTAGAAGCAGATACACCAAAAAAACATGATTTTTGTTTACCTTTGAGGCTGGGAGCACGAGATGCGAGTTCCGATTTCCACTGGTTAAGAATACTTGGAGGTGTGATAATCAGAGTTGCTCCTGATACTTTCACCTCTTTGTCCTGATAGGCATCATAAACTATCTCACCAATAGTGGATGCATCTCGACGATGCAGGCACATGAGTGACATGAACTCAATTGTTTTGCCGAGCCCCATTTCTTCCGCAAGGATTCCAGTGTTTTTTGGCGCAGTGAGATGATTGGCATCGAGTAACCTCTGGTGATCATTAGATATGACCTTAAGGACTTCAGAGACATAGATGAAACTATCGGAATTTTGTGATCCGCTATTGTAAACCCGGAAGAACGTTGGCGGTACACGAGGGGAATTTTGATCTCCAATCTCCCTAAAATCTTGTCCGCTATTTCTCCGTTCACCGATTGCGGTCGATAATGCACCTTCTCTTCCCATCATCCATTTTACTGTACGTCGTTGAAAAGGAAAAAGTGAGCAGCTAATATCCTTGTGCTGCATTGAATCCAAAGATTCATCGGTCTTCTCGGGGACATGAAGCGAGAGATATAAATCCCGAGGCGTGATAAGAGTTTCCTTTTCCAAAGTATCCTGATCGGTAGGCTTATTGGAAGCCTGCTCGTTGGATTGGTCTTTCAGTAGGTTACTAATCCAACCCCAGTGTTCTCCTTTGCCGAGACTCAGGGGATGTTGCGATTCAGCGGATACTGTGCGAAGAGACATTTCCATGATGAATAGTTTTCCGTCGTGTATTTCACTACCTAAATGAAGAACATTATCTGGGGTCATGATTTCGCGTGACTTCTTGTCCTCCAATATCCGATGAAAGTGTTGAAAATCTTGCATTTCGGATAAACTTGTGACTTGTGCAAGAGCAAGAATCTCGGGTACATCGCTCAGATTCGTTTTCATTTGGAGCGTCAATGTGCGCATCGCATTAGGGCCATCTTCAGCTGTGATTATTGAAAAGTCTACAATGTCTGCCTTGGATTGAGATTTTGCAAGTAACTTTAGTTTATCGCGTATGGACTTATCCGGAATTTGTATTTTAATGTAACGAGTAAGGAGTGGGATAATGTGTTGAGGACTGTAGGTAGGTGATGTTCGCCTCCGCTTAGTAGCTGGAGCGCGATTTTGGCGTGTAGATAATTCGTCAATAGAGCGCTTAGAAGTAGTTCCCCGCTGAAGAGAATCTATCATTTCTTAATAAAAAGCATTAGTGGCATAATTATTTGAATATTTTTCAGACCTACCTGCTTCCTTCATCGTAAATATTCAGTAGTGTTTTGGCGCGTGAAAGGACGAAATGTAATGTAAGTATGGAGTAGATGCGCGTGTAGTGTTAGATAAATGTAGGTAGATATTGCGCGAATGTCGATATCGGCTGAAACAGAGCAGTAAGTAGGCTATGTTTCGAGGTAGGTAGATCACGAAGAGTAGCGTTACAACTACCCTAACCCATAGATCCTCGTTAAATCCCGGGGTCGAGCTGTCTTGGCCTTTTAGAGCGAGTCACAACGTCTGCCTAGCTTAGAGTACGTCATCGCAGCCGCCTCGCCACAGTTCCTGCTGCGCTGTCAAGTTTGCGAACTGACTGGTAACTTTCACATCGAAAGACTTCACGATATTCTGCTCAGTAAACTATACAAATTACAGCACGACCAAAATAACTGGGTTGCCAAAATATGTCATGTATTCTACCACTGCCTTTCGATCGCTCGAGAAGCTGCTAACAGCTATACCATAGCCAACATTGATTATTGTGAGGCAAATCGTCGGTCGCCACATCGTTACTTCTAACATGAAGATACAGACGCCGCTCTAGGTGTTTCTCAAAACGCATCAGCCCAGCAAATTCGCGATGCCTATAAACGGTATTCCAACTCCTGAACCGCGACTCCACAAGCTAACATCATACCAGTGCTGCTCTCAAGACTCACCCCGACCGAGTCGCGCACAACGACCCTACCCGGGCCGCACGAACAAAGAAATTTCAGCGGGTAAATGACGCATACTATGTCCTCAGTGATCCTGCACGACGCCGTGACTATGATGCAACCCGCACCTTCTCTACACCATCGTCTGAGCAGTGGCACTCTGATTCTCAGTGGCAGGATGAGCAGTTCGGCAGTGCGTTTGAGGAGATGATGAATGAAGCCGGACTCAACGAAGATCCAGATCCATCTACAAATCACGGGAACGGATCATCGATCTGGAGCCTACTGGGAGGACTTTCGGGCGCAGCTCTTGGGTTTATCGTTGGAAACGTTCCAGGGTTGGTAATAGGAGCCGCTGCCGGAAACCGATTGGGCGCGATAAGGGACCGAAAGGGACAAAGCGTATATCAAGTCTTTCAGGAACTACCTCAGAATGACAAAGCGAAGGTGCTTAAATTTTCCTTTGATATTGGTTTTGGCGGCTCGGAGAACGGAGAGTATCGGGCGAGAGACAGAAGCGCGGGGACATGAGGACTAACTTAATGTGTGTACAGCTGCTATCGGAACTCGCGGCGAAAGTCCTGGCCCATGCTGTCAGTTGAATAAGGTGACGAATCTCGGTGATGGGTAGATGATGGACTGTGAACCAATAAACGGAGGATCACAAGATGGGGTTGATGACTGGAGGGACTATTTGGCGTTTGCTATGTTGATTTTGGACTTATTTCTTTTGGGTGGATTTATTCGAAGGGGATATCACTCGTGGTAGATGTACCTGTCGTTTTCATTTGCGTTTCCGAAGAGTTATTATATCACTTTCGATGAACATCATACCCTAACAATGTTCCATTCTACGGGTATCCGGTATCGCTCAAAACATCAGCCCCAAACCCAAAACGCCATGATTCAAAGTCCATGCACCCGATCAGTAAACAAAACCGCCCGCTCAGTCATCACATGACCTCCCATCACTCTCTCGGCAGCAGAGGCGTCCTGGCGGTCGCAATGGTTACTCTAACCTGCTGTTCGAGCTGATCCCTCGAAGCCGTATCAGGAAGATTAATATTTCTCCTCGTCAAAAAGCCTCTAAGCTCCCCCTCAGTCCACTCTCTTGGGTCTCCGTGCGGGTCGTCAAGAGTCATTCCCGAAGGTGCATCATCCTTTAAAATAACATATGCCGATACACCGACGATAATAGCGGCAAAACCTGTAAGATGTAAGCTTCTACTCCTTACAACAGACAACCGTGGTGTTCCGCTGCTATCGAAAACGAAACGGACTCCGGACGACTCTGGGTGAATATAGATGCTACACACCGAAAAAGAGGTTCTGTAGCGAAACCATTAGAGCTTTGCAAATCGATCAGAAATGGAGATACGAACTCTAGAGTTGATAAGCCGATCAAGCGGGGTCGGGGAAGCGCGCAGGTACATGTTAATGAGAGTTTGCTTCGACGGAATTGGAGCCATCGTGGAGATTCTTAAGCGCTTAGTTGAGTTGAAGCTGTCGTGGATAGTGGGCTGTGCAAACAGGGGTGAAGCTTGCTCGTAGATGTGCAAGTTGCGGAGAGCTCCAGATCAGATACGATAAGATGAGCTATCGTTGTTTAGGGTTTGTAGTACCTGAGAACAACGGCAAGCTCAACTTGTTTGGTAGCAGTCGCTTTCCCAGTCATCTGCATAGTTACCTCAATAGTGGGCGTGTTTCTAAAGTACTTTGTGCGATACGTGACAAGGTGTTTACAACATAGAGTTTTCTTTTGCGCTACTATCTGGTTTCGAAGCCTATCGTATGTAATCTGTTTTCCGGTCATCGTTCCCAGCTTTCGTTGGTGTTTTGTAGTCGTCTTTAAACATTTTACGAAGGTCATTTCGCCTCAAATTCATCGTGGCATTCAGAATCCTCTTTTCCTTCTATGATTTCTGAAAAAGAGGTACGATTTTTTAGGACAGCATGGTCGGAGAGGTGCTCAGATACATGTTAATGAGAGTTTGTTTGGAGCCATTACAGATATTCTTAAGCGCTTATGTACATGTTTGAGTTGGAGCTGTCGTTGCAAATAGGGGTGAGCTTTCTCGCGCCATAGATGTGCAAGTCGCGGAGAGCTCCAGATAAGATACCCAGATAAGATACGATGAGATGAGTCTTTGTTGCTTAGGGTTTATCCGGAGTACAAGGGGAAGCTCAGCTGGTTAGCCTTGCGCCTTACCAGCTTCCACCCTTCCCCGAACTCCTGAGCTTCCTTCCGACACATCATATCACCTTAAAGTTCCCGACAAAAACACACAAACGTGTTATCGATATAGAAAGCTTAATTTCATTGGCATAAACGAATATCTAATCGGAAGCTTTAGTACATAACAAACCTCCTCGCCGGAGTTCGGACCATGCCCGACGGCCCCCATCGCGCCAAAAGAATTCCTCTAAAGAAATTCGAAACCTCCAACCATCTTAAATATGCGCCGGTGTGGCTTCCGACATCAAAAAGCAACGAATTTCCTGAAGCAGTGTTATGCCATGTCGTCGATCGACGCCTCTCTCGCGCTTCCAGAAGCAAGTACAGATGATGCCAGATACACTGGTGACATTATGCAGGGCGTGGTTGCATCTAGAGCATATAAAGTTGGTGATGCAGGAACAACCAATTGTGGGTGGTTGGAGGTGTACTAAAGCTTAAGATCATCTCTAGTCTGTACCTTGCATATGGCGCCCAAAACACCCCTTTTTCGAAGACCTCCGATGTTGTGGAAACTCTCCGGTGTATCCATCTACTTAACGATGTCATTGTTATTCCAGAAGCGATGTGGCATCAAAGGCCATGTGTTGATAATAACGTCAGGAAGGTACTGCCGCGTCCGTGGACGATCGACACCGTGGAAAACGTGGCAGCAAGTGACGTTGGGTACCGTATCGTTCGAGAAGATAAGCTCACGGTAAGAACAGTTACGGGTAAGGCTGTATGTGGCGATTCAATTACGGGCGGTATACTTACCGTGATTTGCTAGTTTCTCAGAATGGTGAGTCTTTGGTGATGCAGAGACATCCAATAGTATGCAAACTACGGATGTTATGAAATCATACACAATCCAACACGGACTCCATGGATGATCATGGGACAGGATAAGCTGATATGTACGGCACAGGCTCGTCCTGTAAAGACAATTCTTGACGTACGTATATATGCCCAATGCACTCTACGGTAATGACATTGGTATATGGACACTATACATTCACGTCGTCACAGGAGCTAGCTTCCCGTATTTTTGTGTACTGAGATTACAGTCAATGCAGTTTGCCGTATGAGACTCGGGTGTCAAGAAAGCAAAGTCATCAGCACTGTTGTCTTAGAGCACGGAGTTACTGTAGTCCTTCCAAGTCGAGTTCCTGAGTTTCAAAACAATTGTCATTGCCGAATTCCATGTGACGCTAGTTAATTTCGCGTGTTGATGGTTGCGTTGTCAAGGGATGGAGACACATTACCCGGCCTTAGTGATGGGTGGGACTGTCACGAGCTAAGATAAGATTGATAAACAGATCCTCAGGGCTGTAGCCCTGCAGTCGCACAACAGTCAAGCTGCATTGTGGGGCTGTCCCATTCGGGTCTGGCATATTGACGAAGTGGACGACGATTGAATTTCGGAAAATCAGCGACCAACGACGACTACCCGAACCGACTAACCCGCCCGACGCCGTTCGAAATCACTCAAAATGCCCAAGCAGGTTCACGACATTAAGCAGTTCATCGAGCTCTGCCGCCGTGCGGACGCCTCGTGTACGTTTTTCTACCCGTCCGCGAAATAGCACAAGACAAGAAACCCGTAAAATGGGGGAAATTATTGTCAAAATTCATGAAAACAAAAAAAGTCCAAAGAAACAAAGGCTGACGTGAACTTCTGTAAACAGCTGCTAAGATCAAGGTCCGTTAAACTTTACCTACCTTCTACCGCGAAACCGTTTTCTTCTTCCCCTCACCCGCGAACAACGAATCTCGTACTTCACGACCCCCGGAAAAAGAGAATGGAATTGTTGGTGGATATGTTGGAAATACGACTCATACTGATTCGATTTCAAAATATATAGAAGTCCCAGAAGGGAGCTTCCCAGATCAAGTTCAAGGTCCGCTGCAGCCGCAACTTGTACACCCTCGTCCTCAAGGACACCGAGAAGGCCGAGAAGCTCAAGCAGTCCCTTCCCCCTGGTACGTCGAAATCTACATCTACATTTTTTCGGGCACTTTGGCGAAACCCGGATGGTGGAGCAATTGTTACGGAGGGATACGCAACGCTCTATAAGACAGGTTCTGACTTTCTATAATCCAGGACTCACCATCACCGACGTCAAGAACTAAATTTTTTCCTTTCTGCGAACGGTTTCGGGATGACGAAAACGGAGTTGGCGTAAAAATGTTTACTTCGCTGGGCACACATTAGTGGAAATACAATAAATCCAAAAAACAAGAAACTTTATTGTATTCACTACAAACCTCACGTTTTTGTTTTTGTTTTTTTTTTCTGGCACAAAAATGGGTGTTTTTTTGTTCTTTTTTGAATGGGGATATATCTTTCTATCTACATAGTCATGATAATGGCGTAACAATGGCATTGTTTTCGGTCTAAACAAGATAAAAGGGATATCTCTATGAATATTATTGCATGAAGCTCTGTGCCTCAATTTTCATTGCGCCAGGTGCTGTTGCACGATTATTGCTGAAATTAACCCGCATATCGCGTGCAATCATTGACGCGTGCGTCAAGCGTAGACGATTCGCCAAATTATCGATATGCACCCCTGTGGAACTGCGCGCACATATCTTACGCCCTAGATTGATATACATTATCAAAACTCGAAGCATGGGTATGTTCACAGAACGATACGTTCCTGCAAAATCAGAGAAAACAACAACTGCCTTTTAGAACAACTATCCAATTTCAACTCCAACTCCAACTCCTAAATTAATCCGTCATATCATACCGTCATCAATTTGTCATCTTATCATCTTTAACTATAAACGCCTATCTAATATTCCATATATCCTTGCCATATCTACTCCGATTGATACACATACTCACATTCCCTGGATCCTTCCAAGCCATGAAACCTCAACAACCCAAACATCCTAACCACATCCAAATCCTTCAAAACCAATTCAAACTCCCCAAAATAATTCGGTTCCTCATTAGTTTTCTTGAAACCTAGAGAAGTGAATAAACCAATAGACCGATCATTAACCTGATTTATCTTGACGACCAAATATTCCAGCACACTATCTGTTCCAAACTTCCTCACGATTTCCTCTCTTCTAACCACCACATACCACAAAAATAACAATACAGCAGCTCGTCCATATCCCTTTCCCTGGAATTCCTTTCTCGCTATCATCAATTCAAGCTCCCCTACCAATCGACGTTTCCCCGACATTCCCCGATCATTTAATGGGAGCTCGTCATGTGATTCGCTTAGGAATAGGTTGATGTCTCCAATCATTACTGAGGGGATGTCATGCTCGTTGGCGATTATGGGGGCGGAGGAAACCGGCGGGGATAGCGTTTCGAGATTGGCTTCGGTGGGAATCGACGCTGCTGAGGCCGGGGGAAGACACAGAATGAAGGTTAGCTTGTCGGTGTCGTGGCGCCAGTTGCGTTGCATTTGGTATTCTTGGTCTAGGGTTAGACGCTCGGAGGCTGTGGCTTCTAGGATCGCCTGTGTGCGTTCGTGTCAGTGGAAAGATAGACATGATGTGGGATGTTGGAGTGGTGGAGGGGCTTGTGGGGGGAGGGATGTTTGATAGAGGTGTGAAGGGTTATGTAGAATAGCTGGTATGATGCATAGGATGTTGGAAATAGTATATGGAGAAGATAGTATGCCTTGAGGAATACACCGTATTCCTAGACGGGCTGAGTTGGTTGCTGACAGTTCATTTCTCGCTGGGGTTTTACGAGCTCCAAGCTGCTGTGAGCTCTTTACAGGGCCTTTCGTCGGAACTTTGCCGAGCTTTCCAAGTCCAAGGCGTTTTCCAAAATGCAAGGGGAACAAGAGAAGATAAAGAGAAATACCTCATCTTGCATCCAGGAGTTATATGTTGCGACATGGTGTGGTTCGTACGGGACCAGCAGGATCTTGGGGGAGAGGAGAGCTGTCAGAAACACAATCTTTGTCAGGTGGACTGAATGGGGAACGATCGGAAAACTTAAAAGAAGAAGAAGAAGAAGACAAAGAAGAAGGACAAGGTTTGGAGCGATTCAAAAATACCTGTATTGGCGTTCAGTAACATCTTCGTTGCGGTTGCTCTGTAGATGTTGGTGTATCTCTATCAGTACAGTAATCCCTGGGTAATACTGCTTTTCCTGTATCCTGTGGCGCAGGGCGCGAGCACAAGGCTCTTGTGTGCGCGGTGGGAAAAAAGCGGGGCACAATTTTGGTGCTGTGGTGGTTAGGGTTTTGTGCGGGGAAGGACAGTTGGCAGCCTGTCTGTCATGTCAGCCTGACTCTCTGGTGTGCAACCTAAACTCTATTATTAGAAACCTATGACAGCTTGCCGGACGGGAATAGTTATCCATCCATGTCGTCGATGAGGTCACTGATGGGGGGGTTTCTCTTTTCACATGTGCTTTTAGGGATACATATCTGGATCCTGTTGTGTTACGAAGATGATTTGTGTGACAGAAAAAAAAAGTCGGAATTCACTGTGCATGCCAATGTGAGCTATGACGAGCACCTTGTAAGGCGATTTGATTAGAAAAAAAAAAAGGACGCGAATGCTTTTCGGAAACCCCGGATTGACTTTTCTTAAAGCCCAGTTTTCCACTTCCCTATACTCTGAGGCCTCCTCTCTCAAAGCCTCGTCCCCCCCGGGCTCCCTCCATCGTAAATGCTCAGATCCAAGGTTACTGTATCGTGGAAATTCGGAGAATCTTGTTTCCAAACCTAAGCACAAGGTTACCGTTCTTCCGGGCCGTGGCTCAGACGAGTCCTGTTCGTTTGCCTCGTAAGCAGCATTTCCCAAAATGCCCTCCAGCTCTTGTATATCGTCCAACCGTAACATGAAGGGGCCCTCAAAAAGTGGCCTGCTGTGCTGCTTTGACCGAGAAATACACACTCCTTCTGCGAAAATGATCGGCAGCGGGGTGCATTCTGCACCTGCAAGTGCGGGTGCAAGGATTAGCGGTTTTAGCGGCTGAATGCTGGAATTCTCGCGGGTTTCCCTTCTTTGAGGCCCGTGAACGCCAGGGCCCGTGTGGCCACTCTTCCATACGGCGTAGATTCAAGTGCCACTGCACTTTAAGGGTCTACGTAGCTCAAAGAAGAGATACATATAACTCAACTTGACCTGTTCCAGTAATGAATAATGTGATCAACAGAGTGTAGGACATGTCGTGCACAAAACAACTCACACCCGCGTAGAATAGAGGCGTGTTGCCGCTGATACCGTATTTCCATGACACAAGATAAGAGTGGATTCCAGTCTAGAATCCTCAAATTTTGTTTGTGGGGATAAGAGTGATGAGCGTGGGGGAAATATGACCGGAGAAGGGAAGAAAATAGTGGCTAGGCCGGTGAAGGACGGCAGGAGTGCAAATGGCATCTATGGGGAGGCATCCATCGAAATCGAAAATCATGCAGAGATTTGGGACGACTCGAAGGCTGATGCCCAAAACATGTGTATTCAAATTTCAAAATACCGCAGATGTTATGCGTTTTGGCACTATGCATTCGTTTCGTGCACGCCTTGCCAGCTGAGGAGGATCGTCGATGCTGGTGCCCAGTGCTGAAACGCCACGAGAGCTTGATCCTTTTTGGCGAACTGCGATCGTATCTAAATCTGGATCTTCAATTTTGCAGCTGTCAGAAAGAAGATTTTTAGGCAGGGCATTTGGGTTCTCCGGGTACCCGACGATGCATATATATCAGGTCTGATGAAAAGCTTCACCGATCTTATGTGGGCCTGGGGAATTTGGCGGCTCTACCGGTAGGTGATCGGTTATGCTGCTATCCACCTGTTTCTTTTGGGCGACTGGACCACACAGCAGCCTATTTTGCCGCACGTTTTGTCGTCGCCTCCGGAACTATCGTAGCCTGGTTCACCTGGCTCACCTGGCTCATCTGGCTGACTTCGCTCACTGCATAAACCCGGAGGAGCCCCGAAAGTTCTAACATGCGCAATGCACGCCTTTTACCTCATAGTGCGCTTCGATTTTGGTAGCGGTCATTTCGACTTGGATTAATAGCCCAGAGTTATGTGTCTTCTGCGTCAATTTGATACACTGGACTTGACAATAGAAGCATGGCATGTTTTTTTTGGTGTTGATGCGGTGAGGAGAGAGTGCTGTTTTATATCGTGTATGTATCTCCTTACTCGAGCTCAGTAAGCAAAAAATACACAAGATTAGCTGTATGCGTATGTCCCACACGTACGCAGCGTCGTGTCGGTTTAAGATTTGGATGTTGCTCCGCGCGCAGAATGGTGCCAAGGTCAAATTGCGATGGGCATCATAGGGGCTGTTCTCATCACAGTAGTGCCCCGTTTCAAAAGCGACACATGCGTCTGCGTCGCTGGGTTGGTTTCAGTGTGCAGGCGTCATCGTAATATTCCGATGATTGACATTGTGTTTTGCCAATTAAGCATAAGGAAATTTATGAGATGGGGTTACGGGAGACAAGGCAGAGTTCGGCGAGAGCGGGGTGTGGAGGTGGAAGGGTGGGGAGGATACGAAGGTTCGAGGGAGAGAGGAAGGGAGGAAGGGAGGGGGGCGGCGCGAAGGGCGATGGCTTGTTGGTGGAACGGCGCGATGGGCAGTTGGGCTTGCAGAGCCAGAGATGGAAGAGATAGAGGCTGCAGAGAAGACCTAGAAGAGGCTGCAGAGAAGACCCAGAAGAGACTGCAGAAGAAGCCAGAGAAGACTTGAGAACATGAGAGAAATCGAGGAGAAATTGAATTGGATCTCATGACAAAGCATACAAATCTCAATAACGAGATTCATGAGATCCATACTCAAACAACGAGATTCATACAAAACCAACACAGCCATACCCATCACCGGCGGCAAATGGCTATCGCCTCACGCGGTCACAGTTCACTCCTTCGCGCTGCCATGCCTCACACAAGCCCTTCGCCATGTTCTCGCAAGGCTTCCTCTATCACCTCTTGATCACCTTTTGTTCACTGCCCTCGTTCCTCGTTCCTCCCTTCCCCGTCATCCCTCCCTGCATCCACGCGTCTGCGCCATCTTCGCCCTCACCTTCCCTCCACCTCCGCCCCCGCTCCGATTGTGATCACCGTCGTTTGTGATCTCTCTCTGTGTGTGTTTGCACTCCCCGTTTGGATGCAAATACCAGGCGGCTCCCGAATCGGGAATCGTGCTGGAGGCTGGGGATGCTTTGTGCATTGGTTGCGGCATCCTTGAATTCTTCCTCTTGCGCTTGCCTTCGTCGGTTGAATTAACGAGCACTACCATCGCACAACTGCATGCTCCTGAACGATGAGATTCTGAATTTCGTTAGAAGAGTCTACTTCTTCACTGGAAGCCTCTATCACGTTAGGAATCCCCGCGAGCGGGAAATGGCGAGTCTGTAATCCGTTAGACTTGTCCATGAACGTCAACTGTACCATCCCTTCCCCCCGAACTTCTCCTGGCTCCACTTGCCTGGTGGCCCCATTGACCTTACTGATCCAGTTCTTTTCTTTTTTCTGCCCCCCCCCCCCCCCCCCGTCTGCCCACGCCCCCCCCCCCCCCCCATCCCATCCCATCCCATCCCATCCTCGCTCTCCCTCCAATCCTCGACTGCTCGTTTCCCACCCTTCATTTCTCTAGCGTACCGGACCCTTATCGGTACCAAAACAAAAGTAAAAATACATATCAATACCTAATAGAAGCCTTTTCCCGTCTCTGATTATTTTTCCATTCATTCCCTCATTATTATACGCCCCCGCCTACGAGAAAGACACACTTCAATTCAGTCAAGAGTCAACGTCTACATTTATCGAACACCTAGTCGCGTTCACATATATATTCACGCCTTGTCTACGAAACCCTTCGACCAAAACACCGTCGTCCAATAGTATTCACATAATCAACCTCACTACAAAAGCAACACTACACAATGGCCTACTCAAGAGTCTTCCTATTCGCACTTCTGCTCGTCGCCATGTTCATAATGGTATCGGCAACGACCGAAGTGTACGCAACCGCAAGACCCTCGTCAACTGGGTATCCTATGATCGGACGGAATAACACAAATGCGACATCGCCGACAGCACCGAAATCTCCTTCAGATCAAGACAGTGCTGGAACAACGATATCATCGAGCGCCGCATTATTTGGAGCATTAGTCGCTGTGCGTATAACTTTTCTACACTTCTTCAATTCTTCAACCCCCTGTCTTCAACTCCCACTCAACCACATCGTTTGAAATGAACGTCCCAACTAACCTGAAATCATTTCTACAGGCTGCCTTGTTTTCGCTTTAAAAAAATTCCCGCATCTTCTGTTACACTTCCTTACCGACCTTTTCCGGCATGACTGAAACGAAGCCAACGCGTACATACAACCTACTTTACATTGCTTTTTAATACTTGGAACTGGTGTTCTGTGTTTCTTCTCTTCTTCTCTACAATCAATAATCTTATTCCGATTTCCGTCGACGAAGGGGAAAAAAAATCGAGCCCGACAATTGAACTTGAATGCGCATCCTAATTTTGCAATCCTGTACTTATACTACATTGCGACGACAATTATTTCAACGGCGGCATTCGAAATGACCGGTTGTTTTTTTTTTCTTTTTTTCACGGTGCCTTCTTACTACTACCCTTGCTGCGCATACTTGCCGCTTAATCCTTAATTCGGTGATCCACCAGTCAGAATCATCCATAATACGGACGATTTTATCTGGGGTTTTTGGACGGGCTTGCTTATGTTTATTTCGCTATTCGGCTACATACTGTGTGCGAGAACTTGAGGTGGAAATTAATGAATGGGCATCCTAACTTGAGGTGGAAATTAATGAATGGGCATCCTAATCGTTGTTACCATCCCCGACTTATCAGGAACGAGCCAGTATGTATCGGCGACCAGAAGAAAAACAGTCTAGGACTTGTTCTACTAGCAGCCGACTACACTAGCTTCTAAGCAAAACCGATAAGCAGAAATAATGAAACACATAAAAAAAAGAAGAGGAGAAAAGAAAAAAACAAATAACAAACAACAAACAACTTTAATCATCAGTGTGTGTTGTTTAATTTGTTTTTTTTGACTATTTTTTTATATATTGGGTTTTCTTTTTCTTTTTGTTGTGTCGGCAAAAAAAAACACGGGGAACTTTCGGTTTTGGTAATTGTATTTTTTGCACTTTTACTTGAGGGATTTCTCTTGTTGGTGTGTGTATTTTTTTTACACTTATCTTTTTTTTTTTTTTTTTTTTTCACTTTAGGGGTTTCTTCTGTTGGGGTGTGTATTTTTTTTTGTTTTATTAACTCCTCTTTGTTTATGAGTGTACCAGAAATTGTTTTTTTTTTTTTTTTTTTTTTTTTCTTTTTACTCCTGGAAGGGTTTGGCGTCGGGTATCGGGGAACAGACTAAAAGACTAAAAGATTTAAAGATCAAAAGAATCAAAATCAAATGTTTAGATTATTGGAGCATGAGAAAAAAAACTAAACTAAAGAAAACAAAAACAAAGAAAACTAAAAGTTATAATGAATAAACGCTGTGGGGTTATTTGTTAGTGTTGCAGTCCTGCATGTGTATAGAATTTTTTTTTTTTTTTTTTTTTTTTTTTGGAAAATATCTTTTTGGAAAATATTTTTTTTTATTTCAACTTTTTTGTTACTTGAATTCATTGGGAACCTTTGTGTCTAGAGTGGATGTATATGTTTTTTTTTTTTTTGGGGGGGGGGGGGGGGGGGGAGTCAAATAATGATTGGGCTTTGATGCCATTTGGTTTGGTATGGTATGTGGTTTGGTATTTGGTATGGTACATATTGAATCACTCGAGATAACTGGTTAAATTAGTTAAACAAATGAAAAAAAAAAAAATCAAATAGGCGAAATAAACTTAATGTATAGAGTATTATTGTGTAGATAGGATTTATGATATGATGGGCTATGATGGGCTATGATGGGCTATGATGTATTGAGTATTAAGTGCTTAAACTTTAAGGTGACGTGAAAAAATTGTAAGAAGACAAATCTAGGGAATTTGGTTTGGTTTGGTACTGAAATTGGGAATTGGTACTGAAATTGGGAATTGGGAATTGGGAATTGGGAGTATCAATAATCAAAAAATTAAAAAATCAAAAAAAACGGGACATATTCACTTTATATGATTTGAATATGAAACTGTGAAACTATGAGTAGCCCAGCTTAGTTCAGCCCAGCTTAATGAGAGAAAAGAGAAGGGCCAAGGAAAGGAAAGGAAAGAAAACAAAGCGAAGCAAAAGAATAAAAAGCTCTGCCATACTTTTGAAATTCCTAATGCTTTTTCTTAACAAAAAAAAAAACCATTTGTGATAGATGATGTTTATTATAATCACATTTATTTCGATAACAATATACAAACGCGAATTGCGGCTGGCGAAAAAATTGCCCCTATCACAACTACAATTATAGTACACCAAACCAAAAAATTGACACAAAAGCAAATATCTTTTTAGTCATCTCATAATTCAAGAGCAATCAAGCGTAATCAGAATCATCTATGAACCTTAAGTTTATAAAGTATATGCATGCAAGCATAAGCATAAGCAAATACGAAGCATACCTTTACAGTGGTCTGCAGTGTACTTGTAGAGTAAAATATTTTTTTTTTAGTTTTTTTTTATTTTTAAAAATATTCGCTTTTCATAAATTATCATCTAAGCCTGAACGGGGGCGGGACCCAACTCAGCAGGTGACAAAGAACCATTCTGGTTCAATTTTGCCTGCTGGGATTGAGGAGGGACCGCTCCATTTTTCTTGATCAAATCTCCTGAACCTGCACCCGCTGCGCCTCTAGCTGCTCCTGAACCCGCTCCAGCTCCTGAAGCAAGTCTCTGTTGATTTTGGTGATGATGCAAAGGATGGTCAGCGGGGAAATTTTCCTCCTCAGTATCTTCATCACCTTCATCACTGCCCTCCTCAGAGCCTTCCTCTAAATCCTCCGAATCGTCTTCTTCATATTCTTCAGAATCTCCATCGTCTTCCAACATTTCTTCTCCTTCTGCACGAAGACGATTTTCGAGGGTGTTACGC
Source organism: Pyronema omphalodes (assembly GCA_024516155.1). Classification (NCBI taxonomy): domain Eukaryota; kingdom Fungi; phylum Ascomycota; class Pezizomycetes; order Pezizales; family Pyronemataceae; genus Pyronema; species Pyronema omphalodes. Next base: position 27,800 of record JAJJXM010000111.1, read on the forward strand.
TCTTTTTGTAAAGCTCTGCAGATGGATTCGAGTTTAAGGTTCTTTTTCTTAAGAGTTTCAAGTTCCTTTTGGTGACGGGTACGCTCCTCTGCCATCTCGAGGAGATTACGGTTGGTAGTTTCGGACTTTCGGGAAAGAGTTAGGTTCTCTTTTTCGAGTCGCTTGGTCTTCTTGGACATTTCTTCCATTTCTTTACGGAAAGTCAAAAAGAGGTCGTTACTATTGTTCAGAGTGTCCTCTACCTATTTTGAGGAAGTCGTCAATGATAAATTACATAATAAACTTGGGCGGACATAAAGTTTGGCCTTACTTGCTTGAATTTCTCCACATAAATGTTCAGCTGGGAACGTAGCTCGGCCTCAGTTTGAGAGAAGGTCGAAACCTGGGCGTGTAAAGCTTTGGCTCGAAGAGCTTCTTGCTCTGCTTGCTTGCGTTGTTGCTCATATCGGGCGAGATTCCATTGAACTTCCAGTTCTTTCGTGCGAAGAAGGTGTTGGAAATGAACTTCGCGGACTTCGTACTGGTCGACAAAGCTTCTGAACTTGGCCCTGAACCTAATTATTGGGTCAGCAATTGAATATAACCCCTAGGTAAAGTTGATAGACCCACATTTCGTCATTTTCAATGTTATTGCCACGACGGTTTCCAAAGTCATCCTCTTCTTCCATGCGGTGTTTAATTTCATAAATGGTGCTTTCGAATTTTTCCGAAAGCTCCTCCCGTTTCTGCTGTTCATTTTGGGCGAGCTTTTTACTCTCGTCCTAGAAATCACAGAGTAAGCTCTGCGCGCCTGATTCAAATGTGGCAATGAAAAATAAATCCACCATGTAGTATATTACCTTAATCCGCTTATTTTCTTTCTGAAGTTCTCGACAAAGGGTTTCAAGCTTGTGCTTCATAGAAACAGCTTTTTGCATCTCAGACCTAGACTGATCCTTTTCCTTCTGAAGCTGATCCGCGCGTTTTCTAGATTTAGCATGGTCTCGCTCGAGTCGTTTCATATCGTGTAAAAGCTCGCTGTATTTGGTTTGAATTGCATTGACTTTAGACATGTGATCTTCTTGGGAGGAAACAAGCTCTTGCAGTTCTTTGTTCGCTTTGCGTACCGCACGCGCTGGCAGCTGTTAACCACTTCTGCAATAAGGTACCAAGCATTTGGGGACGTACAGATAGCTCGTTCTTCTTCCTCTTCGTGAGAAGCGTCAGTCTCAAGCTGTGAAATCTTTTGATGCAGTAAGTTGTTAACCTAGACTCCACCAAGAACTTAGAGTCAGCGCATGCCCTAGAACACATACAGAGACAACAAATTGTCTTTTCATACACCGTCAAAATCTCACCTCCGAAGGATCCAGCTTCTTTCCCGGCTTTCCATTTGTAGCCGGCGCCGCCTTCTTGTTCGCGGGTGGGGGAAGCGGGTTGAGAGATGCTGGATCAATGACGCCTCCACCCTCGCCGGAGGAGTCAACTTCACCAACGTTGGCGTTCATAGGAGCCTTGGGTTGTCCGTTCCGTTGAGTCAAGCTTGGGTCCGACAGTGCTGCCATCTAGGCGGGGGTGATTCCGACTGTTAAAGTGTCGTGTGCCTTCCCGTTGAAAGTTGGAGACTGGCCGTGTAGCAGCAGATGCGGCACAACTAGAGGGCGGGACGGGATCGTTCGGTAGAGGAGCGGTGAGACGGGAGATCGCGTATTTCGATGATTCGCGTGCGGGGGTTGTGTTCGAGTCCGTGGTAGTGGTGATGCTGCTGCAGTGGTGGTGCTGGAGGTGGAGTGCGGTTGATGACGGTTGAATATGCAAGGGGAGATGAAGAGAGTCTGGGGTTTCTGGTTTCAACCCGAGACAGTTGCTAACTGCTGCTGACAACCACCACTGCTCTTGTAACCTCTGAACTGCTGGGCCAACACTGATTACTACAGCTTCAGTCTTGTCCTATCGTCAACTGTTTGCTGATTATTCACTCCCAATCTGCTTGTCTGATTTCGCCGTCGAAAGATGAACCGTTTGTTCCTGTTGTTTGACTGGTCTTCGTTGACAAAGTTGTTGTCTGAATGTCGAAATATCCAGTTTCTGTCTCAGGCGTCGGAGTGAACAGTTGCAGGAGGGATGCGGACAAGAAGTGTGGAACAGATGCAGTGCAGTTTCTCGGTGATGTTCTTGGAAATTCCAAACTGATGGCTAATACGGCAATACTATGATCCCCGCGTTAAGGCGGCGCTCAATTAACGCAGAAATGATGTTCTTGAGTACAGTCGAACTGTAATATCTCAAAGCAGTGAATTACCTTGACAAGTACACGACTGCTGAGTTGCACATAAATGAGCACCTCCCGCGCAGTGACCACCATTCTCGGTCAAATTTACGGTGTTTGGGACTCTAGGATTCATCCCTCGTCCCTTGGCTCAGTCAGCGACTCAGCGGCAAACATTGGAGGGGCAGAAATATCGATATCATGCAGCGCTCTAGTAACGAAAGCGTTAGATTTGGCGAGCGTGATATCCACAGCTTTCACTGCAAAGATATAATCGAATGAACAAAATGTGCAAAAAAAAGTTCAGGACGTTGTGAGCCGCTGATAAAATGCAATTAACCATGCTTCTTTGCATCTTCCAATCATCGAGTCCTGGCTCGTGAAACGAGCTTGTAGGCGAGACCGGGAGGCTGACATCACAAATATTCTGACGCCAGGAGCTCACCGCGGCACCGACACGAAAAATCGCAACGAAACAGTCGTCACCCCGCAACTTCGCATTGACAACTATTGCCTTTGAATACCTGTCAAAATGCTAAGAGGAGGTTTATCCCTTGGCCGACAGGCTCTCGGACGACACGCTGGTCTTTTCCAGGCGCCGAAGCGCACTTTTGCTGCTCTGACCGACCTCAAGAAACTTCCCCAGCCCGGCGACAAACTTCATGGTTTCACCGTCCAGCGCGCAAAGGAGGTTCCTGAGCTTCAGCTTGCAGCTGTTGAGCTTAAGCATGACACTACCGGCGCCAACTACATTCACGTTGCCAGAGACGATACCAATAATGTATTTGCCATCGGATTCAAGACCAACCCCAATGACGACACTGGTGTTCCCCATATCCTCGAGCACACCACGCTCTGTGGTTCTGAGAAGTAGACTTACACCATCGTGAATTTCTAAAAAGAAAATACCTGCTAAACAATCTGTAGATACCCCGTTCGTGATCCATTTTTCAAAATGTTGAACCGCAGTTTGTCCAACTACATGAACGCTTTCACCTCCGGAGACCACACCACCTACCCTTTCGCTACCACAAACCGCGTTGACTTCAATAACTTGATGGATGTCTATCTCGACGCTACCCTCAAGCCTTTGTTGAAGGAGAGTGACTTCAAGCAGGAGGGTTGGAGAATTGGGCCTGAGAACCCCACTGAGCCATTGTCGCCTCTGCTCTTCAAAGGTGTTGTCTACAACGAGATGAAAGGCCAGATGTCAGATTCCTCCTACTTATACTACATTAGATTCCAGGATCACATTTTCCCCGACTTGCACAACAGCGGAGGAGACCCACAGAAGATCACAGACCTGACCCTCGAGCAGCTCCGTAAATTCCACAAAGACCACTACAACCCATCTAATGCCAAGATCTTCACCTACGGAGATGCACCCATTGAGGAGCACCTTTCTCGTCTTAACGAGAAGCTTGCAGGATTTGGAAAGTCTCCTATGGACACCGACCTCCGGCTACCCATTACTCTCGATGAGAGCAAGATGATTACTGTTGAGGGACCTATTGACCCTCTCACCGACAAGGATGCCCAGCATAAGACCTCCATTTCATGGATTATGAATGACATTAGCGATGTCGATGAAACCTTTGCTCTTAGAATCATGTCCAACTACTTGTTGGACGGATACGGATCTCCCTTTTACCAGGGACTTATCGACGAGAAGCTTGGATCTGACTTTACCCCCAACACTGGATTCGACACTAGCGCCAAGAAGAGCATTTTCTCCGTCGGTCTTCAGAACGTTCGCGAGGAGAACGTCCGTACCGTTCAGGAGAAGATTCCCATCATTTTGGAGGGTGTTTGTAGGAGAGGATTCAACGAGAAGAAGATTGAGGGTATCCTTCACCAGTTGGAGCTTGGCCTCAAACATGTCCGTTACAACTGGCTATCTGCGACAAATCTGTCTGCTAACAGCTAAGTTTAGAAAACCGCCAATTTCGGTATGTCTTTGATGCAAGGTCTTACCCCAGCTTGGTTCAACGGTGTGGACCCCTTTGATTCTCTCTCTTGGGAGAGCACTGTAAACAAGTTCAAGGAGAGATATGCTCAGGGTGGTTACTTGGAGGGGCTTTTAAAGAAGTACCTCCTTGGAACCCACACGCTTACTTTTACCATGGTTCCTGAGAAGGAGTATGGTCACTCCTTAGCCACCGAAGAGAAGGAAAGACTTCACCGCGAGATCGAGAAGGCTGGAGGCGAGGCTGCCCGCGAGAGCCTTGTTAAGCAGGAGTTGGAGCTTCTAGAGATCCAGGAGGCCGCCCGCGACATGGACCTTAGTTGCTTGCCCACCGTCAAGGTTTCTGATATTCCCCGCGAGATGGAGACCAAGCCCCTTCAGCACGGGAAGATTGGAAGCGTCCCCGTCCAATGGAGAGAGGCCCCCACCAACGGGTTGACGTACTTCAGAGGTCAGTGACAATTCCAAATTCACCACAACTCACTCGTCCTAACCCTCACCCAGCTGTCAACCCCCTTGAGGACCTTCCTGAGGACCTAAGAATGTATCTCCCCCTCTTCACCGATGCCATCCTTCGTCTCGGAACTGCCAAGAAGTCGATGGAGAAGCTTGAAGACGAGATCAAGCTCAAGACCGGTGGCATTAAGGCCGGTACACACATCTCGACCAACCACAGCAACCTTGAGGTCACCGAGGAGGGACTTGTTTTCTCCGGATACTGCTTGGACAAGAATGTTCCTGACATGCTCGAGCTTCTCCGTACCGTATTGTTGGAGACCAACTTCTACGCCATCTCCAAATTCCACACCCTAGTCCAGGGTATCGCTTCCGGTTTCGTTAACTCTCTCGCCGAGTCCGGACACAGCTTTGCCCGCACCTTCGCCGCCGCACACCTTACCCCCGGTGCTCGCTCAGCAGAGGTTATGGGCGGAATGACCCAAGTCCGTCTCATCTCCAACCTTGCCTCAAAGGAAATCTACAACGACACCCTCGATATCCTCCGCCAAATCAGCAAGTTTGCCGCTCGCCAGAACGGTCTTCGTATTGCTATTACTTGCGGTAGCGAATCTGTCTCGGACAACGAGAAGGCCGTCAAGAAGTTCATCGATGCTCTCCCCATCGCCCAGACCCCTGTCCGGGATACCCCCTTGTTCGATTTCGAAGCTCCTACCAAGGCTCTCTTCCCTCTGCCTTACCAGGTTAGCTACACCGGTATGTGTGTCAAGACTGTTCCTTACACCCACCAAGACGGTGCAGCGCTCCAGATGCTTTCCCAGCTTTTGACTCACAAGCATCTTCACCATGAGATTCGTGAGAAGGGAGGAGCCTACGGAGGAGGAGCCTTCCACCGTGGTGCCGGAGGTATTTTCGGCTTTTACTCTTACCGAGACCCTAACGTGGCAAACACCCTGAAGGTGATGGAGGAGGCCGGTCAATGGGCTATGCAGAAGCAGTGGACCGAGAGAGATTTGGAGGAGGCCAAGTTGAGTGTTTTCCAGGGAGTTGATGCGCCTCAGTCAGTTAGTGAGGAAGGTATGATTTATTTCCTGGATGGAATTACAGATGAGATGCGTCAGGTGTAAGTTTTTCCTGTGAGACAGCCCATTAGGGCTGTCTATCCGAGAGTAGCAAAGATAAGGTACTGACAAGCAAACAGGCGCCGTCACCAGCTCCTCGATGTCTCCATCGCCGATATCCGTAACGTAGCACAGAAATACCTGGTCGACCAAGTCACAGCCGGTCAAACTGCCGTTGCTGTCTTGGGAGAGCCTAAGGATGTTGTTGATGACAGCTGGAATATCTTCCCGTTGTCATTGGACCCTCAGGCACAGCCGGATATGAGCCAGTTTGAGAAGGTTACCTTGTAAAATAATACCCCCTTTTTAGAAACAGCGGTAGGAATGGTTTTTTGGAGCGGTTGATGTTGATTGATTGATTGATTGATCTATATAAAAACAAAGAGGAGCGATATTGTAAGATATTTTGTATAACAGACACGAAGATATGAATTTGCTTATAGGTAGTATTCCGGTTGGGGTTTGAGGTTGGGCGCTTTAGCTTATGACTTTGTGGGGAGGAGGTGGGGGGTTACATCTGCCATGGAAGCACCATCTCCACTCGCAGCCACTGGCAGGATCAGTTACGGGCACAGAGGGCAACGCGCAAACCTGAGCAGACGTCTTACTGCCAAAGAAATGGCTTTGAGATCACTGGTCGGCGCAAGAATAATGAGGATCTACCACCGTTTACTTTCTTATAACCTCTTCAATGATGGTTGTAGGAGATATTGGTGCCGTTTGTAACCTCCAGCTTTCAGAACTGTCCGCGATAGAGGAATGGCGGACTGACTATAGCTGTGAGGACATTTCCTGGGTGATATACTTGATATACTCAATATTTAACTTGAGGCTTTGGTTTCAGACTTCAGAGATTGAGAAATAAAATACACATACTTTTCTTATACACCTATTCATTCTGCCTTATTCTTTAGTAACAAAATATACCCCAATTCTTCCTGCATGCAAACGAACCGGTGCCCATAACTCTGTCTTCTACAATGGGCCAGCTGCTACTCTACACAGGAACCAATCAACCCCTAGATCATGATAAATTGTGAATATCCCCCAAGATTCAATCGCCCTGAGCTAAACCTACACAACAAACCAAGTCCAACCGAATATATAGCTGATGCATCACATACCTTACCCGCTATGTATTCCCCTATTCCCAAAGCGAAAGCATTCCATCTATATTATCTTCAAATAATCTTCATCGGCGTAGTATAGCCATAGGCTGCAACCGGTGTAATCACGCATATGTATAGTTTCAATCACGTTTCAATCACACACTCTCACCCACCCTGCCCCACCAACACCGTCGCGCCAAGCCAAACCACGCGACCTGCAACACCCGACACCTGACATCTGACATCATTCCTCTTACCTACCCACCAACTCCCCCGGCACATCCCGGCTGAACCTCAACCTCAAGCCCGACCATACATACTCACAAGCACCCTACTATATACCCGATCATACAACTTCACCCCGACACAGCACCTGGCACCCACATCCCCAAACAATAACCATACATACCCGAGCGTTCATACTCCATAGCAGAACACACAACCTTAACCCCAGCGCCCAATAATAAAGATCATGGCCCGTCTAAGCGGTATCCAACGCGATGTATTATCCCTGTATCGCTCATGTCTTCGCATGGTGAGACAGAAACCTTTGGTGAGTCTTCTGGTTTGCTTGCTTGATCTTGGCGGTTGGCGGCTCGCGGCTGGGTGGGGGGTATGGGTTCGGCTTGTTGGGATTGTGGCTGAGGTATTGCGCGGCTTTTGGTCGGGTCGGGCCGAGTGGAGGTGGAATTGAGAGCTGGGATGGGAGCCGGGGATTGAGGAATTAGGGGGATTGAAGGAGAGTTCTAATTTTTTTTTTATGGGGATAATAGGAATCGCAAGATAACTTCAAGTTATACATCCGGTAAGTCAAGAATTTAGTTCCAAGAAAGAGAAAAAAAAAATTACAGTAATTATATAACGAGGATTTGTAGACAAACGACTGACTTTTTTTCAAAACAAAAGGGATCAGTTCAGAGCTCATTTGGGGATTAATAAGAAGGATTTTGCGACTGTTGAACATCTGCTTAGAACTGGACAGAGGAAATTGGAAATGTATTCGCAGCCGGGGATTAAAAATATTCATAGGTAACGGGGAGAAGGGACAGGGGATAGGATCAATGAAGGATGGGATGGTTAGGTGGGTTGAAATGTATAGTATATGGGTTGTTTTTTTGGGTTGGGTTTGGCGTTTGTTGTTGCTGTTGTAGAAGCGGATGTAAAAGGTTAAAGGTTAAAGGTCAATTGCGTGTTACTTATTCCACTCCAAGAAATGGTTACGAGGGTTTTGTTTATTCATGAAGGCAGGTGGTAATTGGTCAAACATAAGATGAGGATTGAAAAGAAGTTGGTCTTGAATGAGATGGCTGTTCTGGAGATCAGGCTATCATTATTCTTTACTGCTTGGTTTACTTATTAGATTTACTCCTCTTTTTTTCCCCTTTAAACGATGATACCATCTGCCCACTGCTTTCTCTTGACACCCATCTCAACCGCTGTTATTCACTGTTAGCAATAGATTCTGATATCGTTGAATGGATAGAACAATACATACCCGCATTACCCCAGTCCTCACCATGGTTGTGACCATCCGGTGTCAAACCAGCTCTCTTCTTGGCCTGGTCCTCGTTCAAGACAGTCAAAAGACCAAAGATAACCGGCACACCGAAGTCCAACTGAATTCTCATCAAACCTCTCGATACCGACTCAGCAATGTGCTCAAAGTGAACAGTGTCACCCTTGATCAAAACACCAATGGCGATGATAGCATCGAAGGGGCCGGCAGAAGCGGAGGAGGTAGTGCCGGGGACAGGAGTAGAGCTGCGACCGAGACCTCCGAGAAGATCTCCGGAGGGTGCGGAAGAGGCTTGGACTTGGGACGCGGCGAAGAGTCTGGAACAATAGAGTTAGCTTAGGCGGGCCGAGATGCGGGGTACCAATGGCCTTGCGGAAAGCTACAGCTATGGCTACGGCTACGGCTACGGCTATAGCTACGGCTACAGCTGCAGCATGCATATATGATGGATACCTTTGACAAGCAACGGGAAGCTCCCAAGATCCAGGAACACTCTGGATTACAATGTTGCTCTCTTTAACTCCTCCCTCCAATAGCTTCTTGCGGGCTCCCTCAACGAGCGGGGTAATGAGCTCAGTGTTCCAGCGGGCGTGAACGATGGCGACGCGAAGTGCGGAACCTGATGGAATCAATTATTACAGCTCCAAGTTATGGGTTTAAGTTTTAGAAGAGGAATTGGATTGGTGGCATACCGTCCATGCTGGGTGCATCTCCAGGTCCTTTGATTCCCTCAAACATGGCTTTGGTAGTTGGGTATTGTACGAATTGAAACGGTTATGCTGCGTACTGCGTCACCGCTCGGTCAATTGGATGATCTGGTTGGCTGTAGCGTCTGACGAAGAGAGGTTAGATATCTCTTGGATGGGGGGACCAAGTGGTAGGTTGGTATGCACAATACAGTCGAGGCGAGATGTGTAGGGTTCCGGTCGCCGCCGTCGCCACGTCAGAGCCGTTTAGAGGAGCCGCATTATGCATATGCCTGATTAAAGTTTTGTAGCGCGCATCCGAGCTTTTTTCTAGGCGCCCTCACACTCTCACTCTCACTCAAAGAGAAAACGGTACGGCTTTGAGGCGGGGTTGTTGGATGTACTGCTGACAACCCCGCGCGTACCCCCGTGCCTGATGAACTGACCGCCCTGATAAAGGTACTTTCCTAAACAAACCTGCCATACGTACGAAATTGCACAAGCCCTCAACTATTACGCCATTCCTCCGCCGTCATTCCGTAAAATGCCACAAAAATACAAGACACGGTTTGTCTTACGCTCGGCTGGCCAGACATGAGGACACAGAGAACTCGGCTTTTATGCAGCAGTACCGATTCGTGATTTCTAAGACTGTCTGTGCATCTACCTATGTATCAGGAGAAAGTATTTGGTACTTCCAGCCAATCCGGGATTGTTTCGGTTTCAATTCGGAACGAAGCAAAACCTTTATATACCCAACTCACCTCTGTCTCGCTTCGCACATGCCATCTGTTGGCTTTGTGCTTCCGGTGGGCAAAATATACCGTCATAAGGTCATAGGGGCTCCTTAGTCCCCGCATGGCCCGTGCTACAAAACTGTTCTATGTACCACCCGTGTTTTCACAGTTCCTCGTGTATCCAATTATGAAAACCCTATTTCGCCGCTGATGCTCCACTTGTGCCATTTTAAGAAACGAAACTAAGATCCTGAAGCAAGCCGAGAATCGTGATGCTCGCTGTGATCCCGTCAATGTTTCAGTGCAAACTATCCATAAACCATGGTAACCATAGTAAGGCTTAGATATCCGGAGGGCTTCGTGTTTACACCTACCATTACAGTATTGTACATGCTGCATGAGGTAGCAGCTAGAAGCTGTTCTTTTCTTTGTCTGTTCACACCGACAATCATACTCTAACTAAGTCTGAGATACTAATATACTCCCAAGTTTTTGCAAGTAGTAAAACTCAGGGGAACATGCTGCTCGAGGCCCACTCCGTAAAACAATTGGGCTCCGTCCATGTGTAGCCGTAACTATGTATGGATATGTACTAAAAAAGAGCAGGCTGGCTTGAATACGGCACCGCTTCGTTAGTAATATTTTCTCGGAGTTATAAATAGATCCTATTGAAGGAATCCATAGCGCAACTGCCAGTATCTCCCCGACGAGCCCGGATACCAGTGGAACCAATTCAGCTCTGCGTCTCTTTCATTCCGTTTCATAACGGGAAGGTTGTAAGATGCTAAAACGTGCCAATATTGAGAACGAGTGATAGCACCTAGAACCTTACTCGGGATTCTCTTTCTCGATATGCACGGAATCCAGTTCTGAGTGTTGATCATAGGAACACCGTGAGATCTACAACACAGTGGTATCCATAGGGCTCAGGGCTAGAGTGTTGAATCCGGGGTTCGCATTCCACTCCGGCAAGGCAAGTGAGGGAACCTGCAGAACAAAGTGGTGAACCGAACATGCGTGTGCGGAGTTTGCGAGTGCATTTGCGTCGAGGGTTGACGGTCAGTAGCTTGCACCCGGTATATCGGTCGGTGTAGGATCTCGTCAAAAGTCTTAGAATAGATGCAGCTGAACTTTTTTGCACAGCACGACCAGCTGCCAGGAAGAGGGATTCGGATCACACGGAGAGTATGCCAATTCTGGTGATTTCATGACTGCTTCATACGAGACAGAAGAGAAAATCGGATAATCCGCCCAAAATGGCACCCTTGGGACTTGGTAATGGAGTCTACACTTGTGGTTAGCCTTTGTCATTAGTTTCCCCACGGGACCGCGCTCTACCCTTGATATCTCACTAACGGACGCTCTATTTGTGTTCTATCCGTTCTACGCTGCTCTAGCAGAAACCGAAGGCTGTGTCCAGAAAGGGGGTCCGTCTTAGCTTGCTCTTGGCTTAGATGCAGAGAAGACAGATCTAAAGATTAGTCTAGGGGCTGTAGCTTCTCGTTCTGTATGGCCGTCAGGCACCGCTGTGCTAGAAACGAGACTCGCACGCGGAGGTTATCAGGAGCTGCGAGGGTGGGTTAGATAGGTGGGGAGGGGAAGCAGCAACGGTGAGAGGCGTGTGAGCAGGGACAGGAGCAGGATAAAAGGATGAAGAGGATAGATAGACTCAGCCTTGACAGAAGAGACAGGTTGATAGCGGATATAGAACACCTTGGGGTATGCACTCCTCTTGTGGTTGTGGTTGTTGTTGTGGTTTGTGGTTGCAGTGCAGGAGGGAGCAGCGGACAGCAAGCAGAAAGCAGAAAGCAAACACAACGCAGCACAAGGTGCTACTTGAATACTTGATGAGATTCTCCTCTGGGAGATGGTAGCCTCTGATGCGGTGGTCTAACCTGGGATGATCCGCGGCCAGGACGATTAGACTGGACTTTCTTGTATTAATCTGTATTCTGTGGAATGGTAATTGGCCTCCTGTATTGATCTGTGTTATCTGGCATGGAAATCTGACTCTTGTATATTGATACTGTATTTCTCTGGCTTCGTAATTCCAGATATTGTATTCTCTGGAATCCTAATACCATCCTCGTTTGCTTGATGAATTCCAGCCCCCCCCCCCCCCCCGCCCCGATTACTTGAATCATGAACCCATCCCTAATCCACCCCCGATTCCTCACATCCTGAGCCCATTACCATGCAATCTACCCCAATCCATTCCTCCCATCCAATAATCCACCTCTCTCGATTACTCGAATCCCAATTCATTCCTCGCACCCTGAGCCTATCCTCAATCCCGCCACCCCCTCAATCAATCCCGCCATTCTCAATCCCTCCCCTGCCCTCGGACAATCAATCCTCTGTGCACCTCAGCACTGACTGGCCTCATCCGAGCAATTATCCACCGTTGCTGGCTGCTCTGTGCTTTGCTTCCTGCTACTGCCGCCTGCAGCCCGATATGGTTGAGCATGTCCAGCACAGTCCACACTCGCCATCGCCGCCCTCATGGCTGCCAGCGTCTCTCGCCAATATTTCCCACGCTGTGCCAATGCTGTATTTGATTCGGCGTGCGCGTGAATGCTTACTTCCACTCCGTGATGCATCAAAATAACATCAAAACTGCATCAAAACATCAGTTCACAGACCACATTCATCCATCCTCCAGCTAAGATCTGTCCCAGGATAATTCATGGACTTGTCTACCTGTTCCTTTGCGCGCCGCGCCGGCCACTGAACCGTCTCACGCAGTTATTTTTATGGCTCTTGCACTGTCCGGCATATGAACCTTCCCCAGTTCAGTATCGGTCGTCCATCAGCCCCGGTCGCTCTGGCAAGCTTACGGTGGTTCGTGATCCCTGCCAGCACTTGAGCTCCCCGCCAATGTCTTTGGATTTAAGAACCTGCCTCCCATCTCCCCTCTTGCCGTCTTTCCTCTTCTCGCTCAACATCTTCAACTCCTTCGTTCTTATTCTTTTCATCCAGCACTTCCGTCCATCCATCCTCGTTCAGGTTTAGTTCTGTGTTACGAGTTTATTCGATAATCAAAACACCCAGCAGGACATTCTAACCTTCGTTGCTGCCGTGCCCCCGTCCTTCCGAAATATCATTCTAGCGGAATTTTGTAATCAATTTTATTAACGTTCGTCATTAACAATGTGGTATGTCGAATATTCTATTGTGGCGCGTGGGTGTTGAAAAAGCGCGATGAAGCTAATTAGGACTTAGTGGAATCTTTGGATACGTTAACTACCTCATCGAGAAGGACCGCAAGTACATCTTGGATACGCTGGTTGCAGGTTAGTTTGCCAAATGTTTTCAGAATCCATCCAGATGGCGGATTCTTTTTCTACTGATGTTTGCTGACGGATTTGATAAGGTCTTGGACGTCTCGAATACCGTGGATACGACTCTGCAGGAGTTGCCGTCGATGGAGACAAGGAGAACGAAGTTTTTGCCTTCAAGGAGGTTGGAAAGGTCGCAAAGTTGAAGGAGTTGATCGAGAATGAGAAGCCCGACCCCGATGTGACCTTCGTTTCCCACGCCGGAATTGCACACACCCGATGGGCTACTCACGGACAGCCCTCCCGCGTGAACTGCCACCCTCACCGGTATGCATTCTTCATTGTATCAATTGTATCCAATTCTAACTTTCTTTATCAGGTCCGACCCTACTTCCCGTTTCTCCGTCGTCCACAACGGTATCATCACCAACTACAAGGAGCTCAAGGCTCTTCTCGAGAGCAAGGGAGATGTCTTCGAGTCCGAGACCGACACCGAGTGCATTGCAAAGCTCACCAAGTACATCTACGACCAGAACCCCAACGTCGACTTCACTACTCTTGCTAAGACCGTCATTGCGGAGCTTGAGGGTGCTTTCGGTTTGTTGATGAAGTCTGTCCACTACCCCCACGAGGTTATCGCTGCCCGTAAGGGATCCCCCTTGGTCATTGGAGTCAAGACTTCCCGCAAGATGAAGGTCGACTTTGTCGACGTCGAGTTCTCCGACTCTGGCCCGCTCCCCGCTGAGCAGGCTGCCCACAACGTTGCTCTTAAGAACCTTAGTTCCGGTCCTCAGAGCAGCTTGGCTCCCCCCGACAAGTCCCTTCTCCACCGCTCCCAGTCCAGAGCATTCCTTTCCGACGATGGAATGCCCGTCCCCGCCGAGTTCTTCCTCTCATCCGACCCCTCCGCCATTATCGAGCACACCAAGAAGGTTCTCTACCTTGAGGACGATGATATCGCTCACATTCACGAGGGTCAGCTCAACATTCACCGTGCTGGTAAGCAGCAGGGTACCTCTGCCGTCCGTGCGATCCAGACTCTTGAGCTCGAGCTCCAGCAGATTATGAAGGGAAAGTTCGACCACTTCATGCAGAAGGAGATTTTCGAGCAGCCCGAGTCCGTTGTTAACACCATGCGTGGTCGTTTGGACGTTGCCAACAAGCGTGTTACCCTCGGTGGTCTCCGCCAGTACATCAGCACTATCCGCCGTTGCCGTAGAATTATCTTCATTGCCTGTGGTACCTCCTACCACTCTTGTATGGCAGTCCGTGGATGTTTCGAGGAGTTGACTGAGATCCCCATCTCCGTCGAGTTGGCTTCCGACTTCTTGGATAGACAGGCACCCGTGTTCAGAGATGACACCTGTGTTTTCGTCTCCCAGTCTGGTGAGACTGCTGACTCCCTCATGGCTCTCCGCTACTGCTTGGAGCGTGGTGCTTTGACCGTCGGTATCGTCAACGTTGTCGGATCTTCCATCTCCCTCCTCACCCACTGTGGTGTTCACATCAACGCCGGACCCGAGATTGGTGTTGCCTCCACCAAGGCCTACACCTCTCAGTACGTTGCTTTGATCATGTTCGCCCTCTCCCTCAGTGAGGACAGAGCATCCAAGAAGCAACGCCGTGAGGACATCATGGAGGCTCTTGGAAAGGTTTCCGACCAGTTCAGACAAATCCTTCTTCAGGACCAGGCCATTAAGTCTCTTTGCGCCAAGTTCTTCAAGGACCAGAAGTCCCTTCTTCTTCTTGGACGTGGTAACCAGTTCGCCACTGCCCTTGAGGGTGCCTTGAAGATTAAGGAGATTTCTTACCTTCACTGTGAGGCCGTCATGTCCGGAGAGTTGAAGCATGGAGTTTTGGCATTGGTCGACGAGAACCTCCCCATCATCATGATCCTTACCCGTGACGGAATCTTCAGCAAGTCCTTGAACGCCTACCAGCAGGTTATTGCTCGTGGTGGACGCCCCATCGTCATTTGCAACAAGGACGATGAGGAGTTCAGAAACGAGACCTGTGAGAAGATTGAGATGCCCCAGACTATCGACTGTCTCCAGGGACTTCTCAACGTCATCCCCTTGCAGTTGATGGCCTACTGGATGGCCGTCGCCGAGAACTTGAACGTTGACTTCCCCAGTATGTATCACCATATCCTACTTGATGTTACATGACTAACAAACTCCTAGGAAACTTGGCGAAGTCCGTCACTGTCGAGTAAATTCTGATTTCTTTTTGGACGGGTTATGAATAGGGTATTTTTTTAATTTGGGGTGTGGGTTTCGGGGGGCAAAGCTGTTTTCTTGCGCTTGTTAAACTGTGGACCGTATACCATGTGATTTGTATCTTGTTATTTATTCTTTTGGTGTTTGGGATTAACGGACAACTCGGCCTTACAACGATAATGACCGATAATGTCTTTAGAACAGAATGCAATGCAATCGTGGGTTCTTGATTCATCACTTTGATCCTCGGTGATGTTTAATCATAAACCGACTTCAAAAAGAATGAACCAATCGCTTTTAGAGTGAAATGCACGCGCACTGGGCTGAATGACTGCTTGAGCGAATGATTGCGCATACATACTGTAAGATATCATGTCAGCGCGGGGTAAGTACGTGCGGTAGTGTCCCAAGCGGATGCATGATGTCAGCACCAATGCACTTTAAGCATGTAGTTTGTTTCCGATTCAGCAGTAAACCGATTCAATCACTTTCTCATCACGCTCGGTTGATATATCACTTTATGGGAGGTTCTCATGATGAATTCGGAATGCTTCGGAACCGTAATAACCCCCTCTTGTATGATGTATCTGGTTGTACTTGTCTCGGAGCCGCCGTAAACTCCTATGGGAAACTGGCGACTTAGTGTGAATGATGTGGTCCCGCCGTCCCGGACATCTGGGCTCCCTGGAGGAAACAAACACGTATCAGGTTAGTTGTCGATTCGATGGATATGCTAAATAGCTGTCCCTGTAAGGACATATGTATGTATGTAGCATAGCATAGCTCTGGATAGCTGGAATCTGGATAGCTGGTCGTAGCTGGCCGTAGCAGAGCTTCACGAACGACGAACGAGGAACGGTTTGGATTTGTGATTTGTGGCGTAACTACATTGCTTGAAAAATTGACAAAAATAAAAATAAAAATTTGAGTGGTCATACATAGAATGAATGAATGAATGAATGAATGTACATACTCGTTCTGTAGTGCAGCCAATTGTGGCGTCACCTTATCATGCCTGGCATACGGAATTTTTGGCACGGGGAATTAGAGTTTTTGGCTGGCCACGTTTGTCGGATAGCTTGGATACCCCCACGAACAAATGAACGAACCAGAGCTCGACGGGTACCTGATTTGGACTTGAATTTGTGCCTTTTTGTGAAATGTTGAAATGTCGGATGCATTCCGTAAGTCTACAGTCGATTGTATATACATCATACCACGAAAGGTATGTATGGTATGGCATGGTATGTATCCATTATGAATCGAATCCAGTCTCTTGGCTACGAATTGTATCATCTATTTTGTTGTCTCCTATGTACATAACAACACGATTTCCCAATTCCCAATTCCCAATTTCTGAAGTTCCCAGTAGTATCATGAATCGTATCACGAATTGTATCATTGTATCATGAATCCAATGTATGTATGCACAGTATGCAACAACAAAAAAAACCCCTCCCCCAAGCAGTCTCCCGGCGGGCAGCTGGCAGCTGGCTTATGTATGCACCACCACCACCACCAACCTGTATGAGGACAACTTTAGGAACTCTAGGCTGCCACCATACATTGTAGATACATACATTCGATTTGGTCTTAATAATACAGGTACCTATATTTATCAACAACCGAAAAAGCGAAAAGCGAAAAGCGAAAAAGCGACAACACAAGAAAAAAAAGCCAAGGCCTAGGTCGAATTCGTGCATGATCATCACCATCTTCGTTAGTTAGACAAAGAAAGGTTTTGATGTCGACTGACGCCTGAACACCACTACCACCACCGAGCCACCGTTTTATTCTATTCCCTCTCTCGACGAAGGAAGACGAAGGGAGTGCACCGAGAGCACCGTGACCACCAAGGGCGACGGAAGAGCGACTGCGACGCAGACTGCGATACACTGGAACAGCATACCGACGACAAGCGACAAGCTACCCGGCTCGCTATCTCTCTATCTATCAATTATACCGCCACTGAAACAGAAGCGCATACCGAAGGCAACGACTTTCAACACCCAGGAAATCTCAAGCGAAGAGCCTGAGACCCTGAGACCCTGAGCAGCAGCAGCAGAAAAAAGAAGAAGGAGAAGCAGAGGAAGAAGAAAGAAAGAAAGAAAGAAGCGATTTTGTGATTCTGTGATCCTGCGACCTTCAATCCCCTAGCTAGCTGGGGCAGTCGCATCCTTTCGATCTCCACGTTACCACCACCAATACGCAAAAAAAAACCTCCCGTACCCGGTCCGGTATACGTCTCGGCCATATTGGCCTCCGAAATATACGGGAAATCTTCTGATCATCTCGGGAAATCCTTTTTGATTCCGGATTCCAATCCCTTTTATTTCCCGATCTCGATTTCAACCCTCGACATACCATTCTGACATACCGACATACCGACGCAACACAATCCCATCCTCCCTGGCTATCAGTTTACACGTACACCATGTGTCTAATCCGCGTCAAACCCGAACTAGACACAAGCGAACCCGCGATCCCGACACGAGTGGTAACCACCCATCGTAACGGACGTACCAGTAACCGATCCTCCGCCATAGAAACCATCCATATCCCTCCACCACCTCCTCCTTCTTCTCACCCGGGTGCTTTAGCTATCGCCAATGGTCATGGCCATGGTCATGGAAATAGACTCAGCGTAGATGGGCGTAATTCCTCCCACCACCACGGCCAGGGAAGAAATAGCTTCACTAGAAGTCGAGAAACTCAAATTATCCAAGCCCGACCCCCATCTGCAATCTCACAAAACGGAAGTTATAGAGGAGGTGACACCCAGAGATCTCATAGGGATAGGGATTTGTTAGGTTACCAAGGAAGAGGTTCGAGGGCTAGTGTTATATCTACCCAGTCCAGGGAAAGGGATTATTATGTTGATGGAACAATAGTGGGTGGAAGAAGCCCGAGGAGTAGTTATAGGTATATTGATGGGAGAAGCTCGGCGCAGAGATTTGATGGGGAGGATCAGGAAAGATCGAGAGCGGGTGATAGGTATGGGTATAATAATTATCATGGAAGAAGGTCGGGGAGTGTTAGTTATGTCAATCCCAGGCATTCGCATAGGAGTGTTAGGAGCACCGGGGGTAGGGTTAGTAGGGAGAAGGTGGTGGTGGTGGATAAGTATAGTGAGAAGGAGGGATTGGGACGATAAGGAGGAGTTAAGGGATGGGGGATGGCGGTGGGCTGGAGAGGGGGGTAAGGGGGTGCAGAGAAGGTGAGAGAGAAAGAGAGTAAGAGAAATGATGGGTGGTAGGTGGAGGTGTGGATGATGATATGATATGATACGACACGAACATCTTTTGCGAATTTGGCTTCAGCGGTATTTTAGCAGTATTTCAGCGGTGTTTCTTAGTGGGAGCAGGATATTTTATGGTTACCATACAAGAAGGTTTTTTTGGCATTAAGAGCGCGGAGGATTTTGGAGACTCTTTGTTGGACACGGCACACCAAGGCATAGCGCAGGTTGGATATCCACAGCATGATGCGTATGAGGTTTTGAGTTTTTGAGGGTTTGAGTTTTTCTGGTATCCTTTTTGTATATTTCAAGCGACAGTGTGTTTAATAGCATGGAATTGGCGTAAATAACTTGTTCTTACTTTTGTAGAAGGTATGGAGGGCGGTGAACGATAACGTGAGCGAGAGGAAAAATTTTCGGAGCGTATGAAGGTATAAAAGCACAAATACATGGAATAACGAGCCCTATTCTTACCTGATCTTCCCCACTACCTCAAGTATACCGGTACATTTAAAATACATAAATGCTACCTGAAAACCCGCCCGTAATCCCAGCCTTAGCCTCTTTATTTAATTTAATTTGAACCCTACATTGATTAAGGCCCCTTATGGGCCTATGCAAGGCAGAGCACACAGGGCTCAAGGACATGGTGACGTGATGGGAAACATACACGGAGGACACTGGACAGGGGGCCGCTTTGCCAATCTTTGTTGTTGGATTGATATGGTTATGTCATAACCTGAGATTTTGGTACATTGATAATAAAATAAATAAATAATCTATGCAAGGCTTGGAATCCTCACTTTTTCCCCCTACCTGATATGCATGATTTATCACGCCTCACGCCCCACGCCCCACGATTTACCAAACTGCAACGAGTGACCCAAGACCAAATTCGCTGAGGTAAACATACAGAGAAACTCGGTCATTGATTCATAAATCACTTCTATCGCCTCAACAAGCATTATTAATTCATAAAACACCCCCGTAGCTAGCCTTAACCTTCTTATTCTTCTTAACCTTCTTACCTGATCTTCCCCGCTGCTGTATACAGTGCGCAGCAATTCTCCCAGGGCGTACCAGAGTATCGGCTATGTATACGGCAGGTAACTCAGCCTACACAGCTTTCAACTCAGCTTACACAGGCATCGAATGAGCCGGGATCATGCAGGATCATGCATCGTCACTATGTATAGACAGCTAAGTATCCAAGTATCGCAGCCTTTAACGCTTCATATGATATGATTTTAATCACACACTGCTTGAGATCCCTTAGGGCATTAACTCTTCATTTCTTACCTGATCGCCATCACTGCTGCGTGTACACGGCTTTACAGATTCCTCAAGGCCGTATCAAAGTACCAACGCGGTTAGCTTAGACTACACATTGATTAATGTATTAATTGACTGATTAATTGATTCACCCGTCGTACGAGACCAGAAGAAATTCCGAGCCCTGTCTTCATTCATGGTTGAATAAACCTATGTAGCAAGGCGCTTAACTCAGCCTACACAGACATCGCAGACACCGGGATCATGCATCATCACTATATTCTCAGCTAAGTATCGAACATGTACACAGTCGTAAACTCAGCCTACACAGTGTTCAATTTAGCCTACAAAAACACCGGAGTCATGCAGAATCACTATATCCCCAGTTAAGTATCCAAGTAGCGGCTACGTGCCGACTACAGCTCGACTATGTACACAGCCGTTAATTCAGCCTACATACACAGACCTCGCATAAACCGGAATCATGCAGGATCACTATATCCTCAATTGAGTCTATAAAGCGGTTAATTCAGCGTACACAAACCTAAGGGTTAGAAACATTAATGAGAACGCGAATACATAAATAATGATTCAGCGTACACAGACACCGGGATCATGCATCGTCACTACATAGTACATACTCAAGCCTCAGCCTTCTAGGTGGTATCTAAAACAATTTGTTCGTGTTTTTCCTGCATGGGCCTTTTGCGCCTCGGTCGGCGTATGATTAAGTAAATAAATCAATAAATATTTAAAACAAACCCCTGTATAAAGACTAGTGTCATATTGGCTTGAGTCATTAAGATTATTAAGATTTATGTTTGCCTTATCGATATCACCAATTATTGATACTGTCTTATGTCATATATGTAATGATCCGCGTTCCGCGTTGTACCTTCTGCCTTTTAATTTCCTTACTTACGAGTCACAACCGCCGGACTGACTACTAAGTCCATAATCCGCTGTTCTTAACCATGATACGAAATTTAATGAAGATTAGTGAATACGATGACTATTGAATTGAGTTAATATATGTGCGTACAGTATAGCGTACTCAGGTGGAAGTACAATTAAGTTATGGCGACGTGGGAAGTGATGCCGGTGATTGACACCATGATGTTTGTGGTCTTAAAATTTTTTACCTGACGCCTTCCACCTTCCTTCCACCGTTCAAACCAGGTATGCAGAGTACACACAGCGTCTTATGTACTTGACTACTGTGATACGAAACATCCATGAAATTTGAAAACCTTTTCTCCATAATCAAGCAACATGCTTAAAAAAAAATCGAAAGATCGAAATACCAATTAACTGAAATAACAAATAACCCAATTCACTCAATTAACCAAACCAATATCACTGACATTCAGCTTCACCAACTCGAGTGACCTTCGATGGAGCATCAAACCCGCAACATCTTACGTCACGCGATGTCATGTAATATGTGGATCTAAGAAGCCTCTTAGCGCCAATTTCTCGCGCCCCGCGTTTTTCAACCCCGCGCTCGCGTGCAAAGATTTTGTGGAACTTCGCGTTCGTGAGATAACTCCACCATTCCACCAGTTCATCAGTTCACCGATTGATCTCATACAACTCACAATTCTGCAACAAAAAAAAACCACTCATTTCACAAATAGAGCTTCATTGAGCTTTGTTGAGTTACACCGAGTTACACCGAGTTTCACCAAGTTTTTCAAAGCTTCAACATTACCAAAATTCCAAGTCACAATGTCCACTCCAATCCTCGGAACCACTTCCCAAAGCGCAGTTGAACTTAATAACAAAGTCCAAGAACTCAAGACTTTATGCGAAAGCTACAAATCCAGTGGCAGCTGTGACGAGAAAGTAAGTCTCTCCTTTCTCCTTGCCTAATCAACCTATGCACACCTACTAACCCGACCCCCCCCCCCCCCACCTCTAGCTTCTCACAACCCTAACAACCTCCTACGATACCGTCGTCGCCTCCCTCCACGAGCTTTTCGCCGCACTCCCAAAAGAGGTTATAACCGATAATGGATTATTTTCACGGGACACCTGGAACACGACTTTAGCTGAGGTTTGTAGATTGGCAATCAAGAATCTTGAGGCGAATAAGGGGTCTGAAAAGGCGGTGAAGGAGGAGATTCAGATTGTTGAGACTAAGAATGGGAATTTGAGGACGGTTATTGAAGCGGTTGTGCCGAAGTAGAGGAGGGGGCTATGTAATTGGGGAGTGTTGGGGGTTATGAGAGAGGGGGAGTTTTTTATGGGATGCTGGAGGGGGGGGGGTTATAGGTTGTGGGAACTTTGTTATGGCGATATGCTTTGTGTGCTGGCTGGATTATGGGATATGGAATAGGGATTTGCATAAAAGTGAAGGGATGTTAGAGACGAAGGGATTACAGTTAATGAGCTGTAACGATTAGCAGTAAATTATACCAAGTTTATTCTTCCGAACAAATTATTATGATGACTACTAAGATTTTTAATTCATGTCACGGTCTTGAAAAGTTCGAACTAATATGTGAGATACTGGAAATTCACATTTGATATAGTTTAACAGTCGTAACAATCCTTCGAAATACAGATGGTGCCATTAATATTCCTTCCCCCCTTCTAGGCATCAGAACAAAAGAAAAAAACGAAATCTTCCCCTGTGTATGTGCAAAACCTTTAACCCTCCATATATATCGGGAGTAAGCAACAAACACGCTCTATGATATAGACTTTTCCCTCATTCCTCTTCCCCTAGCCCCAGATTACAACAGTAAAAGAAAAAAACAAAACAGGCAAGGCTTTACATGTTAAGCAAGGCCTTGGCACCGGGCTCGCTAACAACGTAGACAGTGTCGTGGTCGTTAGAGAATCCGTTGAACTTAGTAGCGGAGCACTTGGAGTAAGCTAGAAAATGTCAGCTATGTGCACAATGTAATAAATAGCAAGGATAAATAAACTGACCTCCCATGTCGGTGTAGTACAGCCAATCACCGTCATCCAAGACAGCAGGCAAGTAGCACGACTTAGTGATGCAGTCGATACCATCACAAGTAGGGCCCCAGATAGAGTATTCAACCAAGCGGGAGTTCTCTGGCTGAGAGTTATAGTAGAACCCGTTCTTGTCCTTAAGGACCTTCGCTACGGGGTTTTGGTGGTCAAAGATGATGTTGGAGAAGTTTCCGTAAACACCATCGTTCTGGTACAACATGTAGGAAGGGAGATCTCCCTTCATCTCATCCTGAACGGTACGGCGGGCAATAATGTGGGTAGCCAAGGTGAAGGCAGTCGCGACATAGTAACGACCGGGCTCAGCAATGACACGAACGCTGGGGGGAAAGTTTTTGTCCACAGCAGGTCCAAGACCACCAGCGATCTCCTCGAAGTTGTGAGTACCGTATCCTCCACCGACGTCGAGAAGATTGAACTCAAAGCCGATCTCAGCAGCCTGGTCGAATACAACACGGGCATCCTCGACTGCGGTGATGAAAGCGGAGGGGTCCTCAGATCCAGATCCGACGTGGAAGCTGACTCCGATGACGTCAAGCTCCAACTCCTTAGCGAGGGCCAAGAGTTTCGCGGTGTCGTCCAGGGGACATCCGTACTTAAGACTCAAGCGACACAAGGCCTTAGAGTCATCAGTGGAGATACGCAAGACACACTGGGCGGTTGGGTAGAAGCGCTTAATCTTGTAGAGCTCTTCGGCATTGTCAAAGGTAAGCATGCGTACTCCAGACTCAGCAACCCAACGGACGTAAGATGGCGTCTTGCAAGGGTTCGCATAAATGATTCGCTGGGGGTCAATGCCCATTGCAAGGACCTGCTCGATTTCTGCCTTTGATGCACAGTCGAAACCAGTGCCAAGGCTGGCGAGAAGTTCCAATACCTTGGGGTCACCGTTGCATTTGACGGCTACAAAGATTAGCTATAGCTCCTGCAAAAGAATTTCAAGAATAACATACCATAGAAGGGCTCAATGCGTGGAAGGTTCATCTTCCAACGCATGTGTTGGCGGTAGACATCGCCTAGATCTGCAACAAAAAAGGCGTCTTCATTTCCAGCGTCGCATTCGTCTGGGTTGATACCGTTAACACGAGTCTGGAGTGCTCCGGCAATCAACAATTGGGCACTTTGCTTGGTGCTTGCGCTGGCCTGACTGAAGCGTCGTTGCTGAGTGGAGGGTGCCATCACTGTAGGGCAGCGAGGAGAAAGAGGAGAGGCTAAGGTCGAGGTGGTTGCCGGAATAGGCCAGGTGGAAATCTCAGAGGGACTCATTTTTGCGGTGTGGAGTTGTGTGAAGTTTGGTTTGTTTGGTGATGACTGCCGGATTACAGAGTTCCGAGTATATGGGCGAAATTAGATGGTTATTATGGTGGTCGAAATCGCACACACAAAGAGCAGGACGACCGCCTCGACCCTCCCTCGGAATGAGGAAGGAAACGACGGCGAAAGCTATGCGGCAGGAAAGAGATGAGTGCTGATTTAGGCGAAGCCCAACTAAACCCCCTCCGTCGCGAAAGTGCTGATGAAGAAGATTGAGTTCGGAGGTGGGATGTTGTTAAGAATGTTGCGAGATGGTCGAGGGTAAGTAATTTTGGTGGTAACTCTGGGTAAAAACCGTCGAGCCGTTGTGACGATTAACTAAGGTATCGGAATGTGTGTAGGTTCTGGCAGGCGGGAATTGAGGCCTATTATATCAGCCTCTCGCCTGGGAGAGTATAGAGGTCTAGTCTGCACGGGACGGCAGGCGTTATCGAGAGGTCAAGGTACGGACTTGCGTCGAGAATCCAATACTTTTTAGTTGTCCGTGCTGTTGCGTATTGTTTACAGGTCACAGTTCTTTCAACCCTGTACCTCGTTCTAGATGTAACAGGCTATGTAGATCCGGTCACTGAGGTACGCCACAGAAGGATCCACAAGGCTGGATGTTGTTTTGATGTACGGGTTTATAACTGATGACTGCTGAGTACAGCCTGGTCAAAAATTTTCCTGTCCTCTACAGAGCCTCCAGTCAGCTCTACGAACTTGTCATATAATGTGACAAAACAGCAACTCGAGGCCGGCAAGTGCACCCCGAACGGTAGATGTAAACCGTCCACCGTCAACCGTCCACCATTCGCCGCCCACCGTCAGTGGGAGGAATAATGGGTTGGCACGGATGAATGTGAAAGGCTTGAAAAAATTGAAAGAAGGGTCAGCAACTCACAGAATCTCCGGACGAGGAAGCAGAGGGGTCAATGAAGGTCCGTGACAAGTATCTGCGTCTACTTGACAAGAACAAAGGGCGATGAGAGGTGGAGGGAGGGATAGAGAGAAGGTAGAAGATGGAGACTCGGTGGGAACTAGAGTGAGGGGAGATCAAGCTCGGCGGCGGACAATAAACGGACGTGCGTTGCCCTCAAAAAAGCAACCGGCTAGACCAAAGCGAACGACGTACAGACGACACCAGTCCAACCTTGCTCGCGCTACCAACGAGAAGCGGTGAATTTTTTTTTTACGAGTCATGCACAGCGAGCGAGGCAAGCGGGCGCAGACCTGAGGGTTGTGTCCTTTAGCCTTCCGTAGTTGCTTTGACGAGGCGGGGCAGGCAGCGCCGCGGAAAACCAACGATGCGTGAGGCCAGATAAGAGCTGAAGTTTTTTTTTTTTTTTTCGCTCAGGTTCGCTTGGGTGGTTTGAGTTGGATAGCCTATGGTTTGATTGATGGCAGTAACTCAGGCTGTGGCTCGGTAGATCCGATGTGTAAAAGAGACAGATAGCCATGGCACAACAACCGCCAACATCCATCAGACACAAGACAGACATAAAAAAGACACAAGACACAAGACACACAAGACACAAAACATCAAAATATCAATCATGAGCAAATATCTGAAAGTGAATATATGCATAGCCTCTAAAATGGTAAATCTAAAACACGATGAAATGCGTGAAATGCGTGAAATGCTGTACTCCACACGTCAATCCCTCACTCCACATGCAATTCCCATTATTTCTTCCAATCTCACTTACACCCTTCCCACTCCCGCTTGCTTGATTGCTTGACACCCACGCAGAGTGCAGTTCTATGCCTGCTCAAATGTAGGTACTAGCCTTCCAGCCGAAGACATGACATGACATACCCGCCGTCTATTGTGATCATACTCTCCTCCGTCTGGCTGATTGTTGGTTACTGGCCGCTGAAGGCTGTTGCGGGCTGCTTTGTGCGCTGCTCGGAGGAATCTAACATCCTACCCTGATTGCCATGATTTCCCTTCCACGCTGCTTGCCGCAGCTACACCGATCACTCCCGATCTCATCCACTTGCTCCTTCTGTGATACGCTGTCAAAAACGCTATCGCCCATGGCCATGATGCTACTTTGCCATGTTGCCTGGTATGTAATCCAGACACGTACGCAAGCGCTCTCGCCTGGTCCTTCGCTCTACCCTCTTTCTCTCGTTCCTCGCCCCGCTGGTGGATTACACTCCCGTCTAGATAGGCACTTGGCCCCCTTCTCGCCGTGTCTAGATATTCCTCCATCACGCTGCCATCCTCAGTGTTGATACTAAAAAAATCCACTTAGCTGTGAGAACTGGCTTTGGAGCACATCCAACCACCCCCCCCCCCCCCCACAACACACACACACACTTTGAAAATCCAATGAGCGATTAAACCCCTCAGTAACAAATGGAGCACACTGTACCGTCCGTCATCTTTTGCTCACCCGCTGCGGTCGCGAAAGAAAGCAGGTCTTGTTCCTTCCCCACTCGTAGTGAGTTCCGCATGTTCTACACTACTTCCGGACATGTCACTACGCTTGAATGTGTGCCGTACACACAGTCAAAAAGCTGGATTGTGCTTTAACATGATGCCATTTTGTGTATCAACGCCGCAGGCCCCATCCCATCAACATTGTGAATGTCTCCTCATTAGGGCTTGAGCACGAGGTTATGTGCCTGTATCCTACATACCATCACGGTTCTTTCTTCCATTTCCCCTTCCATTTATGAGGTAGATATCCTTGACCCTGTCAATACGCGTATATATATATTAGTCGCCAAATCGAGTACAGACCTGCACATGGAATTTCGGAGAACCTCATCAATCTTGCATACAGAGTGCACAGGATCCCGACGAGCTGTCGTTTGTAGTTTATGCCCTCTTAGACCTTGACGAACGCCCCTTTCAGGGGTGTTAAAAATCCTCAAGGCCGACTTGTAGTTAAGTCCTCCTGCGCCACTACAAAGGTCGTGAACAACACAACATATGTACAGTCAGAGATGGCTTAAAGCCGAGAAAACAATCGAAGTAACATATAAGGTATGCAAACTTTGCATGAAGCTGTACGGAAGTCAATCTTGGCTGCCGCATTCCAAATGCGCCTTGCATTATGACCCCACAAAGGCTACGAAAGAAACAAAACTGTATGGCACCATACATACAGTGTTGTCAGTCAAATCTTATTACAGTCATTCAATACGTAAGTGAAATACAACAGCACCACTCAAATCATAACCACTGAAGTTGAACCCCTGATTGGCTACTATATATCATCAATTCAGGCGGGGTATAATTGTACGCAAAACATTGGTAATATACCGCATCGCTGAGAGATATATTGACCTATCGGGAATCGAGGAAAGTGCAAGATCTATTCAGATTGGAGACATGTTGGTAGGAATGAGCAAGCCCGTGTGTTAGATTTGTTACGCCTTAAGCCCTACAGGCATGTTTTCCCAATCGCATTTTGGAGCGTATGTAATAGAAGCGACCGGCGTGTTTCATTATGAACTGTTTTGAGGGACAATTGATTGGAGTTGTGACTTGAACAACGAGGATCTCCAAACACTGGCTGAAATTAGATTTCAGGCACGGACCTCGAAAGATGTGTGCGTGTCTACAATTTAAATGGCGATAAAAATATAAATCGCGTTTACCTGAAAGCGATTTAGGTTATAGAATTCCGGGGCATATCGTCTAGAAGCTCCATGATGGGGGAAAGCAGAAGATGCTTTGTCCTCCTGCCTTACGCTTCAATGTCTTCCAGAAATGCGGAAATAATTAGACCTGATTGATATCTACTATGCTTCACCATAGCAGACCTTACATTTAGCATTATTCTAGAATATGCATTTCATATTGAAGGTTCTCTATGTGTAATTCCGTCGTCAATTGCCCCGGGAGTTGGAATGGGCCTGTGCGTCGTTTCCAGAACATCTCGCATTGACTTCTATCCATGTACCGAGAGGACCCTTCGATTTCGGAATAATGTGAGTCATGCTACACTAATCCGAGAGGTCGGCACAACTAGGATCCACCTTTAAATGCAGATTACCGATAATCCCCCAACCAAGATACCGGTATGAGTGGTGTAAGAAAGACGTCAAAATGTCGCCCCCATATTTTTCAGAATCCCAGATCATCTCACAAGAGCAGTTTTTCTGACTCCCCAGGGTTTCCCGGAAAACAACGCCACATTGAGCAGTTCTCTAGAAAATCACGTTGCTTACGTAGAAGCGATGATCTGACTGAGGAAAGATTATGAAAACAAAGACAAACTCGCGCATACTGACTTACATTACATTACATTTACATCACATCGCATCATTATGTTACATCATTACAGCAGCACGCCAGGTACAACAGTTACTTCCGCGGTGGCTTATTCTCGCTGCGATTATTGTACGCGTCTCGCGAGTGCTCCTTCACGCCTCGGCAAAATCCAGATCCGCTCGATGCGAGGTAAAAGCCCATGCGGCTCTTAATCGCGTGGCTTTCCAAGCCCTAACCAAAGACATCCAAAGGCGTCCAAGTTATCCAAGAACGTTCCCAAAAGACCGCCGATGGTAGCCAATTAAATGCAGCAGGATCGCTATTTTAGTCCTGTCAATCCGGGGTTCATATGCATGGCTGTATGCAGTGTGCAGCCCTAGCCGAAGGGTTACACATACATACATACCGCACTCCTGTTTATGTACTTTCAAACAACCCATCCATGTGTTTTGGGTGGCGCATTTATTCAGAGGGAAATAAACCCCCCCCAGCGTCTGTACCTGATTGTGATTTCAGAAACAAACAAGAAAGTGCTAAACACTTGATGAGGGGGTTTTTTTTCTTCGTGAAAACATTGAGAAGGAAATGAAAAAAAAACTGAGACATCTATGTAACAGTGCAGCTGAAAACATAGCGAATGCAGTCAGGGTTACATAGTCTTGGACCCGTCTATGATCCACATGTTGATCCACCACCCAAACAGCTAACAATGGCAGTTCTAAAACCAGCCATCGGAAGTTGAACAATCGGATATGTATATGCAAAGTGACGAAGAACCGAGTCATAATTTCGATCCTGCATGCTAAAAAATCTTTTTCTGTCTCAGTATGTTTGCATAGTGTGTATATCGGAGTATCCATATGAAAAAAGCGTTAAAGGCGTCAAGCTTCACTCTATGTCTTTTTTTACACGCAACAAATAGCACCATATGTAACACCATAGCACCATACATATGCTGTAGCGCCATAGTACCATACCAGCCTCCTTCCCTTTACTCCGCCACTAATTCTAGTACTGTACCTAGCCGAATTCGAACCCGGCAATCGCGCTTCGCGTTATCGTTGCATCGGTCGTCTACCGTGTATGTGGAGGATCTTCATGCCCGATTTTTGGCACTTGCGGACTGGATCCCGAGCCAAGATTGCTTGTTGGTTGGAAGCGTGGGGGGTTCGCCAGCAGTTTGGTTTTTCCACTACTATTAAAATAGGAATTGTTGTTTGGTGTTGGTTGCTTGGCTACCTGATAGTGAATTCTTGGAAATTTGGCCATCAACCACTCACGATGTCTGGTCATAAACGCAGTTCCTTAAAATCTCGACTTCTCAAACACGCCTTTATGCATTGATATGTAGTTCTTCATTATAACGGACAAATACTTGGGTACCTAACTTAACGCGGTATGAAAGCTTCCTATGAACTGAAATAATTCCACACAACACGTGATAAAATAACAAAATCTTGTGGAACCGGAATCCATAATTCCAATATTAAATTCTACAAATTTCGTAAGATATAATCCCCACCCGGCTATCTCCGATCCCGATGTTCAATAACTTGGGATCTTCCGCTTCCACGGTTCCGATCCCTAGACCTAGACCTAGACCGTCTCCGTTTCCGATCCCGGTCGTCATCTCGGCGTCGGTCCCTATAATCATCTCCTCTCCTTCTGTCTCGACTATCAGAATCCCGCCATTCATCTTTCCTTGGAGGAGATGCTGCTCTATTCCCTCTAGAGTTGTCACCTGATTTGTCCCCCCTTACTGCATTATTCTCTCTGGTGACATTTCGTGAACCTTGCTGCACGGAACCTACAAAATCTATTTGTTCCCTTTGTTGTTCCAGCTTTGCGCGCTCCTTTGCTTCTGCAATTTTTTGATGGCTGACAAGTAATTCATCCGCGAAAGCTTCTTTTTTGAACCCCTTTGGATCCCATAGTTCAGGGGCCATATTTGTAGCATATTGATCAAATTCATCTAATCCTGCAAAGTCCATAAGCTTTTGCAATATATTAGGGTTCCGTAATGACTGCGTTCGTAGTAGTTTTTCATTAAAGTGAACCCCTTGAGACTTGAGTGACCGGAAGTGACTGAATTTTCCGGCGACAGCTGCTTTCGGTGAACCGGGTGGGGAAGGAGGTAGTTGCGGAATTGAGCTGGGGAGTGTTAGGGAGTGAATTAAACTCCGCGAGGCAGAGTAGGGTGAAAGAGAGGGATCGACAGTTTCTTCGGGTTCGGGAGATGCGGAGGGGGAGGCAGAGGGTGGGCGCATGGGCCCCACGACGGGTGCGTCTTCTGATATCAATTCTAGGAACGTTAGAAAGATCAAATCGGAAACACAGACAGGGTATGTACCATTGGCAATGGGAATTGTAGAATCAGAAATGGCATTCAAGGGCTGTGAAGACTGTGCGTACATAATGTCAGTGCAAAATTCACACCGGACTTTTGGGAGTCGAACATGCCTCTGCATTGGCAATTGTGTGGGGTGCTGCCGGTGTGTCTTTGACTACTGTTGCAGAAGACTGGGTCGGAGTCGGGGCTACGACCTCGGTGGGCTGGATACTCTCATCCTCACTGTCGCTACCATATTCGTCGAGAAGTCCCATTGCTCTTGTTACCGTGTGCAGAATTCGGCGACGCTGGTCGATTATTTAAGAATATTGTTGGCTTCGCGTGTTGGTAGCGGTGGTGATTTCGCGCGTGAGAGCTTCAGCTAGCGATTCGCGACTTGTTAGTGTAACCGTCGACTTACATAATGCACTTCAGAGTTAAGCGCTAACTACTCTGAACCTAACCTCTCGCGCCGCCTGTTTGCTGTGCTCGAGGTAATTGCCCACGCTTCCTCACTTACCTATCATCCGCCATCACCATCAACGTCCATCAAAATGTCCTTGCTTGCAGCTCCATCCTACCCTCAGCAGAACGTTCCTGGAGGCGAACCCACCCAGCGTCACGGCTTCAACCCGTTCGTTTTCCGTCCTTCGATCGTCATCCGGGAGCTTTGCTAACCCAGCACCTAGCTATGCCGACAACGGAGGATCTATTATCGGCATCGCAGGAGATGACTTCTTGATCATGGCCGGAGACACTAGACATACTGCTGGATACAACATCAACTCACGGACGGAGAGGAAGGTCTACAGACTTGGAGAGGATTCGTCGTTGGTGCTTGCGACTGTTGGATTTGGTGCAGACGCAAAATGGCTTGCGGACACCATGAAGAGAGCTGTTGATGTTTGTTTCCCTTACCTTTCCATGGATGAAAGTGAGCTAATGGGAAGCTTGCTTGAGTAATAGGACTTTAAATTCCAGCACAACCTTAGGGCCATGACTGTATCGGCCGCGGCACAGCTCCTCTTCACTATCCTCTACGGAAACCGTTTCTTCCCCAAGTATGCCTACTGTATTCTCGGAGGTCTAGACAAGAACGGAAAGGCACGGCTATACTCTTACGACCCTGTTGGATCTTACTCCAAGGAAGGAGAGCGTCGTGCAGCAGCTGGTGCGGCCAGTTCGTTGATTGTTCCTTTCCTCGACAACCAGGTACTATAATCTGTATTTTAGTCTATGGATAGCTAGCTAATCTGTGTATCCAGGTCGAGTTCAAGAACCAGTACGTCCCCGGTACACAAGGAATGACCGAACGGCCAGTAGAGTATCTTCCTTTGGAGCAGGTTGAAAAGCTCGTGAAGGATGCCTTCACCAGTGCTACTGAGAGACATATTGAGGTCGGAGACGGTTTACAGATGGTTATTGTTTCCGCACAACACGGCGTTCGTGAGGAGATTATTGAATTGAAGCGCGACTAGAAGGTGTCTGCGATTTATGGGGCCCTTTAGATCAGGTGTGGTGAAACACCGCAATGTAATGAATGAATGTACAGCATTCCATAGGTCTATGTTAATGATATCCAACTGGCAAGACTATATTATGCGGTCAATGAGAATAAAAACGCGTTCGTGGGAAGCTATAATATGTTAGGGGAGCTTTTCGGAGTGCATGCAAACAGGTCCAATGTGGGGAAGGTGGGGCACAGCGCACCAGCGGCTACTCGTGCTAGAGTAAATACGTACCATGGCATGACCGTTGTGAAGGAGATCACTCGACCCTTCCAGGTGTCCACAATTATACTCTCAACTTTATCAAATATCCAAAGGACCATATTATAATATACCCCTATCTCTAGAAATATTAAATAACAAATCATGTTCCGTTAATAAAAGCAATCGCATTGCATCTGGGATACGCTGACTTCGCGTGCTACAGTCCAACTTTGGCTTGGCGTTGTCCCTCCAAGATGCATGTACCTATCTCAACCCAAAAGCTCCCGCCAAACTACAGTCGTTCATCAACCATTCTGCTGCCATCATCACCCTCCATCTCCCGCGAGTCCTTCCACGCTTCGAAATCGCGATAGACATCTTGCTCTCCAGCTTCCTCGCCCTTATTACGACCTCCGGAATATACCCTTACAATGGTACACCTTCATTTCCTGCCGCTTCACCGTTAGCAATCACCTGCTAATGCCTAATCCAGTCCAACCCGTTCAGCATGAACGGCGGTGCCGTCGTCGCCATGTATGTCCCTCCGTCGCCTATCTACTATCTTCCGAAGCTGGAGCTGACCTACCTAGGGTCGGTAAGGACTGTGTCGCTATCGGTTGCGACCTTAGACTCGGAATGCAAGCTCTCACCGTCTCCAACAACTTTCCCAAAATCTTCTCCTACGGCGATGCATACCTTGGATTGACCGGTCTTGCTACCGACGTTACCACCATGTGTGTATAAAATTCCGACGAACTATGACAGCGGTGCTGATGGAATGGGGTGCTAGGTCGGAGCTCTTCCGCTACAAGGTCAACATGTACCGCCTCCGCGAAGAACGCGATATCGAGCCTGAGACTATGGCCAACCTTGTATCATCTACACTATATGAGCGCCGCTTCGGTCCTTACTTTGTTTCACCGGTCATTGCTGGTATCAACCAGAGGACAGGAAAGCCTTTCATCTGTGGATTTGATTCCATCGGGTGAGGAAAGCACTACATATGCGGCTATTAGGACTACATGCTAACTCTGACATAGCTGTATCGATTTTGCAAAAGACTTTATCGTTTCGGGTACCGCGTCAGACCAGTTATTCGGAACCTGTGAGAGCTTGTGGGAACCCGATCTTGAGCCAGAAGACCTTTTCGAGACCTGCGCACAGGCATTACTGAACTCTGTCGACCGTGATGCATTGTCAGGATGGGGAGCACACGTCTACGTTATCACCAAGGACAAGATAATCAAGCGGTTGCTCAAGGGTAAGTTTTGTTGATATGATCGGTGGTTGACAGCAGCTAATGAGTGTTTGCTTTATAGGAAGACAAGACTAAACACCAACCCGAAATCGCCCCCTTTTGCTACAACTATATAGTTTTTTCAGATAATAACGACTTCACGAATGTGGTCTGGGAGGGAGGGGGGATGATGATGATTATATGGATGACAAAATACAATCATCCCAGAATACCCAAACAAAAACAAAACAAACCTTGTCCGCTATTTAGCGCCATGCTGTAATGTGAAGTTAGCTAGATTATTGGGATACTCTAGCTGTTAATTGGTGGGAATATGGGTACGAATACCATAAAGCATTGGAAAACATTTCTCGATTCTACAACAGCTTTGCTTTGTCATCAACTCCATGCCCGTTCGCATCACCGTTTATCACACGCTCAAACAATTTGACCACTCGTTTACAAGCCACAAGAAAAGACCATGAATCTATATCACCAGTTTATTGAGATAATTTAGCTAGTGATTGGTGGGAATACGGGTACAGTACAAATACCATAAAGCATTGGAAAAGCATCTCTTAGTTCTACATATAGCAACTTTCCTTTGTCATCAAATCTGTGCCCTATTTGCATCATAATTTCTCACACATGAGCACATTTACAACCCACAAACAAAAAAAAACTCATCATTGGAGAGCCTCATTAGAGTAATTTCGACTACGACCACGAGGACGGGATACTGGGGGGGGGGGGGGGGAAGGGGGTTCTTTGCTTTGCTGCCTGTATAGAGCTTACTCGTGCCTAAAGATGGTGGCGCTAGATGAATGGGTTATATAATTGAAATAAATAAATAAATAAATAAATAAATAAATAAATAAATAAATAAATAAATAAATAAATAAATAAATAAATAAATCAATAAATAAATCAATAAATAAATAAATAAATAAATAAATAAATAAATAAATAAATAAATAAATAAATAAATCAATAAATAAATAAATAAATAAATAAATAAATAAATAAATAAATAAATAAATAAATAAATAAATAAATAAATAAATAAATAAATAAATAAATAAATAAATAAATAAATAAATAAATAAATAAATAAATAAATAAATAAATAAATAAATAAATAAATAAAACTCATTCAGCATATTGGTGTGTTTGATTGAAATTAAATTAAATCGATATCAAAATTAAATCATAAAAAAAAAAAGAAAAAAAAAAACACGGTCCATAAATGGGTTTTTTGTATCACTAGTTTATATTATATCGATCGTCTCATCAGTTTACTAGTTTACTATTATCAATCAAATGATACCACTAGTTCATGTCACCAGTCATATCATATCAAGAGTTAAAGAAATCATCGCCAGGATGATTTCCTTGATTTTAAGCTTATGTATATGCCAAGTTCTAACCATAACAGCATAACCCAGTTCCAGTTCCAGTCCAAGTCAAAGTAGTCTTCTATGTAATCATGTTTATTTCTGGCATACGTTTCCTTTAACCACTATCTTTATTTTCCATGACCAAAAGCATCCCCCTTTTTTTTTCTAAAAATAAAAACAAAAACAAACATTATCCCCCTCTAATCTCTACCGGGTATTTCTACTCTCTTTTCTCATCTCCCATCTCCCATCTCCTGTCTCCTGTCTTCCTTCATTTCTCTCCAATTCACTTTAGTTGTCTTATAACTAATTTATTCATCCTTCTCCTTCTTCGCAACCCAAGCAGGAGCCGGTAAAAACCAAGCGCGCTCCATAGCCTTTAGTACCTCATCTATAACGATAACCGGGAGGGAAATGTAGATTACAGCTTTCCATTCATTTGTGTTTAAGGGGATGATTGAGAAGAGGGACTATTGATGATATTAGCATTTTCAGTTTTCAGGGGGGAAAAGGATAAGAAGAAAAATCAACATACCTGTAGCACCGGAATATAAAGCAATGCAAAATGCAATACCATACTCAACATGATCGCCGCGACCAATTTCATATTTCTCCAGATCGGCATAGTGATTAGGGACTCACTACTACTCAACGCATTCATAGCATTAAACATTTCAATAACCACCAAAATGGATAACGAAACCGTTGAGGCACTTTTACTCATATCATTTGCAAACATTTCACATCCAATCTCCGGAAAGTCTCGGGAGCATTTATGAAATGATCGCAACTGTGAGAAAAGAATTTGTGGGCCTTCGGTGTTGTACATAAACCACCAGGCGTAACCTGCTACGGTTGCGACACCGACGTAGGTCCCGATTACCATGTAGCGGAAGAATAACCAGCCGGTAACGAGACGCTCGTCACGCGAGCGAGGGGGACGGCGCATAATTTCGTGGTCGGCGGGGTTGAAGGATAGGGCGGTTGCGGGGAGACCGTCGGTGACTAGGTTGACCCAGAGGAGTTGGACGGGGATTAATGCTTCGGGCATTCCAAGAGCGGCGGTGAGGAAAATGGAGACAACTTCTCCAATGTTGGAGGAGATTAGGTAACGGATGAACTGTTGGGTGTTGGAGTAGATGGAACGTCCTTCTTCAATGGCCATTTCAATGGTGGCAAAGTTATCATCAATAAGGACCATATCAGCAGCGAGCTTTGCAACGTCGGTTCCGGATCCCATGGCGACTCCAATATCGGCTTGCTTGAGGGCAGGTGCATCGTTGACTCCATCTCCAGTCATGGCAACAACTTCACCAGCTTCTTGGAGAAGCTTGACAAGGTCCAATTTGTGTTGAGGTTCAGTACGAGAGAATAGAGAGGCACGTTTAACAGCTAGGCGTTTCTCCTCGTCGGATAGAGCATCGAATTCACTTCCAGTGTAGGATTTTCCAGTAAGATCTTCGTCGAGTCCGAAAACTCCAATGCGGCGACAGATAGTCTCGGCGGTTTCCTTGTTGTCTCCGGTGATGACGACGACACGGATTCCAGCCTCGCGGCACTTGCGAATGCTCTCCTTGACCTCAGGACGGGGAGGATCGTTCATGGCAACAAGTCCAAGGAAGGTCATATTTTGCTCGAGATCCTTGTACTGATCGGTAGTGGTAGGAGGAGACTTGAGGAGTTCATCGCAAGAAACGTTATCAACAATGGCAAAGGCCATGACACGGAGTCCCTGTTGAGCATATTCTGAGAGCTTCTTGTCAACGAGCTGGCGGGTCTTGTTGTTAAGGTCGCGGAAGTCAACGTCAACTGGCTTTCCTCCATCACCGACAAGAGCGCTGGTGCAGCGTGCGAGGATGGACTCAGGACCTCCCTTGACGAGAAGAACGGCATTTTCGCGGGTACCAGCCAAAACGGACATAGACTTGCGGTCACGGGAGAATTCGTAGGTGGCAATACGGGGAAGAGCGGATTCGTAGAATTTGCTGGCAACATCGACAGAGTCGGCGGCAGATGTTCGCTTTTCCATAGAGTGAGGACATCCGAACTTTTCAACCATAACCTTGAGGGCACATTCAGTAGGCTCTCCAACGCTGGAGTAGACCTTAGTCTTCTCATCGTAATCAATACCGGAGTCGTTACAGATACAAGCAACCTCAGCAAGACGGCGAAGAGTGACAGATCTTTCAGAAGCATTAGGAATAACTTTACCGTCAGCAGTCTTAACGGCACCAAAAGGCTTAAAGTCAATTCCCTCAATAGTAATCTCGTCGAGGCTGGCCTTGTTCTCAGAGATGGTAACAGCCCAGGAAGCAACCATCTGGTTGGTGGTAAGAGTTCCAGTCTTGTCAGAGCAGACGACACTGCAGCTTCCCAAGGTCTCGACAGAGGGCAAGCTACGGACAACGGCGTTCTTTGCGGCCATCTTGCGAGTTCCAAGAGCCAAACAGGTAGTGATAACAACAGCCAATCCCTCAGGAATAGCAGCAACACCGAGAGAGACAGCAATCTTCAAGTAGTAAATTGCTCCCTTAACCCAGCCACCGTGAGACTCGTCGTTAAAGTTTCCAATGTTGATAATCCAGACAGCAATACAGATGAACATGATAACCTTGGCCAAAACATCTCCAAAGTCATTGAGCTTAGTCTTGAGGGGAGTAGGCACAGAAATCTGGGAAGTGATGCTTTGGTGGATGCCTCCAATTGAGGTAGACGCTCCGGTAAGAACAACGACAGCACGGGCATGTCCAGCTGTTACAGTGGTTCCAGAGAAGAGCATGTTGAGTTGGTCCTGTTTGACGATACCCTCGCTAGGCTCGGTGTTCTTTCCAACACTCTGAGACTCCCCGGTGAAAATGGCCTGGTCGACACGGAAGCTGTTGCTCATGATTTCAAGAAGACGGCAATCGGCGGGAATAAGATCTCCAACAGCAACATCGATAATATCACCAGGAACAAGCTCCTCGGCGCGGATGTGGTGAAGGTGGTTATCTCTGAGGACCTTAGCTTCGCTAGCAGAATATTCGTTCAAGGCAGAAATAGCAGCTTCGGCACTGCTCTCTTGGGAGACTCCGACGACGGCATTAAGAATTAGAATAATAATAATCTGTTGGTAGGATTATTAAACAATGAGCCGCTAATTGGAGATCGGTGATAGCTTACAACAGCGGGGTCGACGAAGGCGGTTTTGTTGTCGCCACCCTCGAGAAGAGCAAGTACGAAAGAAACACCAGCAGAGGCAAGTAGAATTAACACCAGCTGGTCCTTGAACTGCTCAAGTACGAGCTCCCATAATGGCGTAGGAGGTTCCTGCGGTAGAGCTAAAGTGACGCGAAAGATCGTGTTAGCGTATCAATGACATCAAGGGAAGCTATTCAGCTTCAGCGCTGGGGGTATTCTCCAGGACTTACCATTTGTTCCATATTTCTCTCTTGCAAGCAAGACAGCTTTTGAGCTCAGACCTGTCTGTTGATTTGTTCCGAGCTCTTTGAGGACAACAGCTGCCTCCTTCCTATGCGCATCCGTATACGCGTTGCACTCCATGTTCATGGGAATACCCGTATGAACTACCACCACCTAGAAAGACAATTCTGTGTCTGATACACTCTTGCTGAAGAATTCGAGAACTGAAAAAGCTGGTGAGGTGACAGTGATTAATCTTGGTATGAACTGTACAGCGCGGACAGCACTTGGCCAGTAGTTGGTTGGCTGGTTGGTGGAAGTGCGGCGGGTTCCGGTGGTCTTTTGTGGCGGTTAGAGGATGGTTCACTCCTCCTAACGAATTGACAAAAGTTAAGAAAAGGTTTGGTGGGAGTGGGAAGACGTTGAGGTTATATTGCAAAGCAAGCTGACTCTAGCTCCTCGTTGATCCTCTTGTTAAAGTGGGCAAATGTCAAACGGGGAGATTTTTAATTCCGGGGAGGCAGCTCTCGGAACTTGGTAAGTCGCGACGAGTTCACTCTAGATGGTTCTCCCAATCATGTACGGGGTTGTTGAAATGTGTTCTTTTCGGCGAGTTTTCTGTGCAGCGCAGCTTTACAACCAAATAAATGACCCACACTGAGCCAGCCTGCAGCAGACTAAGCGAAGGGTGACGTAATGACTTATTCATCACGGGGGATGGCAGTGGATGGGGGAGTTTTGTGTATCAGGGGGAGTATCGAGGAGAGTATCGGCGAAAGTATCACCGTTTCACTGCTACGAGTAT
Source organism: Pyronema omphalodes (assembly GCA_024516155.1). Lineage (NCBI taxonomy): Eukaryota > Fungi > Ascomycota > Pezizomycetes > Pezizales > Pyronemataceae > Pyronema > Pyronema omphalodes. Next base: position 67,034 of record JAJJXM010000111.1, read on the forward strand.
CACTACGAGTATCACCGTTTCACTGCTACGAGTAGCACTACGAGTATCAGCGAGAGTTATCACCACGCGTCGGTGCCTTCATTCCAAAGAGATAACCACTGCCAAAGCGCATCATACGCAGCCACAGAAATATGCATAAATTTCCATAAATTTCCATAAATATCCATAAATACCCATAAATATCCAATTAACAAATCCATCTGATGATATGTTGTTGGTGTTGAAAGCCAAGCTCCACAATTAAAATCTCCAAATGCCCCTCCACTGTCTGATCTGCCAGCCGCAGCAGTAAAGCAGGGCCCGAGCTCTCGTGAATCGGGATCTCACACAAGAAGCTCAGCCCAGCTCATCGGCTAGACACAGTATCTGCTAACCGATGGTAGCCTAGTAGTTTACGGCCCGGATGCTTGGTGAATCCAAAGTACTTTTTTTTGCAAGGATGCTCTGGAAATAGGCAATTTGCCAACCACGTGTGCCTGAACGTGGGCATGGCGGCTGAGACGAATAATCAGACTTGTATGAGATGCGGCTGAGGCGAATAATCAGACTTCTATGAGATGCGGCTGAGGCGAATAATCAGACTTCTATGAGATGCGGCTGAAGAATTGCTGATCGCAATACCATTGATTGCTGCTGAAAGCTGTTGCATTGTGGCGCGGGCAATATGGATAATTCTGATATTCACCAATTTGGCCCTTTCTCATTTCTTGATGAAAATAAGAAGAGGTAGAACATGATTTCCTTCCCGGTAAGTAACTGCAGCACGACTTGGTCACGTCATGGGAAATTCAACAACCCAATATCCGCCTGATGCAAGAATTATCATTCCGATCTCAGTATCCATCACAACGGGAATGTGCCGATAAAGGCTATTCTGATTTCCATCGATAGTCATCCAATCAGTATAATATACCATTGAGTATGCTATTCGGCAGTGGTATATCCATTAAAATCAATTTCACATCATCATTCTTGATTTACAGAAGCAGACGGGAATACACCGCCTGCGTTGTTCCACAAAAGCCCATAACTCCCATTTCGGTTCCAAGACATGTACATGGAGTACATCCAATACTTTGAGTACTTCATGCACGATTTCACTCTACGCCTAATCGTGATCGGCCCATAAAGCCCTGCGGATTTTGGAAGAAACTCCAACACCTTCTGGAACCCGGTAAAGCCTGCATATTCCGCAGGTTAAGCCTTTCAAACGCGCCGCTGATATGCATCCTCATGCCACTAAACTCTAAAAGTATTTTTGGTGTATGACCATGACGAAGGAGGGAAGTTCAAAGAGCCTCCAAAATGACGTTATAATCACCGACGATACTGAATTGAAAGGCGTACTGTGAAAACGAAACTATCGATGCTGTTGTACTGTATTCGCACCTATCTGGTAGTTCGGAAATATGCATCATCGCGGTGTTATGCATTTTACACTCGACTGTACTTTAGTCTTAACTCTACTTCCTACACCCCCGCAATCGCAATCCCGGTCATCCGTCTAAACCCGTGATCTCGATTCTCGGATGCGCGTAATCCTTCGCTTAGAGGTTCTACACGTCCATGACGACAACGACCAACGAACTGCCTTAAGCACTCCGTCTCCAACCTCCATTCACTTCATATACGTCCCATTCCTCCGTTACTGGAAACAGACAATCAAACGCAGTTCCAAACGCGCCATAATTTGCATCGCACCTTACACAACCCATCCGTCACCAGGCCGTAGCTGAAGCTTTTCTGTCCGTCGCTATAATGTCTTCACCCGAACCACTTTCACCACCGCCAAAAAAGAAACCTACCTCGCGTCTAAAGTTCAACCGTCTCAAAATTGAACGGAAACCTGCACCGACAGCTGCTGAGAAAGGATCCCCGCCCGCTGTGGGTACTCAAGCTCTCAACACGGAGCCTGTGACGAGTGCGTTAGATTTCTTTAGCAGGGCGAAGGATGTTTATGTTCCGCCATTACTGAGGAAACGGGGGATATCTGAGGAAGCTGAAGGGAAGGAGGAGCAATCTGGACCTAATAAGAAAGGGAAGAAGGAGAAGGGAACTAGTGAAGGGGAGGTAAAGTTTGAAAGGTTCGTGTGCCTTGTCTTGTCTTTGAGATTTGAATTTCCCGGGAATTTAGGTTCTGAAAAAAAGGTGAAAATGAAGTTGGAATAAAGCTGATAAAATGTTATACAGTAGTGAATTCCGTAAATTCACAATCGTAGATCTAGATTCCGACAAAGACGACGACGACATCACCAAACCACTCCGGAGAACGAAGACCCACCAACCATCTCTCTCTCCTCTTCTAAAACTTGAGAACCGACGGTCATCACGAACCCGTACTGACGGCTCCCCCACTCCTGTCCGCCAAGGCAAAGACAAAGAATCCAAATCCCATATTCTCTCACTCGATAGCGATTCCGACGATGAGGTAGTAATAATCGACTCTTCTACCAAAAAAGCCGTATCCGCATCCACATTTACAGCCGCAGCTACAGCCTCAACAACAACCCCCAGCAATATTCCCACCCCAACCCAGGCACCTCCAAAAGCTGCAACCCCCTATATCCCTAACGCCGAACAGCGTCGCCTAGCAAGGCTTCAACAACAAGTTTCGAGCGCACCAATCGTGAACATCCTAATAACCTCACCAATTGATAAAACGCGACCTCTAATAATTAAACGAAAACTTGACCAGACGCTAAAAGAAGTTAAGGAGCATTGGTGTAAAGTCCAGGGCTTCACTCAGGAACAAATTGAAAGTATATTTTTGGTTTGGAAGAGGAGTATGAGGGTTTCGGATTATGTTTCTTGTAAGAGTTTGAATATTGCTGTTGATGGAGATGGGAAAGGAGAGGGGGATGGAGGGGATAATAATGAAGGTAATGGGGAGGAAAAAGAAGGATGGACGGGTGGAAATATTCATTTTGAAGCAATGACAACGGAAATCTTCAACAGAATCGAGGCGGGTGAGGAATTGGAAGATGAAGAAGAAGATGAGGAAGAAACTGAACTGAAGAAACAAAAAGAAGAAGATGGGGAGAGGATAAGTCTGGTTCTGAAAACAAAGGGGAATAAGGATGAGTTTAAGATTAAAGTTAGACCGGTAAGTCTTTTGATCACTCCATCCTATCTTCCAATTTATTTACTATCTTGTGCATGGACTGATGATGATTTTTTTTGTTGTTGTCTTGCAGAATACGACTATATCAGACTTAATCCAAGCCTACCGCACAGCACAAAAAATCCCCGATGATAAAAAGGTGGTGCTATATTTCGAAGGAGATCAACTTGAACTTGATGATACTGTTACTGATGCAGATTTGGAGGATATGTGTATGGTCGATGTACATATCAATTAAATTGACCAACTACAATTAACTAGCTAACTACAATCCATTAATTCTTATGATTCTTGTAATTCCTTCTCCTCCTTCTCCTCCTTCTCCTCCTTCTCCTCCTTCTCCTCCTTCTCCTCCTTCTCCTCCTCTACCTTCTACCCTCTCCCTTTTTTTTCTTTCTTTCTTTCTTCCTTCCTTAAAAAATGGCAATTACTTCACCATATTAGTTACCGTACGTCATGATTATATCCGCTGTTTACTTCTTTATAGCGGCATATACGCTCTGCCATCATGGTACGAAAAGTAGCATATAAGATACTGGAATCAAATTCTTGGTCTTAGTCTTGGTCTTATTCTTGGTCTTGGTCTTATTCTTGGTCTCGTAAATACTACTGCGGAATTGAAACTTTTGGAACTTTGGAACTTTGGAACTTTGGAACTTTTGAACTTTTGTACTTTTGTACTTTTGAACTTTGGAGCTTTGGAGCTTTGGAACTTTTGAACTTTTGAACTTTTGAACTTTTGAACTTTTGAACTTTTGAACTTTTGAACTTTTGAACTTTTGAACTTTTGAACTTTTGAACTTTTGAACTTTTGAACTTTTGAACTTTTGAACTTTTGAACTTTTGAACTTTTGAACTTTTGAACTTTTGAACTTTTGAACTTTTGAACTTTTGGATTTATCTATTGATTCTCATGGATGTAATAATAATATATTGCTAATGCTAATGCTATTGCTATTACTATTGCTATTACTATTACGATGTATTGTCTATTTTCTATTTTTTTTTTTTTTTTTGTTGGGATAACTTTGCTTCTGCTTATTTTTGGTTGAGGAGATTAGGGTGGGATTTTTTGAAGAATTGGGGGTTGGGAAACGGAAATGGGAAATGGGAAATGGCGAAACGGGAATTGGGAATATGGCTTTTATAATTATAGCAAGCCTCATTGCCTTATATCGATATATCGCACGACAATCTCCATCTGTTATATACATGACAATCCACCACACCCCGCCGTTCCGCTCCACTCCTGCTATTCCAAACTTTCAGTGTCGGAATCTATATTAGAGAAGCATAAACCAAATCCCGCCATAGGGATCCATCTAATCCAATCCTCGCTATGGACCGTATCGGAGCACCATTTGTGGCCCGGTCTTGTAGAAGGAGTCTGAAGGACCAAGATCGGCAATCTTTAAGGCACAATAAACTGGACCGTCCATGGATGACCGTGAGTGACTATGGTCTATGCTATTTTGCCTAGAAAATTCTCATGCATCATGCCGGTGCGCGAAGACCAGCAGTGAGTAATTCCCTACATTAACAACTCTATGCTTAACAAAAAAAAAAACCCCCCCATTGCTCTGTTCGATGTAGGCGTGAAGAGATTACTTGGGAATATTGATGGATTTGAGGAGATTGTGTTTTTGACCGTGCAATAGGTAATTTCTTGAAAGGTAAAGAAAGATTTAATACAAGAAAGGTGTAGGATTCGACAGGATATGAAATGCAAGAATAACCAAAAATATATACATGTATTTACCGGAACCATATTTCGAAAAAATAACATGAGTTTGTACCCATATCTTCCTTCAGAAGCATGGCCATTATAAATGTTTCCAAGAAACTACTGTACATTGTAGGGAGTCAAAGTATTTTTGTTAGGTTGAGCGTGCACCTGTGATGGGGTGTAAATTATTCTACCAAAATGGAGCATGGGGATTCCACGTGCTGCAGTGCTGAAAACACCCTATGGCTAACACATACTCCATCGCTGCTGGAAGGCTAGCTTACTCAGAAAACCTACAGTCTTGCCGTTGCCTATGGTCCCGTTCAGTACTTTTGTCCCACAGGTGGGATCGGACTTTAATCGGAGTTGCGGACTGGATAGAATCATCACCTATAAGTCCTGTTGGACCTGCAGTCTGGGACGGACTGTCGCGAGCTCTGCTGTGGACTGATTGATATGTAAATCTAAGGTTCTGGAAGGTTTCTTTTTCGTTTTCCTTTTTCCCTTTGTTAATATGGATATCAATTCATTATCTTACTACTGGGAGTTTTTTAGCATGAAAACTTAAAAGGCATGAACAAGTGGGAAAATGAAAGAAGGAAGGAAGAAGGAAGGAAAGAAGGAAGGAAAGAAGGAAGGAAAGAAGGAAGGAAAGAAGGAAGGAAAGAAGGAAGGAAAGAAGGAAGGAAAGAAGGAAGGAAAGAAGGAAGGAAAGAAGGAAGGAAAGAAGGAAGGAAAGAAGGAAGGAAAGAAGGAAGGAAAGAAGGAAGGAAGGAAAGAAGGAAGGAAAGAAGGAAGGAAAGAAGGAAGGAAAGAAGGAAGGAAGAAGGAAGGAAAGAAGGAAGGAAAGAAGGAAGGAAAGAAGGAAGGAAAGAAGGAAGGAAAGAAGGAAAGAAGAAAGAAACAGATAACCAACCATAGAAATGGCCAAGAGATGTACATACGAACTCGAAGCATTAGCAAAACAACCTATTTATCAATGAAATACCAGAAATAAAGAAATAAGTAAAAAGATAAAAAAAACAAAGATGAAGGAATAATTACACTACTAACTCTCCTCACTAGCAGCATATAAACACCGTCCTATTTCCTTTTATTACCAAAAGACCCATCTCATGAATATAGCTATATTAACTTAAGCCACCAATGTTAATGCAGTCAAGCTCGGATTATTCAATAAAGTCTTCTAAATTATCTCTCAAACCCCATTTTCCCAAGCCAACGCTAACGGTAGTCTATGCCTATGAAGATAGGCGTGTCCACTGATACTTAACTCCCGGTAAACTTCACTTATGGCCAACCCTGGTCACTAAGCTAATAAGCGACACCTTTAGAAGCGATAAGGGTTCAACCCCTCTGTCGGGTGTACATGCAGGGGTTTAGACTACTACGCCAAGATACAGAGAGCACAGTCGACTACTTACCACTACGTTACTGGGGCTAGCCGCCTTTCTGACTATCATAGTATCACAGGGGCAAGAATTTTGAAAGGTATCTACATTATAGCGAATGATAAAGATAACGAGCATTTTTGCAAGAACCAAAAATATATAACGGAGGACAAACAAGAAACAGCATAATGGTCAAAAAGAAAGATCAAAAAAATGGCGTCTGCAGTACAAAAGCAGAACCATTGACATTGATATAAGAAGGCCATTGAATTCGTTAAAATATAGAGATAAAATCAAGCGCAAGCGGTAGGAAATAGGACATAGAAAATAACTAACTTTAAGAAAATTCAGAAACTCATGAAACCATCATAAAACAAACACGTGCGTAAACTAGAATATCCAAACTACATCGACCATAAATCCGCTTGTGATAAATAATATCCACAAAAAACCCCATTGTCAGAAAGTGACATGCCTCCTAATCCGAATACTCTGAGTCTGCATCAAATGTTAGCTCCGAACACAGCGAGTCTGTATCATATTCCATCTCCGAATCCGACTCCTCCTGCTCTGAGACGTCGGAGTCGATGCCCATGAGAAGCCCGACCACTTTCTGATTCCATGCCAGTTTCAGCGGTGTCCACCCGTGCTTATCGGTTGCTGAAGCGTCGGCGCCCTTATCCATGAGCAACGGGACCACTTTGTAACGCCCAGTCACCGACGCCAGATGCAACGGTGTCTGCCCATTACTGTCTATAGCTGAGACAACAGCACCATTCTCCATGAGCAGTCGGGCTACCGACCTATTTCCTGTCAGATGCAGCAGTGTCTGCCCGTTCTTATCGGTTGCTGAGATGTCGGCGCCCTTGTCAATGAGGAGTTGCACCACCTTCTTATCCTCTGCTAGATGCAGCGGCGTTTTCCCTTCATTATCGGTTGCTGAGATGTCGGCGCCATTTTGAATGAGCAGCGGGATCACATCAGTTCTTTCCCACCGAGATACAATATGCAGTGGTGTGTGCCCGTCCTTATCGGTGGCTGAGACGTCGGCACCATTGTCAATGAGCAGTTGGGCGATCCTCTCATCCCAAGGCAGATGCAGCGGTGTCCGCCCGTCCTTATCGGTGGCTGAGACGTCGGCGCCATTGTCAATGAGCAGTTGGGCGATCCTCTCATCCCAAGCCAGATGCAGCGGTGTCTGCCCGTCCTTATCGGTGGCTGAGACGTCGGCGCCCTTCTCAATGAGCAGCTGGATCATATTGTAACGCCCATACATCACTGCCACATGCAGCGGTGTCTGCCCGTTATTATCGGTTACTGAGACGTCGGCGCCCTTCTCAATGAGCAGTTGGGCGATCCTCTCATTCCGAGCCAGATGCAGCGGTGTCTGCCCGTCCTTATCGGTGGCTGAGACGTCGGCGCCCTTCTCAATGAGCAGCACGATCACATCAGTTCTTTCCCACCGAGATGCAATATGCAGTGGTGTGTGCCCGTCCTTATCGGTGGCTGAGACGTCGGCACCATTGTCAATGAGCAGTTGGGCGATCCTCTCATCCCAAGCCAGATGCAGCGGTGTCTGCCCGTCCTTATCGGTTGCTGAGATGTCGGCGCCCTTGTCAATGAGGAGTTGCACCACCTTCTTATCCTCTGCTAGATGCAGCGGCGTTTTCCCTTCATTATCGGTTGCTGAGATGTCGGCGCCATTTTGAATGAGCAGCGGGATCACATCAGTTCTTTCCCGCCGAGATGCAATATGCAGTGGTGTGTGCCCGTCCTTATCGGTGGCTGAGACGTCGGCGCCATTTTCAATGAGCAGTTGGGCGATCCTTTCATTCTCAGCCAGATGCAGCGGTGTCTTCCCGTTCTTATCGATTACTGAGACGTCGGCACCATTGTCAATGAGCAGTTGGGCGATCTTTTCGTCCAGAGCCAGATGCAGCGGTGTCTTCCCGTTCTCATCGATTGCTGAGACGTCGGCACCATTGTCAATGAGCAGTTGGGCGATCTTCTCATTCCGAGCCAGATGCAGCGGTGTCTGCCCTTTGTTATCGATTGCTAAGACGTCGGCACCGTGATCGATTAGCAATAACGCTGTGTTGAGGTCTCCAAGTCGAGATGACAAGAGAAGTAAACTGCCCAAGTCGAGCTTCGAGTCATGACGAGTCAACTCGAATGCCGACGTGAAGATGCTGCTCAGCCCAAACGCGCAGACCAAGGCGAGAACGTTGTCGGCTCCTCTTCGATAGTGCATAATTCTACGCCAGAAGTTGTCGTGTGTCCAGTAAATATGCTCAACCCACTCGCGATGATAGCCAAGGACTTGTTGGTAGTTGCTTTCCGATGCAAATACATTCCATAAGTCAATGAGGGTCTGACAGTTATTGATGGCTGTGCAACTAGAGAAGTGCCATGGCCAAAACAGCATGGAGTATGACAATAGGTGACGATTTTCGTACTCGCCTTCTGTAAGGTAGCCCTCCTCATAACTACCCCATAAACTCGGAGAGCACAACAGTGAAAGGCAACCTTTTGCGACTTCGGCATGAGAAGTGGCTTTGGTGAGTTCAGGCTTAGTTTCCAGATACTCCTGCACCGAAAGATGTGCAAAGCGGAAAACATTGAGAGTTTCGTCCAAAATGAGGAAGTTTTGGCATCTTTTCAACAATTCATTCGCGTTTATTCCGGTCTTGCGAGAGAACTCTCCCGACTTTCCAACCTCAACTCTGATTGCGTCGAGCAGGGTTTCAGTCCGCAACGGTTCGTATGAACACTGGATCCAGCGGAACGCGCTGATTGCTAATTGAGGAGCGCTGCCTTTCTGAAAAGTGATCATTTGGTAGATGCCGTCGTACATATCCGTCAGATCGTCCGGAAGAGTCTCTAATCTGGCTGTGACATCGTCCAGGGTGGGCATCTGGCAGAGAAAAGTGATTTGAAGGGCCGCCAATTGGAACCTAGCGTTTTCCTATCAGTCTCCGTGCCATCTGCAATCAAATAAATCGTATGGCGAACTTACATTCCCTTGGATCGCTCGCATAGCGTTTTGCATATTTCTTTTCTAAGCCCTTCGGATACCTCACCACTGAGCAGTTCCTTATCACTTATGGCGCTCTTGACTCTTATTTCGACAAATCGGTTTATATCTTCGATATTATCATCGGGTTGTAACTCTATTCTGGGGAAGATCTCAAACTGTGCAACAATTTCGGGATCCATTCGTGTTGTTGCAAAAATCTTGACCAGATTTTTGGATTGTGTCATGATATCCTTTAGTGCCTTAAGCAGTCGCATTCGCTGGGCCTTCGCGACTTCGTCCAAGGCATCTATACAAATCACGACCCGAGGATGTATATCCATGAGTTGAACGAGAAGCTTCTGACTGTCAGACAGACTCAGCGTCGAGGAAAGTTGCCCTTTGTTCTTTTGGTCCCGGTACATGTCCACAACCAGCGTTGGTAGTTTCTTGTCGTCAGAGTTGAACTGCGCAAACTGTTGTAATATCGCGCTCAGGATGCTTTCGGGTTCCCGACGACTTTCTTCGGCCCGATTACAATAGAAATACGCTATATTTGGCTCCGTCGTATCAAGTTTCAGAGTATCAATAACTGCCGATCTATATCAATGTCGTGTTAGGCATATACTCCTGTGGTATCACGGGATGGTATTTATTGCTTACATAATGTATGTTTTACCGGCTCCAGCTGAATAATTGGGTTGTTGGCAAGACAAGAATAATGTGAATTAACGAGCCATATGGTGACTTACGGATTCCACGCAGCAATAACAGCTTCGAATCGTTGGATGATATCCAACTTTTGTACTCATGCCTCTCAAAAAGCCACTGGCCAGTACCTTCCAGGCGCTCTTCACTAATGCGTTTGTGGTGTTTCGTGTAGGGAATCTCGGATATCCATTGTAGAATAGAAGATCTGTCACACTCTACTGAAGTGAGCGGATATTCGAAGTCTGTGGCAATATCGGATGATCCGCCATACCTTCTAACCAGTTTTGTATATTGTCGAGTTGGGGTTGAATATCCGATATTGTGTTATTCATGTTCTCTAACCGCGTTCGCAGGTCCTGCAAATCGCTCCGAGTAGCTAGGCTTTGTCAATATTTCCTGACGTTCCAAGACTAGACCAGGCATAATACATTTTGCTTGTGCGACACTGGCGTCGCTCGTGACCGTTTTCTCCAAGCTATGAAGCCTTTGGAGGTCTTCCGCAATGTTTTGCATGGTGAATGTGGCTTTGAACTCGTTTTCTAAAAGAGCATTAGCAGCGGCATAGCGCTGTATGGCGGAAATATTCACCTTTCATTCTATCGACAGCTTTGGCAAGGAACTTTAGTATTGCTATGTAAAGTCGGAGCATGGAGTTTTCCAGGTGTTTGGAAGCATCGGAGTCTTCCCTAAGATAAAGGAGCTCGTAAACTGTGCACCTATTGATAACACCAGCAATCATATCCAGTCCGTCTAGAATCGCGTCAAGTGTTTTCTGCCGATCCACGCAGAGCTGCGGAGCATCCGCGATTAGCAGCTGCAATCAAAAACATGTAGCAGTGTAATCAACCTTGAGCAAAAGTCTAACCCCAGCCCACGGCAGTGCCGCATGCACAGGATCATATTGGACCACAATGTCTCCGATCTCCTTAAACCAGTCCATGCAGCTGATCAATTTCTGGACCTTCGGGTACTTTTCCTTCTTCTCTTGGAGGCGCTTTTCCGCAGCAGATCTTGCTTTGGATACGCTGTCGACGGCGTTGGCCTGAAAATCGATATCTTTCAGCGTTTTGCGCTCCCGACTATCGATTTCATCGCTGTTTAATGCCGTACTCCACAGTGACTGGGTTTTGATAATGCTGGTTGCCGTTGAAGGGTTAGTCCATGGATCACCGGTGTTCCTCACTTTTGTTTCCTTTGGAGACTCGTCTTTTAATGCTTCTGATGACTTGAATAAACTGCGTAGTCTAAATCTTAGTCGGTCACGTTTCCTCGGCGTCGCGCTTGCCATGATGGTAGTAGCTTCTGCAGTTGTACTGTACTTGCGGTATATAGTAGAGGTCTTCTCGGGAACGATATCGATTCTTGACTATTGTATTTTTCGTGTCGCAGCAACTACCAGCTCAGATTGATAGTAGCGTTTTAGGACGGGATGCGGGAATATAAACGTCGAGACGCCTGAGAACAACTAGATATCTGGCTGAATATGGAATTTGGACATGAATCGTATAGCAGTGGTTCTGAAGCGACGACACAGAGAACTGTATGGTGGAGTATGCCTCAATTCATGGCGGCGAGAGGTAGGCTGCGATGCCTCCGCTTTTCATCATCATCGTCACAGGGATGGTGACAGGGATTAAGATCCTCCCGAGTGATACATTCGATTCGAACTTCTCCTCGCTTGCAACACCGCTCTTCCTCGTAACCACGCCGCGGCTCCCGCTTAATCAGTAAATGCAGCCAATACAAAGCAACTTGGATATCCCTGAATAAACGTTGGGGTTTGAGCACCAGTCTGGCAGCCAGTGTATGACAGTACATATTAGATTTGAAAGTTGAGCAAAGGTCTACAATGCCCGTCTCTTGGCGCATTGTGTTTCTAAATGCCCGACCGGTTTACAATGCCCGACATCCCTGCACAAAAAATTGATGACTAAGGCTCACTTGTGGCTGAAGAACACGCGCGAATGAATAACACACGCGAACGGGGACGGAAAATATCGATACTTGACATAATCACGGTGCGATTAGCAGAAAAATTTGGAATTCAATAATAATAAAATAATTTTTTTGGACAGCGTAAACCCCCATGGAAGTACGCGCGGACGGAAAGCACGCGCGTAAGGGCACGCGAATGAGGACGCGATTAAATGTAAAATCTGGATGTTAATAATTACCACGTGATCAATTGGGGAATTTTCAATTTCGAATTTAATTTTCTTTTATTTTATATTTTATTTTATTTATTTTTTCTACAAAAATTCGACCATGCGCACATCGTGGCCCTCTCCTCTGAAGCAAGAACACCACGCGTTACACCCGACCGGGCACTTCCAGCGCGCCCATAAATTTAGCCTGACGAGTACACTGCTTCCCCATTATGCGCCGTACTCTTGCTGGTCGGCCTCGCGGTTTGTTTTTGGAAGAGGGGCGGGCGACAAAGTGGTTGTCGACATGGAGATAAACGCGCTGGTCGGGAGACGTGCGCACGGAGACATTGGCAATGAGCACTTTACGCCACAGCTAGGCCTTAGTCATCCATTTTTTGTGCAGGGGTGTCGGGCATTGTAGACCGGTCGGGCATTTAGAAACACAATGCGCCAAGAGACGGGCATTGTAGACCTTTGCTCTTTGAAAGTTACGCTAAATTAAGTCTTGGCATGCCTTGACATATACATACAGTCGAACCTCTTTATAAGAGTACGCCGGGACCGGAGGGGTGTACTCTTATAATGACGAAACTCTTCCCCACAGGTTGGCTTGGCGCGAGTGATCGCTTGAGACCCGGCGCGCTGGGGGTGGTGTGTACCGCCCCTCAGCCCCAAGGTAGTGCATTAGCGCCACCTTGACACGAGTATACCCTGCTCAGCACCTTCGCCCAGACCTCTATCTTAAGAGTATGCTAACAATTTTTCGCATTTCCTTAAGAGTATTTTAGTATCGAGGTTACTCTTATTTCCCATACAAAAATCGTCGGGACCACGGCTATGCACTCTTATGAAGAGGTTATTCTTATAATTGGTACGCTTATAAAAAGGTTCGACTGTACTGGCATTCCAAGCACGTCTAATCGTTCTTTCCGATCATCCAAAGAATTTTAATCTTCAGTTCGCTTCTTTATCGCCATTCAACGGCAAAGATCAACGCACCAGGGTGTGATGACCAATGGTAGTTGTATACAACGAACGTAAACCTGGCAGAAGTAACTCCGATGCATCTCGGCAACTTTTGCATTATTACGAAGAAGCGAGGTTTTGTTTGTTTTGTATCATACACTGTTCGAGGCCTGAAAGGCCTATGCAGGAAGAAAGAAATCCTGGTATCCCGTCCTCGTGGCCAAGACCACCTAATGAGGCGCCCCTATCTCCTATTCCCGTTACACACCCCAGAAGTAAAAAAATAAAAAGAAGAAAGCAAATACTCAGTCAAACCGTGCACCCCCAGAAAGAAAAGAAAGGAAAGAAAGAAAAGAAAAAAAAATAAAAAGGAAAGGAGACAAAGTCGCTTAGAAGCGGACTGCTCTAATACATCGCGAGAAAAAACAGAGGAAACCAAAGATACGCGTCTTAACCCAACGAAAAGAAAAAGAAAAAGGAAAATCCCCGCATCCCGTATCACCTCATTCCCCGTATCCTCCCAATTTGGCCTCACCCACCCGTGCCATTCTCATTCCACATAGCGCCTACCCACCTCCGTGGCTGCTAGGAATTCCAAGATCGCTTTGGTAAGCCGATCGTCCGAAAAAATCTCCACCGCCTTCAGCCTTCCCCGCCGTCGCCGCGGCTTTCCAGTTATTTTTTCCACCTCTTGAGCGAGTACCTCGTACTCACGTTGCCAGCGATCGCAGGCACCAAACAGGTGACCCCGCGTTTGGCGTTCTCCGGAATCGCACCACCAACAGCGATCGGAGTCTTTTTTCTTTATGCGCACCAGGTGGGTGCCTATCAGCGCGTGACCGGAGGCAATCTGGTAGAACACCGCAGCCCGGTGTTTCGGCACGGTTTTCAGGCCGTCGCGGATGCCCCACTTCTTTCGTGGGCGGTAGGCTGCGTTAAGGTCGGTACGCTGGCGTACCCACTTCGATGCGATCGCCTTGGGTGTAACGGCGAACAAGGGAGAGATAGCTGACGGAGAACCTGAGGGCTCTTCTCAATTATTCACTCTTGAGTTCAATGGATATATCCTTATAATAACTTCAACGTTAGAAACTCTTAAGCTGTGTCTAGCATCAACTTAAAGACTTTCTGTGTTTAGAAGTTAAGGAAATAAACAAAGATTTCAAGGGACAAAGAGATCCAAAGACGGGGACGAGAACGAGGACGTAAACAAAGATTTTCGACAAAGTATTTGAATTTGTAAATAAACAAATAACTGTGTAAGGAGAAAAGAAAAACAAAATAAACAAACAAAGAAACAATCCTCTTATATACAATTTTTCCTCCTTACACGCCGAGCCACTACTTGCAGAATTTTCCCGAAAAATAACTAAGTAAACAACGCGGTCGCGGTTGCGCGTTCTAGACGCGCTAACGTGTTCGTACCAAATTAGCGTGTTTGCGTGCACAGCCTCGTCGCGCGCTCGTTAGCGTATCTCGCGTGCGCAATAGCGTAACTCGCGTGCGCGGTAGCGTACTTCGCGTGCGCGCTAGCGTAACCCTAAGCGTTGTCACGCGCGCGCTTCCGTAACCCTAATCGTGCGCGTGTGTCCGTAACCCTAACCCTAGCTGTGCGCGTACGGTCACAAACCTAACCCTAGTTTGTGTGCGTGCGGGTGCAACCCTAACCCTAGTCACGTGAAACCAGATCAGCTGCGATTGGAAAGATGGTGCAATACTGATAAGGTCACATGACTAGATCTTATCTTATCGATAAGATGATCGTGCCCTAGCCCTAGTCACGTGTGCGCACATTAGTAGACCAGTGCGCGTGCATACTGATCTACTATTGATTAGAACACGTGACCGATCTTATCTAATCGGAGAAGATGATCGGTAGACCGTAGGTATGGAATTTCCGAAACGGGATCCGAGCTGACCCCTAACCCTGGGGGTAAGTCACGTGACCTTTTTGACAATTTGGGAATTGAGCGCAACCCTAACCCAGGCGAGTGACGAGTGATGATCGGAGACCGAAGGATAATAGAAATAAATAAACAAACGAGTGCTGGATAATGAAGCGAATGATAATAGGTGAATGAATGACGAGGAGGGGGAAGGTAATAATTCTCGAGCCGTGACAGGATCCCCCTTCTTGGACTGAGCTCCGGCGAAGTAACTTCTAAGATAAGTTGGGGAGGGGTCCCGGTTTATCGGGATACTTTTTATGAAAGTCGTCAACGGCTTTACTGTCGGAATGGAGTTCGGCGGGTTCCCAATCGGGCATATCGTATCCAACCCATTTAACCATATACTGAAGTTTCTTCCGGTGAATTCGGGAGTCGAGGATAGCTTCGATGAAGTATTCGTCTTCACCGTCGATTTCCACCGGGGGTGGTGGGTCTGATTGTTGACCGGGGTAGGGGTCATTCGCAGCGGGTTCCAATAAGGAAACATGTTGAACGTTGTGACATTTCATTGTCGGAGGTAGTTCTAATCGATAGGCATAGGGGGATACTTTGGCGATAATCTTGAGGGGTCCGTAACGTTTGTTGTCTAGTTTCCGGGAGGGTCGACGGGTTTTCCAATTACGGGCATTCATCCATACCAGATCTCCGGGCTGATAATTCGGTGACGGGAGTCGATGTTTATCGGCATTCTCTTGATAACGTAGATTAGCTCTGTTGATCTCAGCTCGTAAATGGTTATGGATTTCGGCGAGAGTTTTCGAAGTTGTGAGGGCCCGTCGATCGTTTACATCGTTCGTAGCTGCTGGAAGTAAATCGAATTGACAACGGGGGTCGAATCCTTTATTGGCAAAGAACGGGGAAGTTCCCGTTGTTTCGGATGCTTGGTTATTCGCAGCGAATTCCGCTAATGGTAACCAGTCAGCCCAATCGTCTTGAAGATAGTTGACGTGAGCTCGGAGGTATTGTTCCATAATGGCGTTCATTCGTTCTGTTTGGCCGTCCGTTTGGGGATGGAATGCTGTAGATAATCGAGGCTCGATTCCCAAACGTCGACAGAGATTCTTCCAAAACAAAGCAGCGAATTGGGGTCCTCGATCAGAGATAATGGTCAGAGGGAGTCCATGCAATCGAAAGATGTGGGTAATAAACAAAGACGATAATTCCTTTGCGTCGATGTCTGTTCGACAGGCAATCAGATGTCGTTCTTTGGTTAATCTATCCACAACTACCCAAATTGCATCACACCCATTGGACCACGGTAATCCTGTTACGAAGTCCATTGATATGTCCTGCCAGGGTCTTTCTGGAATAGGTAGTGGACGTAGGATACCAAACGGGGCATGTCTGGTAGGTTTCGAACGTTGGCAGGTATGACAATTTCGAATATATCTTTCCACGTCTGTCCTCATCTGGGGCCACGTGTAGGTTCTTGAGAGGTATTCTAATGTTTTAGATCTACCTGGGTGTCCAGCCGTAGGAGAGTCGTGGTGTTGTTGCATTAGGTGTAATCGTAGGGGTTCGTAATTCGGGACCCATAAACATCCCCGGTAGAATAAACGGTTATTGTTTACTGTACATTCAGCTAATGTAATGTCTT
Source organism: Pyronema omphalodes (assembly GCA_024516155.1). Classification (NCBI taxonomy): domain Eukaryota; kingdom Fungi; phylum Ascomycota; class Pezizomycetes; order Pezizales; family Pyronemataceae; genus Pyronema; species Pyronema omphalodes. The sequence continues at coordinate 83,655 of JAJJXM010000111.1, forward strand.
TACAATAACGAGTGTTATTGTTTAGCATTTCAATAACCTTAATAGGGAATGGGTCTTTCTCGTAGGCTTCCGTGAAGAGCTGGGATAAGGTGGGGTTTGTTTGTTGTGGGTCCGGTATTACGGTTTGTTGCGAATTCGTTATTGTTTGTTGATTACTGGGGGTAACAGCCGCAGCGTGAAGGATATTCTCTGGCTTAATGATCGTTGTGTGGTTCTCTAGGGAGCGTTCATCCCCCTCTGTCACAACGCTCCCGTGACATGCTCCTGGCCTCCGCCGTCACCACCGCAGGGCTATGGGTGTTCGTCATCACCCTAGCAACCTGCTACGCTGTCATGAAGTGAAGGGATAGGGTTAGGGCAAGGGGCTGGGCCCCTTGCCGAGGATTTTCATATGGTCGGAGTTATTTCTTATTTTGGATTTCTTTTAGGTATCACGGCGGCTAGGAAAATGTTGGAATCTTTTACTTCTCTCTTTTGGTATGTACTCTTTCTTTACTATTTGGAATCACGGCGGTTCGCCAGGAAGTTATCTCTTTCGGTATGTACTCTTTCTTTGCTATTTTGGGAATCACGGCGGTTAGCCGGTAGTTATCTCTTTTGGTATGTACTCTTTCCTTGTTATTATTATTTGGAATTACGGCGTTTAGTTATCTTGCTTTAGTATTTGGAATTACGGCGGTTGGCAAATGTTGGGGAATGTTGGTCATGTATGTAGTTATCACGGCGGTTAGCATTAGGAGCATTCTCCGCAGGCGGAGAATGCTGAGTCACGAGTCATGAAGGAACAAGTATAAGAGGAGGAAATTTGTATGTAGTTTATTTCTTCACGCAATCAAGTTTCTATTTACCACAATCCTATCTACAAAAGTTCCCCTGTGATATCCCATCTCGCCAAACTCACCTGTGATTTCCCAAGCCCACAAACCCTTGCCCATTCCCAACTTACCAGCCTTACCCAACCCGCCGCCGCCCTCCTCGCCGCCGAAAACCCCGCGCTGCCTGTCGTCAGTAACCGTGGATACGGATTCTGATATTTGATTGCGTCCTGTGTACGACACCCAACGCGGAACGAAGACCCAGAAAACCCAGAAAACCCAGAAGACCCAGAAAACCCAGAAGAAGGCGCACACAGTGGCATCCTTTCAGCTAAAAGAGCTCGGAGAACATATCGAACAAGAACCGACCGGATCGGCAAGCCCAGTGACCCCCGAACAACCATCCAGACCCCAGACCCCCGAATCACCCGAACTCCCCCATACCTCTACCGACGACCCTGCGGAAATGGCGACCCCGGCAGGATTGGGACTTGTCACTCCGGTCACTATGACCCAGGAGCAGTTGAACCAGATCCTCATTCAACTCCATCGCCCCACGACAAACAGTAACCCCAAGGTGGAGGACCCGGAGCTGTACTACGGTGAACGGACCAAGCTGAGGGCATTCCTGACGCAATGTGAACTGAAGTTCAATTGTGAAGGGAATAGATTCGACACCGAACAGAAAAAGGTGAACTATGCGAGCTCCCGCTGTAGAGGTAACGCTTGGGCATGGATCGAGCCGTCCATCAAGGAGGGGAAAAGCGTATACACGACCTGGGAGGCCTTTAAGACTGCTGTCAGTAGGGCCTTCGGGGAAGCCGACTCAAAAGAAGTAGCAAGAAGAAAGTTCAAGATGATCAGGCAGGGCGCGCGATCCGCCGCTGCATACTGGGCCGAATTTCAAAGGATCAAATCCGATTTAAGATACAATGACGAGACCTACATCGATCAATTCAGTGATGGACTAAACACAGACGTCCAACGACAGTTGGCACTCCTTGATGAACGACCAACGGATCTCACGGAGTTCGCCAACAAGGCCATAGCGTTAGACAACCGACTATTCAACTTCCGAACCCTGAGGACTCGGTATGAACCTCAATTCTATCACCACCCCCATCTTAAGGGGCAGGGACACGAATCTCGACTCTCCGACCCCGAACCAATGGAATTAGATTCCACTCGTCGACCGAAACCAAGGGATAGGACGGAGGAGGATAGGCGGAAGCGGAATAACGAATGTTTTAACTGTGGGAAGGTGGGACACTACGCTGCGAAGTGCCCAAGTAAGAAATTATTCAGAGCAGCGGAAACTACATTGGTAGAGGAGGGACTCGGTGAGACGTCGGGAAAAGAGAACCCCCAGGAATAAAAGGAAAAGGTGGATTCCTGGGGCAACTGTCGCCCACCAGTTCAACCACGGCAGGACCGGCGGATAGAATCTCGAGTGTAGGACCATACGGAAGAAACGAAAAAATTATCCTGCGAGTAAAGTTAATCGGACGAAATAAGAAAGAATACCAAACAACGGCCATGATCGACTGCGGGGCCACGGAGAATTTTATAGATCGAAAATATGTGAGACAGCAGGGATTGCCCTGCGCGAAAAGATTAACCCCACGAAAGGTTCTCGCTGTAGACGGACGGGAATTGGATGGGGGACCAGTAACCCACGATGCCATGGTGACCATGGTAATCAACGACCATAGGGAAGACATCAAGCTCCACTGTATTACCATTGGCAACGCACCCATTATCCTGGGACTGCCTTGGTTGCGGAAACACAATCCCAGCATCGACTGGAAGGAAGGAAGGATTGTCTTCAACTCCGAGAAATGCGGAAAGAACTGCCTTCCTACTTCGCCCCATGCCACGACCGTATCGGAACGGGGGGCAGAAAAAGAATATAATCAACGGATACATGAGGAAGCGGAGCACGCCTATGGTATGGAAGAACCGAAGGAGATGCTTCAGACGGATGAGGAAGATGAGCTTCGCATCCAAGAGATCTGGGGAGAAAGT
>JAJJXM010000112.1:0-84992 GCA_024516155.1 Pyronema omphalodes
CATGATTGCGGATTCCATTATTACTTTCTCTGCGTGTCGTGAGTATGCATCGCCAATGACAGGAAAAGAAAAAAAAAAGAAAAAGAAAGGAAATAAAAAACTCTGTTCTTGTAATTAGGTCCCAGGTTGAGTATTGCCTGGAAAAGTTTTCCTTCTGGTCAATTCCCGGCCATTATTCACAAAGGAAGTAGGAAGAAGAAAGAAGGAACAAGGAAGGAGAGAGGAGGAAGAAGGAAGAAGGGCTGCGGTGTCCAGCGTATTGCACAACCGGTTCAACAAGCAAGTGGTAGTGAGGCGATATAGTTGATGAGTTGTTTTGCTTGATCGTAAATTGCCTCAATACAGCGCATTCATCAGCAAATATGAAATCCTGATGCAGTCATGTGGACTTATCATATGATACAAAGCTGTCCCCGACAGTTGCCCTGTGAAATACGCCTACAGTAGATATTTATGATACTTCAGTAGCCGGGCCTATTCTGAATCGCCAGTCATGTCGTGTGCATATCTCCCCCTATCTCATCCAGTGATGCATTGCATTTATGATTCTACGGCAGTATCTTTACTTAGGGCTATCCGCTGCTCATAAGGATTGCGCGTACCACACTAAATGGAGTTTCTTGTATCCACATCTGAAGATAATGAACTCCCCCACGCAAGATTTCATCTGATTGTACGCACGACTATTCCGACTAGAGTTAGGAACAAACATCGAAATCGGGTGAAAAGTACCAGGTCAGGTCAGGAAGGACAAAGTCAGAGCCCTGAAGGACGCTGTTGATAAGGTGCCGCCGATGTAAAGAACCGTGTAATGTTCCCGTACTTCTTTTGAAGATCCGCAGCTTCCTCCTCCTGCTTTTTCTTCTTCATCTGCACAAAATTCTTTCGTGCCCACCTTGCACCTATACTCCAAGTTTGATCAGTAACCATAGATACAGCGGCACTGATGCTGAGCTTCATATGTGTAACCCTACCTGGTGTCTGTGAATGCATTAGCCGGCTATTTCCAAGCAATTTACTTTCTGCAGACTTCCATGATGTTTCTGAACCCAATTCCAAGGACAGCCCCGAGGTGTCTTTGGATTCATCAATAACATTTGCGTCAAGCTCCAAGTCTCCTTCTACCGCGCTATCAACACCCGCTTCACCACCTGACACACGCCTACCCTCATCCAAGCCCGCGTCAACCCGCAGATCTGCGCCCTCTTGTGTGGCGGTACCTTCACCTATCCTTTCGGTCACCCCCTCTGCTCCGGCTACAAGCTCCGTATCATCGAGGGATTCCGAGTCCGGCAGACCCTGCCGCTGCCGCTGCCGCCGAAGCTTCAACTTTGCTGCATTTGCTAGGGCAATATTGCGTAGTTGTTGCTTACGTCGTTTACTGACCTGTGGCATTCGAGCCTGACAGAGGATTATTTAGGTCAGCAGTAAGTTGTATTCGGATAGATCTCGTACTGATTGTACCGAATTGGTTTGCTGGTGCTGGTGGTGGAGTGGAGTGGAGCGCGACGCGCGGTGTGGTTACGCGTTTGCGAACAGCCGTGTCAGAAGCGATATCAACGATGCGAGAATCATGGATTATCACAGGTGCGGGTTTGATCCCTGTTGCCCGCCCCCCCCCCCCCCCCCCCCAACTCTGTCATGGTGACAAGGAAACGAGACTAGGGAAAACAATTCTGTGAATCGCTTGACTCAAACCCCAATTACAGGAAAAAGTGTATTTCTTTTTTCCTTTTTCTTTTATTTTCATATCGATCTTTTCTTTGTCATTCGATCAAAACATGAACTTCGTTATCACACAAAATTTACCCTGCAGAGCACTGGGTCACCTCGATGCCGAATGCTATCAACGTAACTTCACATAATCCGTCTGTTGGAGCAGTTTGCGCGGGCAACAGAGGGGATAACAAATTAACAATTGAGGGCTCTAGGAGGCATACTGGATACAGTGGTACCACAGTTACGTAGCCTGATGTGGTTACGATAGTCCGAAATGACTGAAAACTAGGCTCCCCAACGAAATGATATGCTAGACCTTCATAGGTGAAGTACTGACCGCAAGGTTTCGCTTTACTGATGTTAGCCCGGCTGGTAATATCTAATGGCACAAGATGTGATGGCTGTATGAGTTATTATCTCAATCACCAATATACATAGGGTTAACGCTGTGACGATGATGGTTATTCTGGGTTACTATTCCTGGGTAAAGGAAGTCCTTCTGTACCGGCCAAACAGAAGGATATAGCTACCATTGGCGACTTAAACTCATGACATGAGAAAAAGATATTGCTGGCTATGGCTATAACAAGATATATATTTATCAAGAGTAAAAATACCAAATAGGCCGTTCCATGTTTTTTTTTAAAAAAAAATTACAAGAATCTCTCTCAGCTGCCATTTCTGAAGATTAAAGATATAAAAATCCCAGAGGCCACAGCTTCAAGACTATGTACTTGGGTTGATTAGTTAATAACTCTTACAGCCCCCCCCATCTTGGACCATTGGCTGTTGCTAGGCGGTATGACATTGGTATAGCCTGCCTCAGCAGACAATACACACCCCCGGCAAATCTAGTATGTCGTTTTGTATACGTTTTTCTGGCGGTAAATGAGTCTTTCGAATGACCCTTGCGATTGACAAAAACTCGGCTGCTAGCTGTGATACCTAAGATGTTGGCCATCACGGACAATAGCCGCTAGTCACAACGATCACTCGCGTGACTGTTGGGTAGAATGACTTCACCAGCCGCTAAAATCTAAATACCCACAAAGCAACAATTATTGAGAACTTCATACTAGTTCAGCTTACACCAAGCCGTCCTTGCGTAATGATGTGTTAGGGCACTATACTATACCCAACCGCGCGTTGTTGACATAAAACTATAAGGACGTGTTTTGTTGCGAATGTATGCAGATGGTTACTGCATCGGTAGTGAAGGCACAGGGAGGTATTATCGTAGATATATATCATCTTTTCAGGGCTTTCAAGGTCTTTGAGTTCTAGCTTAATGATATTGCTTGAATCTCTGCTGCAGTCTTGTATGTTTCGGGTGAAATTGGCATAGATTGGGTAAGTCATAAATGAGGGGCTTGGCTTCAACAGGTTTGATATTACAGATTCGTGGCTCACCACGGTATCGATGGTTCAGTGACCAGTCTACGTATGTAATACTTTAGACAACATGAACACAGCAATGTATAACTAAAAATCGCTCAAAGGTATCGTGTCTCAGTTTTCAAACCAGAAGAAGGCCCAAAGCATGAAGTCGAATATCTCCACACCCTCGAAATTCCGAAAATGGATACAATATTCCTTGATTATGTAGGCAGGGTTGATTCACGACTCGGAGAACAACCTGAGAACAAAGTACCAATTGAAAATGTAGTGCCAGAACTATGTCAACAAATAGCTACGGTCATAGAATCATGAATACAACGCATCCCGTCCGCTCTGCGCTATTTAAGCATGATATCGTCCGGCTAGTACTGTCGTGGGTGAGCAGACGGGAATCCCGGATACTGTAGTTTTTGCTGCGTCTGAGCCCGATCGTTGCTAGCATTACATACTTCTTAACCTCTTCGGCTTACATTTGGTTTATGGTGTTCAAGTTTTCTACTGCTGGGTGGAGATATTTCAAGAGGCGGTAGCTTTGAACCTTTTACTCCGGGTTGACACTGATCGAGGACGACTGCGTTCTTGATTCCGAGGCATTCAAGACCTGAAGCCATGTTATATCACGAGCTAGTCTGAGGAGAGAGGTATTACGAGTTCGAAAGGCAGATGAAAATGCTGCCCTGGTCCCGAGCATGCCCAACGGTAACATTCACTAGTCCTTGAGCACCGTAATCAAAAACAGTAGTGATATAACAGATTTCTCCTGTTTATATATGCAAAACGGATTGATGATATTGAAAGAAAACCTTGAGTCCGCAATATGTTTGTCTAGCGAAACTTAGGGCCTAATGACTACGGCTCTTTATTTTGTGAGTGTCATAGGTCCAGTGTACGTTGACAGGGATGTGTTATGTTTCTGTAGCGGTGTGTGTGGCTTGGCTCTCCATGTTATGTTCTTTGTTCGTGAAGAGTTTCATGAGCATTATAGAATATGATCATCATTCTCCACCTCCACAATATCCAATTTCCAACTGTGAGTTTTCCATTCTGCCTACTGTCGACCGTGGCTCGATTCTGTTATTGATTTCTTTGGTTCTACGAAGACTAACTGGATTTCATTCAAATCGACTTCTCAAAAAATCATGAGAACTGATCAACTTATGTCACCATACTCAGCTATCCAACTCAGTATGTCCTGGACCACGGGTATGGTGGATGACACGATAAATGCACCGCGCACGAACGAAAATTGACATCAAACTTCAGCGAGCTTCAACACCACCACAACAACGTAAATGGGAATTTAATCCGCGGAGTATGAAAATAGCGCTCGTGAAAAATAATTCTCCGCGGCCGAAAATTAATTTGCGGCAGAGATGAATGAGCTGAAGTGTGTTAAAAACCCCTGTATTTTGTATGGGCGGGAAAAAGTTGTCCCAGTGCTTGGCACGCCAAGATGTGCCAAGATGCAGCATGAAATTACATTTGATTGGTTACATGCCATGACTAAGCTCACGGATAGCTCGGGGCAGGTCATTCCGCGCTAAGCAATTATTATGTCATCAATTCAAGCAGGGGTACATAGCGGCCTGGTTACCGTGGTTACCGTGGTTACCTAGTATGAGAAAAAATCTGAATCACCGAGTGTCACTCGGCACCGGTTTTATCCCTGTCGCATCCCTGTCATGGCGACCAAAAGTTGTCCCATTTTGGCCCCACCGGTCGGTTTATGGTGTCATCCACCATATTTATTAAAGCGACGCAGCATCATAGGATGCCTGTGACCGCGCGCGAGCCCAAGCTACATCCACAGATTCCACTCCCGAGGCCCGAAGTTGATGTCAATGTTTCCACAGCACAGCGGCTATGAAGCCATCGCCATCCCAAGTTCCAAGAGATCTCCCCGGATACCGAACAGTGCATCTAGTCCATAAAAGCTTATTTGGCTCGCGCGGGGGGGATCCGGAAAGCTAGCGCGCTGCCATTAGTTTAGTGCGATGAGCCTTGAGGACCGAGGTGAGCCTGGTGAGGGGTATTAGCGTGTTTCTGTGCAACGGCGCCCGAGTTCAAGCTCATCATTTCTCCAAACACCGCAAGAGATACACACACACACAACTCCACTCAATTTCGCCCCCACTATAAACACGCAAAATGCTCCTGGAAGGGAAGCCAGGAACAAAGAAGATCCCCGGTTATGATGATGCCAAGCGATTGTGCCTTAAATACGCGCATCCTTTCATCCGTGCTTCCACCAGCGGGCGTGTATTGATTAACCGAGAACAAGCGATGAACCGGGGTTCACTTCAATTGCAACGTCCTCCGAGTTTCCCGCGCGTTTGGATCACTTAACAGATGCCATACATACGCGTATCACACCACACGCGTATCGCACCATCGCGCGTGCCATTCTCGGCCGGGAGACTAGAGTTACATACCCGTCAACGGTCGAGCTTGATTGTATGGCACCACATTAGCGGGATCGGGTACAGTCGTAGCGCGAAGCCAGCGGGGAGAACTATCCGGCGACTAAAGCTCGAGCTCAAGCTCGCGACGGAGCTTGAATTCACTGTTCTATGGGGTGGTGGTATGTTAAGATTCGTTTTTTGACTGCTTCAAAGGATTACAATAACGCGCACACGATGAGATGAATACTAGGGATTGGAAACATTTTGTTATTATCATTCGTCCAGATTCAACTGGATGCAACGTCAGGAAATCCGCGACGAGGTTGAGATGTCAAGTTGATGAGCTTGGTGACGATCCCAGACCCGCATAAGAACCGTATCCCAAAGAGGAAATTGCGATGCACAAACGAGGCCTCCCGATGCTTCCCCGACGGACGACTGTATCGCGATACAGTACCCACAACAAGTATCACGGTGAATTGTATACGCCTCGACGACAGGCATCCGGATGATCCGGGTGAGATATTCACTCGAGCTCGAGCTGGATGCCGGTGGGAGTGGATTCGTATGAGGAATTTGAGGGACTTTGTGCAAAATCGGAGTCAAGAATTATACGTTATAAGTAGGGAAGATATCCTCCTCGTCAATTCTTTTTTTTTTCATCATCCTCATCCTCATCACTTCTCTACAACTACTCAAACAAACAATCTTCCTTCAGTGAGTTTTTCCATTCTCATTCTCACAGCTCGTTGCACCTATTGGTGTTTTTGAGTTTTCAGCAGCTCTGATTTTGGAATAATCACTAACACCTTTTTATTAGATCCAACATTCAAAATGGTCAAGGTTCTTGCAGTCCTCTACGACGGCCGTGAGCACGCCAAGCAGGTTCCCGGTCTTCTCGGAACCACCGAGAACGAGCTCGGTATCCGCCAGTGGCTCGAGTCTCAGGGACACACTCTCGTCACCACCTCCGACAAGGATGGTGAGAACTCCGTTTTCGACCGTGAGCTCGAGGATGCCGAGATCATCATCACCACTCCGTGAGTAGTCCTATTACATCTTATTGCATTTGTAAATTGCTAACATATCATAGCTTCCACCCTGGATACCTCACCGCTGAGCGTCTTGCCCGCGCCAAGAAGTTGAAGCTCGCCGTCACCGCCGGTATCGGTTCCGACCACGTCGACCTCAACGCCGCCAACAAGACCAACGGCGGTGTCACCGTTGCCGAAGTCACCGGTTCCAACGTCGTTTCCGTTGCTGAGCATGTCATCCTCACCATCCTCGCCCTTGTCCGCAACTTCGTTCCCGCTCACGAGCAGGTCATGGCCGGTGACTGGGACGTCGCTGCCGTTGCCAAGGACTCCTACGACCTTGAGGGCAAGGTTGTCGGAACCGTTGCCGTTGGACGTATTGGAGAGCGTGTTCTCCGCCGTCTTAAGGCCTTCGACTGCAAGGAGCTCCTCTACTACGACTACCAGCCCCTTGCCCCCGCCGTTGAGGCCGAGATCGGATGTCGCCGTGTTGACAAGCTCGAGGACATGCTCGCCCAGTGTGACGTTGTCACCATCAACTGCCCTCTCCACGAGTCCACCTACGGACTTTTCAACAAGGACCTTATCTCCAAGATGAAGAAGGGATCCTGGTTGATCAACACTGCCCGTGGTGCTATCGTCGTCAAGGAGGACGTTGCCGAAGCCCTCAAGACTGGTCAGCTCCGTGGATACGGAGGAGATGTCTGGTTCCCCCAGCCCGCTCCCCAGGACCACTGCCTCCGCTACGCTCGCAACATCTACGGAGGTGGAAACGCCATGGTTCCTCACATGTCCGGAACCACCATCGACGCCCAGAAGCGTTACGCCGATGGAACCAAGGCTATCATCGACTCTTACCTCTCTGGACGTCACGACTACCGTGCTCAGGATCTCATCGTCTACGCTGGTGACTGGGCTACCAAGTCTTACGGTATCCGTAAGTAAATGGTTGCAAGAGAGGATTGTATATAAGTTTACTGCTGCTTTGATGTTATGGTCATGATTTATCTTCAAGGGCGTTTTTCTTTTGTGAAGTTTGGACTGTATATAGTTGTATATAAATGCTTGAATAGAGAGTTTGAGCTGTTTTAAATTTGCGCTTGTGATCTGAGAATGATTCCTTTCGGATAAATACTCCGGTTGTGGTATGATAGTAACTTGTACACAATGACTGCTCATCTCACTGATCTCAATAAATACACCAGATTTTAAAAAGGGAAAGATAAAGTGTGAAAGTAATAGTAATAGCAATGAGAGCCGGAAAGGAAGATGATTCCTCGAGGCTCAAGATAATGATTGCTGATTCAAATCGTGGCTCCTACAGTAGTTTGACAGTCACCTCTCTTGAACCGACGATTCCAAGATGAGAAATCACGAAGAAAATCGCAGGAAATCGAAGGAAACAAAGGCTAATCATGTATCGATCTAAGCACCAAGGAGCGTATTCTCCCACGCTGAACTTCTTAATTCATATACTCAACATAAGCTCCTCTTCTTTCTTTCTTTTTCCTTATTTCCCCTCATTTCCCCTCATTCCTTCGCCCGTCTTGCATCTTTCCTCTCCTCATGTCTTTTCTTTCCCAGTAAAGTTTGCCTTGTTTCGACTCTTCTATTTTGACAACTGTCATGACATGTCACTCGACACGCTGAGACAGCTCTTAGCCCCACTCCCCCCCCTAGCCCTGCCTGACCATCCCTGGCTCGCCTTTATGGTACAGAATGAAACAGCTGGGTCTGATTATGGATTCAATGGAACCCGAGTGCACTGAGTGCAGGTGGGAGGGAAAGATTTAGATGATATATCGGGGGTTAGAGTAATATACTATGATACTATCCAGACTTGGAACTCTGTCTCTCTGGTATATGTTCAATACCCTGGAAACTAGCGCGGAGTTTAAGACTTCGGGCTGCTGTGCTATGCTTGGTTCAGAGGGGTTTTGGATAGTGGGATTTTAATGGTTGGTGAATGGAGCTGAGCAAGATATGGGTGTGGAAAAACTTGTTTGCTCTTGAATGATGATCTGGTATATTTGATAGTTAAGAACATGGGTATACATCTATATAAAGTATAATCTTGTGATATCCGAAAGAAATATTCGCCGAAACTACCGAGCGCTGGTGATAAACTCAACCGAGTGGGACTTCATGATGCGTCAAAGATCGCGGCGGGGTAACGTGATGATTTTCCGTAGATATCACTTCCGATGTTGTGGATAATAACGGCAACGTGATCAACAATTGAGTATTACTAGCGTACAACGGTCTTGAAGCCTACCGCCCAATTGACTTGCATGTACTATCATCTTTGATAAATCATGAATCATGGCAGAAATTTCCGTCCCGAAAAACCGCACACCCTCAAAGCAGCATCAGCATCCCTTTCGTCAAGCCGATGAGTCTCAACACATCCATACGATAACACCAATCCTATCAGCCTTAAAGATATCTTCCTATCCCTCTATCCCCCTATTCCCCTATCCCCCTATTCCCCTATCCCCCTATCCCCCTACTCAAGAACTAAATCTCCATTATTTCCAAAACAATGCAACAGTTCGTCATAATGCAATCACTCGATTTTGTGATTTTGTGACATTGGATTTTAATTTTTTTGTTAGTTTTTTTGCAGGATGCAGCCACAGGGTCGGAGTTCTTCAGGAAATGATGATTGGGTATTGTGGCGTTTGAAGGTTGGGGGTTGTAAATAAACGTGTGCAATATGGGTATTGGGGTTATTGCTGACAGAGTGTGTATGTATGTGAAAGAAGTCATTTCGAATCGTCCCCCCCCCCCCCCCCCCCCTCTTTACCTATTGATTCATTTGTTGATTTCTATTAATACTACACTACTCTCCGTGCCTCTGGATAAAACGTACGAAAAAAAAAAACATCAAACTCATGCTGTGGTGGTGCTCCAGTGTCAGCTTCTGGTGACCGAAACTACCCCCAGCAAAAAAAAACAAAGGTCGTACCCGGGATCGAACCGGGATTACCGGAATCAAAATCCGATGTGCTAGCCATTACACTATACAACCATATCGGATGACAGTTGGGGTAATTTACCAGCCCTGACTAAAACGTCAAGAGTGATGGCGTGTGATGGTGATGGTGGAGACGAAGGTGTGTCTTTGGACGTGATTATAGCAAGCATGTACGGACATAGTTTAGCTGGCAACCTGCTTCCATTGTAATCGACGAAATTTTGTGATACAGCACTTCGGAATAATGGTGAAGGTTATACACGATGTTTTGGAATTGATGAATTCTGATGCACTTAGCACTAGGGATTTTGATAAGATCTCTTCTATCCGGATTGCCTGGTTTTCTAGTTTTTCCGTTTGCTACCCAGAATTCATCAGGTTAGGCAATGTTGGAGTTCAGGACTGTGGTTGACGGAACTTCGATACTTAGAGCAAGTTGGCAAGGTGTTATAATATCACAGGCAGGTTGATAGGTGGTGATGAGAGATGGGAATGAAAAGAGGGAGTGGATACTGGGGTCCTATGAGAGTTGGTAGACGTGAGTTGGGGTAGAGAGATTTATGGCTTGCCACGGATTGGAGTTGGTTAGATTTGGTTGGAAATATGATTATTGGTAAGAGTAGAATATGTAGCGATTGAAGCTATTGATGAGTAATTTTGATGAAAAGTTGATTATTAAATAGGAATTAACAGGGTATAATTGCGATAATTCATATTGATACTGTGCTTCCATAACGATACTTTAATAACCAAAAAAACAAATATAAATAGTCTTGAATCGGAATTAACAAGATATGAAAGCAGTTTATATAACATTCAATGATGCTGCCAAAAACGCGTGGTATAGTTACTGGGTCTCCTTTTAGCTATCTCGAGTCATTTTTGCGGGCAGGGGCCTGGCTTACCCGTTCTGCCTTTTCTAATGGATGCCATGAATCAAAATTACATAATAATCCTTTCCTGAAACTTTTAATACATAGAGCAACTAGGCTATTTTGCTCAGTAAATTATGATTGAGAAATTCAACATCTGCTGGAGGTCTTCTTCTTGAATCTGTCGAGTACTGTACTCATCCTCGTACCACAGGCATCTTACAAAGGTATTTTGTCAACGTTGTTTGTTTTCTAGAACTTACCCGTCAACATACGGAGAAGACAACTTACTGTTCTATATCCCAGAAAACCCGAATCGTGTGTGAAGGAACCATAGCGTGATGATGCCGCGGAAAAAGTTCGTCTCCCGATGGGTGACCCTGATCATCGAAGTAATAAGAAGGAGTCGGAGCTGACTCCAAAAGTTGCCGTGCATGGGTACTCCATTCCCCTATCATCGCTCATGCTGGTATCAGTAAACTACAAAGCCAATCACGCTATCTTCCCCCAGATTTCTGGGATTTACCCACCTTCGCTGATAGTTTCCTTCATCTTTTCAATGTAATCTGAATAGACCATTACACGCAATTCAATGCGATCAAGCAAATCCTCGAGTACCTTTAAATGTCGAGAAAGCCGCTCATTTCGTTGCGATTGGTCATTGTATTCCTGTAGGTTATAGTTGGTTGTTTGGAGTATTCTGTTCTGTTTCGTCAATTCTTTGGTAAGCGAATGTGCTTGATAAAGCCGGTTCTCCATAACTGTAATCCTAGCCCGACAATCACATCCTGTGGTATCTTTTGCTTTTCCTTTGAACTGAGCCGCTTGGGATCCAATAGCCGGGAGGGGGTTTTTGACATCTCGACGGTTTGTACCGATGTATTGGACGTCATCGTTGAAGTTTTCATAATCTTCATCTTTCGGATGTCGGTCCTTATAGCTGCTCATATCCGTCAAAGTAGTCTAGAAATGTATTATCTTTAGACCTTATGCAGATAGTGGTAAACTTGATGGACATCCTTACAAAATAATTAATGCAATCTACGTTCCAAAAACCCAAAATTGGGGATCGAGTCAAGCTGATAAAAGGAGGCGCAGAAATTGAAGGTGAAGTGGAGTGACAAAGCTACACATCCATCAGACTCAGCGTCTTGACGTAGGGAGGCTGGCTGATGGATAATCTGCACGTCCACATCTATCTTACCGTTACCGCTACAAATAAAAGCATGTTAAAAGCATTTCTATACTATCAAATTTGCTTCATATGTTGAATTAGTCGCCCTTAAATTTTCTCCCAATATCAATTGATTCGATTGCTTATAGTATAGGTTTGAAGAAGTGGTCCCAAGTCGTTCTTCGATGCAACCCACCATTACGTCTTGGCACGCACTGAACGCCCCATATTGTGGAGCCTCGGCGCTAACTTTCTCATTGAATGAAATAAAAATAATAATTACTTTTCATTACATCATCTAGAACAAAGAAATGTAATTAGTAACTGAAAAATCCCTAATTTTTCTTTGAGGTATCTGAATTGACTTGCAAAAAATGGGTTGAAAAAGGTAACTGGATTCGCGGTTGACTAGTCAGAGATTGAAAATGTATTTCATGACCCCTCCGATCAAAGAAAAAAAAAAGCGTGCAAAACAAACCTTTTGAATACCTTAAGGCATTTCATCATTTCCAGAATCCAAAATCTTAAAGTGGACATGAACGTTCTGGAATCAATCGACCCCCGAAATATTATTCTTTTTTTTCCAACACTGGTAACTTGGGATTACTTGCGACGGGTTTTATGCTGTGGACTCACATTCATCGGCACCTACCGCCATAACTGAAGCACAAACCGTTATTACTCATCAGCGGATGCATACATGGACGTACGTAGTATCCGCTCCACCTTCTAGTACTATGTTGCATTTTCCAAGATGATGAGACATAACGCATACCATCGCTCCACCTATTACCGTCCCAAACCACCAAAACGCCCATCAACAAAGCAAAAAGACACAAAAGACTGGGACTCCGATACCTGCCTATTCAGCGCTCAATGTCTCAGACCATGTATGGAATACCTCCAATTCACTCACACCCGCCAAACAACACCGATAACCCCTTCGTACCAACGGTTTGTTTTGGCATCAAATGTTTAATATCTTCCACTTTACTAATACCATTCATAGCAAAGCGCACCCTGTACACCTCCCCCGACATACAGCGTAACGAACGAGCACATCCTCCTTGAAGACGCAACTGGCCGCCGATCGGGATTAATAACGAATTCGGCAGATACACATGAACTAGAGGAATCAAAAGACGGAGCATGCTTTTGCAGATTTTCTAAAGATGCCCGCCAGAGAAAATTTGAAATGGTGGCTGTGTTTTGTATTGCTGTTATTGGGGGGTGGGTATTTGGAAAATACGTGCTGGGACCAGCGCTTGGAGGTCTGTAACTGCTCCAGCGAGTAGAGTTAACATTGGTAATGAGGTCTATGGCTGACGTAGTGTGGACAAGGTTGGGGAATTCTGTCGTGGTAATTGGTGGATTAAACTGGTTAATTGTAATGATATTCAGCGGCGGAAACCGTTTGTACAGTGTGCCTGCAAACCGCCGGAGAAGTAAAATGTGGTGTCTATTATTCTAGTTTGAGTACTGAGTATATTGTCCTTACCAAAGAGCCATCGATCCCTGTATATATTCTTCCATGCTCATGGCACCAAAGGGACGCAAAAACTTCGGAATAATGTCTGTCGTTAAGAACGTGTAGATGAGTGAACGCAACATGACACGACATTTGGAGATTGCATAAATACTACCCCAGAAAACATTTCACGTCAAGAAATTGACATCAACGAGCAAAAAAGTACAAAACTTCTTCACGTGGATTCAGTTTTGCTTCGCACCAAATGTTCGGTATGATGTATTAAGTACTTTTTGCTTCTGACGTTTAACAATGTGAGACATTGATAGGTTGAACTGCGCAAAAGATCAGGTTGTCCGGCGAATGGGATGTTGAAGAAAGTTGGGTATTTTCACATTGAAATGGACCAAGTATTGATACCATTGCGCTATACACCGACGAATGAGAAACCAGAAAATCTAAAGTGTTTCTTACGGTACTCGATACATGAAAAAAGGGGCAAAAAATACAATACACTCTACATCATAGGACACAAGAAACAATACAGCACCTATCGTATGCGCGAAACAGTCTGAATACCCAAGGATACCTTAATAGATGTGACCTTTGCCACTCGGGAATAAGATGATCTGAATCTTGCTCCGCCTATTCGCAGTTGTAACGCATGCCGATGCTCCACCAGCACCAGCAAACTGGTTCTGTGGGTGCGAAACTTCGTTGACGTTATTGACAGCGGGGTCAATTGTGCAGGGGGTATTGTTACAACCCTTCCCCTTGCACACAACTTTCACACCAAAGTCTGGGACCGCATTACGGTATGGTGTAGCATACTCGAGCCATACGGGGTTCCAACCCAAGGTGACAAAGACTTCGCCATCGTCACGCAACTTCAATGCCAAAATGTAAGGAGCCCACTATTTTGAAATTAATTTAATATACGCTTGTTGATGAGGATGAGAGGGGGGAGGGGGGGGGGGGGTGGAGGCTCACGTTTCCAGCAGGACTGTTGACATGTCCCCAGACACAGGCTTCATCCACAGGGGTTCCAGGAAAATTGACATAAAAGTGTGCACCGGAATCAATCCAATACTCCTGTCCCGGGACTGCAAGACCCAAAGATTGAGCTGGCTCTACTCTATTTGGAATCCTCATAGCCTCATCACCTGGGAGAACCGTTTGACAAATATGGACCTGTTTGGGGTTTAGGTTGAGGACAGGAACCTTTCGGGGAGCAGTATAACAGTATCCACGATTTGGGTACGGCTTTCTAGCAATACCATCGGCTCCACAATATAATCCACCGCGCTCGGATTCAGGATGACGATACGCAGTTGCGGTGGGGTCCCATTGGTGCATAAGTTTTCCTGGCACGCACGCATACTGACACCACAATCCTCTGGCACAACTATCAGTAGTCTGTCAAATGATAGGAAGTTTGGAGACTTACGGAAGACAGGGTCTATCCCAGGAATTTGCCCAGCCATGGTTTCCCAAGTGTGGGGTTACCGGCACAATGTCGGGGTGCCTCGGAAGTTCGCACCTCACTTGACGCTTCTCCAGAGCGCCGTGTGGGGCAGTCATGTTGTAGTGCATGTCCGGAAAATTAAGGATATCATCGTCAGAGAGAGCTTGGGCCTGAACACCGCGAAAGGTGAGTGTGGTGAGTACGAGAGTGAACACAGTGAGATGGAACTGCATCGTTGATATGTTGATGTGATGATGGTACAGTATAGAGGTAGAGGTACCGATATTTAACATAAGAATCGGCCAAGCTAGCAACGGTACGGTCCTCCACATTTCCCGCCCAAGCATTGGTTGAATATCTGATAACTACAAGAATTAGATAAGATGACTCAATGGACCTTGAAGCTAGACATACTGTTCGACCGTCCTTCTCGTTTAGCAAAATCCACTGAAATAATTCGATTATTTGGCTCTCCTGGTTTTATCGAAATTTTCAAAGTAATTGTGCCATCCTTTTTGTCAGTTGGACTGTGTGCACGACAAGAATAGAGCGTAACCTCCCGGAAAAGTATTAGTGTCTGTCATGTAGCATCTTCGACATTGCCTGGTCAGACGCTGGTTGAAAGCCCCATAATCATTCCTCCACCGGAAGATTCCATAACGGTGGTCGGTGAACCTTGAAGCCCAACAGAGATTTTCCCGTGCAACTCGTTCAGAAATCCACTACAATGACTGTACCATTCAGCCTGCGTAGTTTAGAAATATTTCATATAATTATGAGATCAACAGTATCTTTTCAACCAGCCCATAATTTTCATTGACTAGCCCGTGCGTGAGACGCCTGCGTTAGCCTCTATCGTGTAGCAGTATCTGCCACGAGAGTATCCAAGTCCCTGGTCAGACAAGATGAACCTCCACCCCCACGATCCAGTTTTTAAACTTCGAAAAAATAAATTTAACTGCTGCCTATTTGCTCTATGTGATATAATCGATAAGCGAACAAACGGGTGGGTGTATGGGGGCGTTGTACTTTCTAAATTGGACAATAATTGGGGGACTGCTCGAGGTCTACGATAAGCGCGACAGGCATTAAACCCACCGCATCAATGATAATGCGGTAAAACATGAGACAGTCAGATATTTGTATGCTTTTCATTATATTTACCTCTAATACCACACAACTACCGCCAATGCCTCTGCAGTGCGGATGCCCCATTATGCAGTCATTTCGTACTGAGGTGGACATAACATTTTGCTGCCCATTTCTTACACAAGGCTAGTTTTGAAGATGTTAATTTTATTTTGTCGTAGTATCGCATCATTACTGCATCATCCCTTTTTGTTGCTCAGTTAGGTTCAACCAACTTAGATAAACTATTCCCTAGAATGAACTGGATAAATTCTGGGCCACAAGCACAAGTCGGCATACATTTTCCTTTTATTGATTGTCGCAATTCGAATTGTTATCAATCCGCATAAAGAATCTCAAAAAATAACATAATCAGGATTATGGACGAGGATGTCAAAATCACAAGCACCATCGCCCATAAAGTCTTGTATCATATAATTTTTGGCTTTTGTCACAGTAGCTACGGTCATAGAATCATGAATACAACGCATCCCGTCCGCTCTGCGCTATTTAAGCATGATATCGTTCGGCTAGTACTGTCGTGGGTGACCAGACGGGAATCCCGAATACTGTAGTTTTTTTAACTCCATTATTTGCCAGTTTGGAGTGACCATTTTACTCGTTCTTCTTGCATGGTACTTAAAAGTTTCTGCTGCATGATATATAGCAATATCAAGGCAATGGAGGACTTCCCATCTTGTCGACAGGGATGCTAAACGTGTATGTCGAGGTTAGACCAACTTTTTAGCGTCTTTTTTTTTGAAAAAAATCCACCAAAACTACTTTTCTAATGAGTCGCAAGGGTGGGGTACGTTCAGACGAAAAGGAAAACGTAACAGGTTTAGCTCAACACAAAGACGCTATATCTGACGAACTAATTCGAATAGCGTCAAAATAGTGTGTTGCTGGCTCCGATGCCGACGTGTCGGGTGCGGAGAACTCAACATTGCCGCAGCGAGAGCGGGCAGATCTGGTGATGGTAGCGACGGTACGCGAAGGTTGAAGATTCATCCGTCCATGCCAGCCTGCCAACTACAGGAACACAACCACCACCACAACCACCACAAAATATGAGAGGGCTATTGTAGGATTGACTCAATACTATATGAATATCACCCGAAAGTCCTCCGTTTACAAGCACGCATACCATTTTTACATTTTACAATTTCCGCTAAATTTATTGGAAAACTGAAACTGAGGTTACGGCGCTATAACATGCCCTGAAACAGCTCGTGCAATTCATTGAAGAGGATGAAAATGAGAGCTTTGCAGAAACTTCGGTATTGGTGGCGGCTATCGAAGGTTACAAAGACCAGATTACGAAACTCTACAAGCAGATCAAGGAGATTGAAGTGCGTTGCGAAAAATGCCAGAGTGAGCAGTTTATGCAACCGTTGGAATGGAAGACGGATCACATCCTAGCATATCGATCAATGTGAGTGATGTATCATCATTACGAAGCTCGGTTTGATTATCTATCGTAATATGTACTTCGTCGGCGAGGCACGGATGGTTCCCGTGTAGGAGGCTGAAACTCTGGTGATGTTTTCATACGCATCCGATAATACCATTGGCCGATCCCCAATCTCCAAAGGAAATTTTATTATCAAGAAAAACATTTTTCTCGGCTATATGATCCTTTCTGAATGTATAATAATGCTGTTCCTGTTTCATATCCCCAAGGGTATTGCTACTTGTGGCTTCCTGTTTTCAAGGAAATAAAAACTTCCAAACCAAATTATCGATCACCACATAATAAAGTTCCCATCTAGAAAAATCCATGGGGCATGCATTGCTACAATATTTATGATGCTTGGCTTGCCCGGCTATACTTCTAGATTGAGGCATACGTAGTTGTGTTTCTTGACGCCTGATAGCCGTAAATTCCTGTATTTTATCAGAACATGGATGTAATTGAAATGTCAACCAGAAGAGATGGCATGACGTGGTATATTGCATTGCTTGAATACGACCATAGTGTGAAGTATAATTCCTCGTCTTCAACACGCATCGCTCAGTTGTTGCAAACAGCCAACGGTTTCCGTAATGGAATTACTCAAATCATAGCAATCACTCGATCAGATAGCGGGCGATGACTAATCCATGTTATTGATAATCGGCAATGGTCCTTGCTGCTACAGTACCCAAACCATCTTCTACAGGCGTATCTCACAGAGCAGCGTCCCGTGATTTCCATCTTATCTTATCGTCTTTCCACATGGTCATTGTGCCAGGTTAGCTTTTGTGCTGATAAATATCATCTGACGAGATAATACAGAATTTTGAGATCCATCGTTTCAGCAGTATTCTTTCACCACCCCTCTTTGCATAATACATCATGAGATATGGTGGTTACCGCCAAAAGGTCCAAGTTCTACCGCTGCCCTTCTTCCCACAGACCCAGATTTTACTAATTCCTTCTTCCTCAAGACCGGAGTTATACCACCACCCTTCTTCCGCAAGACCGAGATTACACCTCCAGCCATCTTCCTTCTTCCCTCATGGATGAGCTCGGGGGAAATCCACCAAGGTAAAAATTCCAGATATTTCTTGGAACGAGTTCCGTTTGTTCTTTTTTTTTTCCTTTCTTTTTTTTGAGGGGTTTTTTTTTTGGTCTGTTGGTTTTCATTCGTACCAATCAAGATTTTATTACAAGGAAATACCACCTGAGAAAGTGTTGAATTAACTTCTAGGCAACCGCCATTATTGTTGAGATCAAGGGATGGATCAGGTGCAATGTTTTTCACGGCCAATACAGTAGACCAGATGATAACGGAAGAAGGAAAGGTATTGCATGCACTAGTGTGACCTCACCTGATCAGCATATACTATATGTACGCAAGATATGCTCTAAATATGGTCAGCAGTGACTGAAAGCTGAGCACCCTGACGAAATGGTATGCTTGATTTGCAAGGATGGTGTATTGGCTGCAAAGGTCGGCTTCACTGAAATCATTCCAGCTCGTTACATTCAATGCTCATAGATGCAGTTATTGTCAGAGTTATCATTACAATCATTATTAGCTATGGAGTTAACGTTATGAAAACAGATGCAGTTATGCATCTTTATTGTTGGGCAATCATAAAAGTTATTTGGTATTGCCTAAAAAGAAAGATAGGGCTACCATTTTCGACGCAGACTGATGACACGGAAGAGAGATATCACTGATTTCAGCTATAAAAAGACATATATTAAATAGGAGACTAAATACTATAAAAAAACCGGTCAAAAAAAAACCACGAAAAGACTTTCTCATAAGCCATCTTCCAAGAATAAGCACGCATAAAATATATCAAACATCACACAGCAAGCGCTATATCTGATTCGGTGTAATAATAACTCCGACAATCGTTTCCTCTTTGGTTATTGATTGTAACGTGCCGGGCAGAAGTCAGTGTAGCCAGCCTTTGTTGGCAACACAGTGCCCCTACACATCGGGCATTTCTTTTCATAAGGAAGCTTACCATTCAACCACTGTGAACAGCCAATCAGTATGGCCCTTCGTTCGGATCAGCTGTTTCATCACTTACATTATCCACGCAACCTTGATGAAAAATATGCTTGCACGGTAAAAGTTGTCGGACATAACAGTCTCTACCATAGCTCTCAAGACAGATTGGACAAATCGCTTTCTCCTCCCCCGCCTTCGCCTTACAGACCGGTGGACCAGTATAC
Organism: Pyronema omphalodes; assembly: GCA_024516155.1. Taxonomy (NCBI): domain Eukaryota; kingdom Fungi; phylum Ascomycota; class Pezizomycetes; order Pezizales; family Pyronemataceae; genus Pyronema; species Pyronema omphalodes. Next base: position 19,314 of record JAJJXM010000112.1, read on the forward strand.
CTACACAACGTGCCTTTGTCCAACATTTTCTGTGACGCCCATAGCAAAAATGACCATCCAATATTCGCCAACGATCGTGGCACCCTGCCGGGATGCACGTAGACCAATTTTTTTGAATCCAGCTTTACAACACCAAACTGCATAACTACTTTGTAGCTGTTGCTAGTTCCGAGAATAAGAGTTCTGGGATTGGGGGCTATGGCATTGGGAATTTCTTGATCGAATTGTCTGGGGCTAAAATAATATTTAGCAGTTATTCTAGGCAAGGTACCGTCATTCAAAACTTACAGGCACCGAGCAGTCCCATCGATGTAAGGATACTGCTCCATACATGAACTCAATGCCGATGGTATCCTAGATACGTCGATGAATCCTGCAATCCAGGTTCCGCCCCCAAGATATCCCAACGTGTCGGGTCTGTCATTTCGACCAAATCGTTCTAAAACACTCTCGTGATCAGTTTCCAACACTGCCTTATCGCTGCTGGCATCCTCATATGGGACAGTGAAACGAAGTCTGATGAAGTACTCTATAAGCGTGGTCGTTTCCTGAGCTCTTGGTGTTGACATGGCAATTGAATTTATCCAAAACTGGTGTGGGATACACGGAGAAATAGAGAAAAGAGGAGAGGTTCCAATTGGCGCCAGATATTTGAGTCAAAAAGTAGCAAAGATCGATGGAGTGGAAGAAAGATCGAGATGTGTGGAGGAGAATGTCAGGAGGAACGGTGTTAGTTAGCATCAGGTGGAGTTTACATGATATCGCATGCAACATCTAGTGAGGACTGGCGTGTCGGCCAAAAATATTGGAAGTGATCGAAGGTACTTAATTGCATAGAAGCGACTCGAAATGCTGCAAATATTCTCCTGGAGTTATTATCCTGACATGTGTCTGAGCCTCAACTTTTCTGTTCATGCGCTGACGTTATGCATCAAAACGTAGTTGACCACACGCACAGTGTTGGAAGATATAAAAATCGGTGCTGCAGGTTCCACTTCGTTTGTTCCACTATCGAACTGGCCTCAATCACAAGGCATCCAACAGATGATTGATATTGTGAGTAAGGAAAGACAAAGCCCTCACTGAGTTTGTTATGGGTCATCAAAATGATGATTATCACCGAAGGTTATCGAGACCTCCGCCACTGAAAACCACATCTATAAATGGATAGCTTTTGCAATTCCAATGCACGTCTCTCAATTACACTGTGATCATCCAGCAGAATCTAACGCATTTACATAACCATGCAATAGAAAAAGAATTCCGCTGCATGCATGTGGTATGTCGGGCTTTTTTTATCATGGGAAATCCAGCTTGGTCACAGTTATCACTCGTACATAGCTTTGTTAGAATGACTACATTTCCGTAGTTTTTTCACAGTAACTTTGACTGCCACATATCTATGGATACACTGTCATTTCTATGTTGTCTCATAATTACTATCGACTCTGCCAATAGCTTGCAACAGCTACAGTTACAGAATCTTGAATACAACACATTCCGTCCGCTATGCACTATTTCAGCATGATATCGTCCGGTTTTTACCGTCGCGGGTGAGCAGACGTGAATACCGGATACTGTAGTTTTTTGCTTCTCTCATGTAGAGCCACCATTTGCATTTACCCATCCTGTCTTTTTTGTTTCGATGATGTTTGGAGTAGACAGACCACTCGCAATTTGATTTCTTTCTTTTCTGGCTTCTCAAGTTTCCGACTACATGATTGTTATGTAACAATAGCAAGGTAATGTGGCATAATTTCTCAGCAAACCTGGTCCTTCCGTGGTCATCGGATGATCAGAATGTCTCTGTAATGTATATGATCTCCTCATTCCTTCAACCATCGTCCAACAGTTGTTTTACTTTTTCTGAATATAATTCCAACAAACTTTCAATTTTCGAACACAATGTGAACTATAAAAATGCTCAGTTACGATGATTTTGGCATTTGAGTTTTAGTACAACATTGTATGTCGAAAGGATTCATGACCCGGAGTAGAGGGTCTATTCGTATTTACATTTCTTTTTTGGCGTTTCACGTTTTGCACTGCATAATATACACCTATATCAACGTCCCGGAACTTCACAACATTTACCACCAGTCGTTGCTAGGTAAGTATAAGTACCCTTTTATTATAGGCGACTAACATAGGTGCCTTCCATTATCCTCAGTATTGCAGCAACAACGTGAATTTGGAAAACGAAGACTTTGCCCACCCACTCCCGCCTCTGCTCTTTTCTTAGCCATGCATATCTGCTTCTTCTAATTTCCATTGCGATTATCCACAAATGTATCCCAATATATATTATCCTCTTCATCATTATAGCTACATAAAACAAACATCAAACCATAAACATTCAAACCATACAATAATACCATCTTAAATCCCTCTCTAAACATATATCTATCATCCCCTTATCTACGCCCTAATCCATCGCCTTCTTCTTGTTGGTGTTATCGTTTCAGGAGTCGAATCTACCGGTGAAGGGGCTGCTTCACTTGCTGGTGGTGCCGACTCGCCGGTTGAGGGGGCAGGTTGACTACTTGCCGGCGCTGTTGCACCATCACTCGCTGGATTGGCAGATGCAGGTTCGGTGGTAGTGGAATTGCTTGCCGGCTGAGCAGGCTCATTAACATTAACAGGGGCAGCCTGGCTACTTGCCGGTGCTTCAGCATTAGTCGTATTCCCAGTCGGAGCAGGCGCCGGAGCAGGCTGGCTGGTTGTCTGTGAGTCCGTAGGTGCAGTCTCCTTCGGTGGTGATTCCCTAGGCCACTCCATCGGCAATTCAGCCATTCCCAGTCTCTCCATTCTCTCACTCTCTGTTTCATTCCTATACCAAAGCGTAATGGCACTTGGACCACCACAGATTTCCGTTCCATTACCCACACAGCCCATCTTACAATTGCTAACAGATTTCTCCATTAGGGTGGAGTTATTTTTCAGGACATCACCGCAGTAGCATTCTCTTCCGTATTCTAGACCGGATAGTGTGAGGTTCTGTTTGGCGCAGTGAGCGAAACAGAGGAACGGTGTCATGGTGTCGTTGTACAGAGGTTTACCGGTGAGGGCACGGTTACCTTGGCCTTCGGTATAGCAGCCGATTTGTGTGTAGTTGTGATGATTGAAGATGGTGACAGTGGGTAGGGGTTGCTTGGATGTAGTCGAAGGGGTGCTGGATGTAATGGGAGTCGCGGATTGAGCCGGTGTATTGGGAGCTGCAGACTCAGCAGGAGAGTTGGGATTCGCAGCATCACTCGCCGCAGGTGTAGATCCCGAGCTGCTAGATGCAGTAGCCTCTCCAGTAACGGTATCCTGAGACCATAAACTCATCGCCCCTGCTCCTCCACAGGTCTGAGTCGAGTCACCAGCACATTTCATTGTACACTTTGTACTACCTAATGCTGCTCCATTTTCAAGCTTCGCACCGCAGTAACACTCTCGGCCATACTCCATTCCGCTAAGTTGAAGATCTTGGGAAGCGCAGTGAGCTCGGCACATTGCGGGTGTCAGGGCGTCAGAGTACAGGGGCTTTCCAGTTAAACCGCGAGCACCAATGCCTTCAGACGCACAGCCGAGATAAGTAAAACCTTCCACAACTGTGGCAGTTGGGGCAGCACTGGATGTAGGAGTAGCGCTGACAGGAGCATCACTGGGAGTAGTCGGGATTTCACTCGACCCTGCGCTTCCAGAAGGAGCGGCAGATTCAGCAGCCAAAACATCATCAGACCACAATGACAGAGCACTACCCCCTCCACATGTCTGTGTAGCATCACCGGCACACTTCATAGTACACTTGGAACTACCGAGAGCAGCTGTGTTCTCCAGTTTCGATCCACAGTAACACTCACGGCCATATTCCATTCCACTGAGACGCAACTTTTGCGCGGAGCAGTGCGCCCTACACATCGTCGGGGTAAGAGTATCGGAATACAATGGTTTTCCGGTAAGGGCTCGCCCATTTACGCCTTCCGAAGCACAGCCCAGGTATGTATATCCCTCGACAGTCGTGGAGCTGGGTGTGGCACTTGGAGCAACACTTGAGCTGACTGCAGGTTCAGTGGACCGACTAGGCGCATCGCTGGGGGTAACATCAGCCGGTGACGTAGCTGAGGATACTGAATTTGGCGAGTCCATGGACCAGAGGGATAATGCGCTGCCTCCTCCACAAATTTGCGTAGAATCACCAGCACATTTCATGGTACACTTCGTACTCCCAAGTGCGGCAGAATTCTCAAGTTTGGAACCACAGTAGCATTCCCTTCCATATTCCATTCCGCTGAGCTGTAAGTTTTGGGCGGCACAATGGGCTCTGCACATAGCCGGAGTCAAAGTATCCGAGTATAACGGAGTTCCGGTAAGAGCTCTTCCATTGACACCATTCAGAGGCACATCCAAGGTAGGTGTATCCCTCCACAGTAGTAGCCGTAGGAGTAGAGCTGCTAGTCGGTGTACCAGAGACAGCACCGCTGGGTGCAGCAACACTGGACGTAGGAACAACGGACGAGGATGAGGATCCACTCGACAAGGCATCATTAGACCACAAAGAAAGTGCACTACCACCTCCACAAATCTCCTTCGAGTCTCCAGCGCAGGGCATGGTACACTTGTTGCTTCCTAAAGCGGCCGTATTCTCAAGCTTGCTTCCGCAGTAGCATTCCCTTCCGTACTCCATTCCGCTGAGCTGTAAACCTTGAGCAGTACAATGGGCTCTACACATAGCCGGCGTTAGGGTGTCCGAGTATAACGGGGTTCCGGTGAGTGCTCTTCCATTGACACCTTCGGAAGCGCACCCGAGATAAGTGTATCCTACGCTATCACTCGGAGACGGGGTAGTCGAGCCACTCGGCACAACCTCACTTGACGTTGGAGTTGCAGATACACTGGAGATGCTGGATACTGGGGCCTCAGTAAACTCATACAAAGACAAAGCGCTTGGACCACCGCAGATGGAAGCCGGATCTCCTGCACAGGGGACATTGCAGTTTTCACTGGTGATGGTAGCATTATTCTCAAGTTTACTGCCGCAGTAACATTCTCTTCCGTATTCAGTGCCACTGAGAGGTAGATTCAGCGATCGGCAGTGTGCGCGGCATGCGGCGGGTGTAAGAGTATCACTGTAGAGTGGTTCCCCGGTAAGTGCACGACCGTTGATACCTTCAGTTGCACAGCCGAGGTATTTGAATGCCGGTTCGGTTGGTGTAGCCGAAGGATCAACGGGGGTTGTGACGGACGAAGCTGGAATGGAGGAAGACGCAGGTATAGAAGATGCGGGGTCTGAGGGTAGAACGACTGTCGATGATGGTACAGCTGAAGATGATGCTGGCGCGGTTCCGTTCTTCCTGTATAAACTCAGTGCACCCCCTCCACCACACATCTGTGCGCCATTACCAGCACATGGCATAGTACATCCTGTGCTTCCAAGCTTTGCGTTATTCTTCAAGACAGTTCCACAGTAACACTCGGTGCTGTACTCCACACCGGAGAGAGGAAGCTTCAAGGAGTCACAATAAGCGTGACACTTTTGGAGGGTCATGTCCTTGGCAAAAGTTGCGCCTTCGGTGAGAGCACGGCCACCAGATCCTTCAGATGAGCATCCGACATATTCCCAAGTAGCATCGGTCTGGTCGTCGGTGGGAGGCGGCTTAGGAACAGTGTTATTGGTGCGACGGCGGTCGTAAAACAGTGACATATGCGAGCCTTCTCCTCCACACTATGTATTGTTAGCATCGTGAAGAATCATCAGTGGAAAAGAGCAGCGTACGTATTCCTTGAAGTCACCACTGCAAAGATGGTTGCACTTCGAATCATCGACCTTATTTGGCGGCATTCTCTCACCTCCCCAACATTCCTTTTCATATTGAGTAGCGGCAAACATGTATTTTGCATCTGCTACCTGCGAGGCAATCATACAAGCGCCATTCGTGCTAGACATACTGTTGTAGAGGATGGCATCCATCCGTCTAATAGGGTCCTGGTCCCTGAAACATCCGAGGTATCGCCAGTATCCTTGCCCATTCTCATCAAGGTCTCCATACTGCAGGGTGGTTGCATTACACAAGAAGCGAATTTCATGTTTTCCGAACGTCGGGTCATTATTATTCATCGTCCAAACAGCACTCGGGAGCGTAACGGAATCCATGTTAACCTGGCCCTTCGGAGGAGAACAGTAGACCGTTGCATCCTCATACTTTCCAGCAGCAAGTTGCGAACCCTCAGCAATTGACCCAAGCGGGTTTGTTGCAGCAATATTTCCTGAGACAGGCGGTTTGGAAATGGTGGTTGTAAGTGTAGTCCCACCAATGTTGGTCAATCTCAACTTCCGGAACTGCTGTTCACCGCGTAACGCACCACCATCAAACACGAATGGTTCGCCAGTTTTGTATTCAATCCAAGTTCCATTCGACAATTGCCATTCCAGTTTCGCCTTTGGAGCTGCACCGGAATTTCCAAAGAATCCGACTGTTGCTCTACCACCGTCGGTTTCGACGACTAGATACAACGGCCAGCTGCCGCCAGAGGGTGGGTTAAACGTGACGCTGACTTGTTGCGCGGTTGAAGCTGCAATTGTCGCATTTGCTCCAGAACCTGGTACTGGAAGACCGGAGAAGGAGTACGCGCCGACGGTTTCGATCGAAGGGGGTACGAAGTAAGGTCCCGTGGTTGCATTATAGCTCCATTTGTAGTTGTTGACGGTGAGCTCACTCAGTCCCCGCATTTTCGATCGCGAACCTCAGCGTGGCGGGCTCACTTCCGGTGACGACTTCTCCAAATGAAACGACATTCGGTTGTATTTTCAGAACCGGTTTTACTGATATACCGCGACCACGAATAACAACAGGAGTGTTGGATGCGAATTTCTGGTTGCCGACGTTGTTGCTGGAAGAGCGGAGGTTGATGTTGGTGGAAAGAGGACCGACAGCTTTGGGCGCAAAGCGGGCGTTGACGACGATCTTTCCGCCGATCGGTAGGGTTGCCGGGAGAGGCGTGGTGACGTTAACGCCAAAGTGAGTGGCGACGTCAATATCAACGGAATTCACCGTCATCGCCGTCAACGCGGTACAGGTGATTTCAACATCGGTTATGTTTCCAAGATTTACCGTTCCAGCGTCAATTGGAGAAGAGCAGTTCAAGGGCATATTTACAGGTGATCCAAAGGCAGTGATGTAGCCAGTCGAACTGGTAACATAAACTTTTCCATTTCCAAAGGACGGACGAGAGAACTTTGACTGACCGGCGTTGTTGAGAAGGGCGTAGGTCGGAAGCTTTCCATCGACGGGAACAGTGCCATATGCACGCAGCGAAACTCCTTCAACATCGACAATCCAGAGAATACCACTGCCAGGCTCTCCATTGAGCGACGTGATGGTAGAGTGACCGACACCTTGTCTTCCAGCAGCAGTTCTGTAGTCCGTCCAGCTTCAGTGAAAACGGGGTTACCAGCAGCATCTTGACCAAACTTGAACGCGATAGTTGGGAATCCAACAGGAGTGACATAGACATATCCTCCTTCGTAAGGATAAGTTCCAGCAGAAGCAAATACAGCGTTGTCGAGTTGTGTTACCTGCAAAACAGCATCCTTCCGGTTTTTGCCCATCTGGTAACCCCCAAGATTATCCAAGTCGAGGAAGTAAAACTTTCCTGTCTTTCCAGCAACACATCCGATGCGTTGAACTTTAGACGTGGAAAAGACTCCGGGCTCAAGAAGGATAAACCCAGATGTTCCAAGATCTTTATCCATACCGTCGAGATCTTGCTTTTCCCAGGGCATGAAGAAGTCAGTAGGCGTCAGACTTCCATCGCTATTGATAGCCATATTCACAACCGCCTCTTCGAGAGCAGTAGGAGGTTGACGTCCCGGCACCGCCTCATCCTTAAGCTGCGAAGCATATCCATTTCCCTACAATTATTAGTCCGGATCCCAATTTCTTACCAGGAGAAGCAATGATAACTCACAGTAGCAAAAAACATACGACCCGGATTATCACTCGCCAATCCACCACCGGACATCCAAATTCCCCCTCCCTTGCCAGTTTCTTCCTTCCCCCCCTCAGTCGCAAACTTAGAAACCAGCTGACCAGTCCCCGCATGCCAACCCATAATCCAACCCGTAAAATTATACTGCACACAATGGCTGGCAAAGCCAGCATACACAAAGTCCACCCACCTGCATCATAGCCGGCCGTTGATGATGTTTCCCACCCTCAAACATTCTCCAGGGTGCATTATCCGCCAATACCCCCTCCAAATCCACCGGGAAACCCTGTTTATTCTCCAGCGTCATAACATCCAGGGCATGGATCCAATACCGTCCTGCAGGTTTTCCCTGTGGAGTATTTTTCGTTTGATCCACATAAGTTTTCGTCGTAACAAACCAAGCATTGCGTGCAGGGTCAATAACACCAGTAGCAGTGGATCCAATGCAATCAGAGATATCGTTACAACCATCTAGATCTGCGACTAGGAAAGGAATCGCAAGCTGTCGGGATGCGAGGATTTCTCCTGTTAATGCATCTAGACGGTAGGCTATGTTTTGTTGGGAGATGACGTAGACGAATTGTTTTTCTCCGGGCGGGGTGTAGATTAGAGGTTGTGCGTAGAATTGCTCTTGGAATCCGTTGTAGTTGCCCAGGCCTTTGGTACGCCAGATTTGGTCAAAGTTGCCGGAACGCACGACAGCTGGGGAGAGATTGTGGTTGGGGAGATGTCCGGAGCGGGTGTTGAATCCTAGGAACATCAAGATCGACATTAGTTCCAATTCTCAACACAAGAACAAACGACAAAAAACATAAACCAGCCTCCGCAACCAAAGCAGCCAGGAACCAGTAGCAAAATCCCAAAGCCCAGAATTTATTAGTCCAAGAACCAGTCAACATACCAGCACTAGTAATAGTATCAGTCGGATCCAATCCCGTCACAACCCCCAGAATCGCCAATTGCAGGACCGTAAACAACAGTAATAACGGCCCCATCTTCTTCGTCTTCTTCGCGGTCGTCTATTATCTATTACCTATCACCTATACAAAAACTCCTTCTCTCGCGGGGATGGCAATCCTTATACCTTATACCTTCCTTATACCTTCCTTATACCTTATACCTTCCTTATACCTTCCTTATACCTTATACCAACCACCACAGCTTTTCACATCGTCTCAAAGTCACCCCATCCCATCCCATCAAATCTCATCTGTGGTGTAACTCGACGCACACAGGGCAGGAGGATCCACAGGATCCACAAGGAAAAGGTACACAATACAACGCAAAGCAACGCATTGCATTGCTACAGAAGGCTGGGCTGAGCTGGGCAAAAATGTAACTGCAACGTTTCACTCGGTAAAGTTATGTTTTACTATATGGCACTATACTATATCTCACATTAATCTCGCCTCGCTACTCCGCCCTCCAATGTCCCAGAATCATGGTATGGGTTGTACTGTGATAGTGATAGTGGTAGTGGTACGAGACTATTTACGCCTTGCAGATTGTGGTGCTAGATGGGGGGGGGGGGGGGGGGCAGAAGAGGAATTGAGGAATTTGGCAGGGAGAAAGGGGGGTGGTTCGAGGTGTATCACTGTATCATTTTTGGTTATAGATTGGAGTGGTGGCGAAGGCTTGGGGTTTCTTGGGGAGTCTTGGGTTGGCAAGACACCGGATATACCCGGATTCTTGGTACGGATTCCAGGTACGAATTACGGACTACGGAGGAGGAAGCGAGGTCAATTCCTCGAGGTCTGTATCGGGTTATACCATAGCATACCATACGCTAATGGTGCATTGATTTTCTTCAGGCGTTTTAAACAGGTACTCTTATCGTTTTCGTGCACCGGATATATCAAAAAAAAAAAAAAAAGAATAAGAAAAAGAAGCAGTAGAAGAACCAGTGGAAGAAGTCGAGAAAGAGAATAAGAAGAAGAAGGTTAAAATTTCCCTACGCGTGGTTTAGGTTAATTGATCTACATCAGCTGTCTCGAGGGAAACGTTTATTGGCAGATCTGTTGATAAAGTTTCGTCTCCCCGGCCCTTGTGGAGAGAGGTTATGCGTATTCCCGAGGCTCCCGTGACAAAGATTAGAGCAACGATAACACATAAACCTTGACTGTGTATCTGAGAGCGAGCCGAGAGAAGACGATGCAAACTCCCACGACCAATAGTAACGTATGGCTAACAGCCAAAGATTGGATAAAACTCTTCATGTATCCTTTTTTTTATCCATGACACCACAAAGTTCCAGCTACACAATCTCTGCAGGCGGTATCACTTCAGCTGAAAGTACCTGGTACAACAGTGAATGTAGTGCGCACGGCGGATAAAGTGGATGCAATCGGTATGGTTAACAACTTAAGTGCAGTTTTTATGCGATAGAAGAAGCTATTATTAAAATATACATATTTAGCGAATGGTATACTATCTTGGCGTGTAGAAAGAAATGCAGCAGACTGTGGGAGAGCTAAGTTATGTATATGTATGTAGATAACCTTATAAGCGAAGCAATTGTGGCGATTTTATGCGCAGCGTGCGATAGTTATTATCAGAAAGTGGAAAGTGGTGAAAGAAGAATTACATCTGACTGGACTGTGAATACACTGCGTTAAGAAGGAAAGCTTCCGTCGATGTAAGTCAATTGAATTCGATATTTTGAGTGTTCCCCACATATCATAATCCCCAAAAGTTTTAACACTGTAGACTGTATTTCTGTATCTTCAAATCTCCACATACATACATAATTCTATCGCATACATACTCCTGTCATCCACGATTTTTTTCTTTACGTTCAAGGTCTAGTTCATCAATTTACCCATCGCTAACCTCAATTCCTACATCACATTTCTCGGCAGTCTAGAACATCTCAGGCACAATTTCGCGAGGATACAAGTCTAGACAACTCTCTATAAATGCGTACCATAGACAACAATTCCAATAAATACATACCAAATATAGCCGCAGCATATGGCATCCTTGTCGTGAGAATCCAGAGCCCAGGGCCCAGGGACCCAGGAACCACTCCATAATCCGCCCCCACGCTCGCGAAAGGTACATTATGTTACACAGACAGATATACGCATCCATACACAGTGTACACGGATATACACGCGAGCGAGCGAGCGAGCGCGACAGCAAGCCCAACTAGCCTACTAGCCAACGAAGCATTTGCTATGACACTATACATACCCCCACGCATTTTCTGGCACCATATGTACATACAGAGATTTTTGAAGGATACATGTGTACAAGCGAGGAAAAGTCGGGTTTATTCGGAAGTCTTCTATGAGGATTATACCGAGTTGATAAGGTTCGCTTAAGTTTTGATAGCGGCATGGTTAAAGGAATAATGTATGGTATGTGGCAGAGGGTTATGGTGTTGCACATTTTGCGTATGTATGTAGCTAACTACATACCTAGCTAACCAGGCAGCAGCCCTAAGAGAAAACTAAGGCTAAGCCCTATGATCACCATTCATCCCCCCCCCCACATACACAGACACACGCGCGCGCACGAAAGAGATATCCGGGAATTTATTATTACTATGTATACAACTTCCCGACCTTGAATACCCTCAATAATAAATTCTCAGCCCATCAAAAAACCAACAAATGATTTTTACCATGCTATGTATACGTATTTCTTTAAGCTGTATCTATGCCATAAGCGTTCAACAACATACAATCTTGGCAGAATACGTACAAATACCCATCCATCCATACTTCGCCACAGATGAAACCCCCCATTCCATCCCGGGTACATATCACCATACGCACTTTACACACATGCGAAATACACTTTTTAGCCACGCTAAAATAAGCGATATTGCATGCATGCAGCATATGGTATGTATTTTTTTTTTGCTTTTTTGTTTTTTTTTTGTTTTTTTTGAGTGCATGAAATTCGGTAATGTTTCCGTGCTTTGTTGACTGGTTGAGTCGTTGATATGTGGACCGGGATATACATACCCGGGGAATGGGGTTGTGACGTGTTCATGGTTATCAGTCATGGACGTCGTTTTTAGATGGAAAGTCTATGTCCAGACCCTGGATTGGCTTGGCTTGGCTTGGCGTATGTGTGGATGTGGGCTCGGGTTTGGGTTCTGGTTTAAGTATGTGTGGAATTTGGGTTGAGTTTGTGTGGGGTTTGGGTTTGGGTGTGTTTGAGTTTGAGTGTGTTTGAATTTCGATTTAGGTGGGGTTGGGCATTTGCTTGTCACCAAGTAAGCTTTGTAGCTTGTGTTTAAATTAGTGTTGAGTCCAAGCTTTAGCACGGGCGTGAGTTCGGCTTGGATTTGGGCTTACAGCTTGAGGAATTTACAGCTTCCTTTGACGTAATATGTTACCCCCTAAAAGTCGAACAAATCACTGAATCACTGACACACATAATTTCCACATTCCATAGAATCCCCTTTACTTCCTCCTCCAACGATGTCATACAGCGGCTCTCAGCATCCCTCCACAAGATTACAGGAGCATACATGTGTAAGTACCACGCACATGATGATTTACCTCGATTAAAGTTCCTGGTACATATAACCGTATAAGTAAAACTATGTTTCGCATTCTTCTCACCTTAAACAATTCCCCTGAATGAGATTTTGTTCTTACTTCTTACTCCTGAGTTAGATTTAATTTTCCTGCAGCGGGTTCCGGGGGGGTGGGGGATAGTTTCTGGAGAAGATAAGATACCTGGAGATGTTTTTCTTCTTTCTTTATAGAAGGGAGCGCGACCAGTCACAAGAAAATAAACTTCAGTATTCCGCCATGGTGACATGGTAGCATACGAGGTGTAAGTTTTTTTTTTCCTAGATCAAGATGGAGGCTGTATGGTGCATTAGTTCTTTGGTGCATTGGTGCTTTGGTGCACTACAGCAGACATGATAGGTATTCTAGAAAACGGGGAGGGGGGGTTTCTGCAGGAGTCATGTGCCATGATTTTTGTTACGATGGAGTTTATTTCATCGCGTTATAAATTTGTGGAGGGGTTGATAACTTGATATATACCCGAGGGTCAGGATGGTGATGTATCATGTTCCGTTGTAATAATTCTGAGAAAGAAAATCCACGTCCAGCTGGCTAGAGTTTGTGGTTTGGGATTAAGGAGTAGGTTGGGTCTGTAGGTTGCGTTTGTAGGTTGGGTTGGATTTGGCTCGGGTTGATCGTTTGGCAATTGGGAGCTTGAATTTACCCCCCTCCCCCAATGAATCCCCGAATCACCGAATCACCGAATCACCGAATCACCGAATCCCTGAATGACAAACCATCTACCATCCACCATCTACCAGATGAATCTTTCCTTCCTCTTACAATATCTTACAAAATCCCACAGCGGCTTCCCGCATCAATCCACAACATTACAGGAGCATATATACATGTACCTATACGGTGCACATGATTCGCCTAGCTTAAAGATTTCAGTACCTACAAAATTATGTTTATCTAGGTAGTTTATCTAGTTTATCTAGTTTAGCGTTCTTTTCAACATGAACGATTCTCCCGAGTGAGATTTTTCTCCTGGGTTAGATTTTATTTCTTTTCACGGTTCATGGGGAGGGTCAGTTTATCTTTGCCTATGTCTTTGCCTATGTCTTTGTATAAGCTGGACGATGTGACGGGAAACAGAAATAAACTTTCACCTATACATCGCGATATACGCGGAGGGGGTAAATCCTTCAGCTGTAGAGTACCATAGAAGTTTCAAGTCGAGAGGAGAGTTATTCCGGAAAACTTTTAAGTTAGCTAGACGAATTATTGAATCATTGAATCACCAAATCATTGCATCTCCAAATCACCAAATCACCAAATCACCAAATCACCAAATCACCAAATCACCAAATCACCAAATCACCAAATCACCAAATCACCAAATCACCAAATCACCAAATCACCAAATCACCAAATCACCAAGAATATCTATTTATCTGAATTAATCCAGAGTTCGGCACGGTCCGTCCAGGACGGCCACTAGGTGGTCCGGTCCCGTCCGCAAACTCAAAAGACCGGACGGGACGGCGGGTGACGGCAGGACCGTGGTCTTTGGGTGCGCTAGTGTGCAGGGGGCCGTTTGGTACAAGTTTGCCAGATGCTATGGGCCGCAGCAGCGACGTTTTCAGCACTGCAGTAGATAAACCCTTCATGCTGAACTTCAGTAAAACTTTTACATTGCACTGCAGGTGCACGCTCTACCCAGCAATAGTTTCCCTGCCTATGGTATTATTTTTGTTTCCTAATGAAGTACGATCCCGCTATAAATGTTTCCTGTATTCTTCACACTCCGTCTTCTACCTTTCTATCTTCTACATGCAAGAATTTTCCACTTCTTTCATTGCCGTGTAAGTTGAACACCAACAGGCGTCACTCAATTCCCAGAGGAGCAGAAATATGCCAATTTTCTTATCGGCGTTCTCTACACCTGTTCCGACTAGGAGCAGAACACCCTACCTGTCCTCTCAAGAGTTGTGTTCATTCGAGAAGGATGGGGAAGGACGCATTTTAGTGGCGGGAGAAGGAGCATTCTTATGCATCAGTATAGTTTTTCTTTGTTTGCAAGCAACTCTATATAGGTGACTTTAATTCGTGCAATGCATCAGAATTATCTAAGGAAAACAACATGAGCCGTAGTAAAAAAAACTGCGGGTTTCGAGTGACCGGTTGTGACGCTAGTCGTGGTCACCCACGGTCGCCCGCGGTCCGTCCCGTCCATGGTGCCTCCAGGACGGCCGGTCCTGGTCCTACTTCAGGACGGGACCGCGAGTGACGGTCCGGTCCCGTCCAAAGCCAGGACGGGACCGGACGGACCGTGCCGAACTCTGAATTAATCTTACGGCAGCTACATACCTACCGGCATCTATCCGTGATATTTAAGGAGCATGCATATGCATGTATGACGCACATGATGATTTATCTCGATGAAAGTTCCTAGTACAATGGTACAGTGGTATAGCTGTGGTACAAGTAAAACAAGTGATCAGGTTGTACATTTAGAAGTGAGCATGAATCATTCTCCAGAGTTAAATTCCTACCTGGGTTAGATTTTCCTAGTGGGGGTTGGGGGGGGGTGTGGGGTGTCTTCGCGCAGTATTTTATATTTCATAGGAAAGCGAAAGCGAAAGGCAATTCCATCATGGCGAGTCATTACTGCATGGTACTATTTTTCTTTATTCATTTCATTTGTGGGGTCGTTTTTTGTTTGTTTTTTTTATTGGTTTATCTGCTAATACGTCCACGTCCAGAGTTGTGACGTATTGGTGGTTGTTGGTGGTGGTGGATATTGTCGTTGGAACTTGGATGAAACGTCTAGCCTCTAGGTTCAGCCGGCGCCGGGCGATGTGTTTTGGGCTCGTCGGGTCTGGAATTTTAATTTGGAATTTTACAGGTTTATCTGTATTCGAACACGTGCACACTGTACCACATATTGTAGGATAATGTACCCCGAGCAAAAAGAGATGAATCCCCCAAATCATTAAAGATCTCTATAGACTATATCCGTCCAGACTCCAGACGAAATTTTTTGATGATATCTCTCAGGAGTCAGAGGCTTCCAGAATCAAGCCGTAATATATTGAATAGGTATATGTATCACACATACATGACATCTTTCCGTTTGTTATTGCCTCGATTAGGTTTCCTGGAATAGGTACAACAGTACAACTCTGTTTAGCATTAAACATTTTCGTAAATGTGAATGTGAACGTTAACGTCAACGTGATTGGAAATTAGTAAATGGTTCTCCCCCTGATTTTGAGAGGGATGATGGATCCTTAGGAAGGCGTAACAAATGATGAATCACAAGAAAAATAAACTTTAATTACATCCGGTATTATTTAAGGGGTAGGTTTTCCTAGATAAAAATGGAAGGTATACGTAGAAGCCATGTTCTAGAAGATTTTCAAGTCATGCATGAGAATCAGCTTATTTCGATAATAAACGCAAAGTCGAACTTGTGTCATTTATACACCGTATCTTCCCTCATCTTCCCACATCTCATTTTATCTCATCTTGTCATATCTTATCATATCTTATCGTATATATACTTCATCTTCAACAATGCATATCAAAGAAAAAAATATCATTACATCTACCCCCTTCCCTCCCCCCCCCCCTCACCGGCCTCGCCCCACTCAACACAATATCCCGATATCCTAAATCCTTTTATTTCCTTTACTTTCTTTTTACTTTCTTTTATTTCATCTTCACCAATTATTTCTACATCGCTCATTATCATGCATATTAGAGACCAAAAGAAAGAAAACAACAAAAAGGCAAGAAAGAAAGAAACAAGAAATAAGGAAACTAAATCAATCCCAAAAAAAACGCCTTGATGTAAATGCATTTCAATCCTTCCTTCTTCCTTCACCTCCACCCCCCACCCCCCCCCTCCCACCCCCCCACACACACTCCACCCACAAACACACCCCACCCCGCGCGCTCATCTTCCTTCATCCCCCCCCCTCGCCCCCCTCCCCCCCCCCCCCCCCCACCCCCGCCACCCCCGCTCATCTACTGAAACCCAACCGGAAAACCTCCTCCTCAACCTCTCCCCATATCTCTCAAACACAAACGGCATAGGCAAAAAAACCAACGCAATAAAGCCGAGCAAAGAATTCCCCCAACCCAGACCCAGAGCCTGATACATCTTTGGGCCAGCGAGGGGGTAAACAAGCACCCACCACAGATCTCAGCACCGTAGTAGCAGCCAACGCCGACGCCGCATAAACCTGAAACGCAATCAACAATATACGTATTCACCGGCATAAAAGTTGCCAATAATCCCACTCCTACTAATCCCGTTCCAATAATAGGAACAATCCAATGAACCCCTTTTTCTGCTGTCCAGCCGTACCAGAAGAGGCCGATGGGAATTAAGGGGGAACCCCAGGACATTGGTGGGAGTCGGTATTCTGGCTTTGTGGTGCCGCCGTGACGTTGTGTTAGAGAGACTAGGATACGGTCTGAGACGATGCCGAGGATCATGAGCCCGAAAAGGGAGCCGCACCCAATGCCCAGGTAGGATAAACCCACGGTTGCGGTGGGAGAAGTTATATTTCCCCTCAAAGACAGCCGGAAACGTAGTGAAGAGAAGATAAAGGTAACCATAAACCACAGCCATGTGAGTACTCATAGCCAAAATAATCGGGGATTTAAAAAGCATAGTAAACGGGCGTGCCAAAGCGCGTTTTTAAAAACCTCACGAGGAGGCAAGGTGGAAGTAAGTTTCGATCTTAGCTTCAAATTTCCTGTTTCCTTGCGAAGTTTTCTGGCTCTGTCTTCTAGGATTTTCGGAGCGTAGGTCTCCCGCAGAAATATAAAGGTTGTGATTGTGACGAAACCGGAACAAATGGAGATGATCCAGAAGACCCAACGCCAGCCTTTAGCGTGGCTAGGAAGCCTCCTGCTACCGGACCGATCACGGGGCCCATTAAGGGTCCCATGGCGAATAATGCCATTGCTACACCGCGATTTTCCGCAGGTATTAGGTCCGCGATGGTTCCTCACCAAGGGTTAATGGTGCGGCGCCGAAACATCCTGACAGGAAACGGAAGCCGATGAGGAAGTTGAGGTTTGGGGCTAGAGCGCAACCGACGGAACATAGGACGAAGCAAACATTTGAGACGTTGTAGATGATTAGAGCGACCCCAGAGCTCGGATTGCAGGGGCTAGGAATAATGGACCAATAGCGAATCCGAGAAGGAAGATAGAAACGACGAAGGATGCTAATTCGATGTTTTTGCTGTGGAATTCTTGCATTAGTTGCCCGACTCCTGGGGCGAACATAGACGAGGCTAGTGGCGTGATGAAGGTAATCGAGGAAACTATTGCCACGGCTATGTATTTTCTCCATTTCGGCCAGTTCTGGTGACGATAAGGTTAGCGCTGTACAAAGATACCAAGGGAAGCTGAATTTGTTGTATGTAGCTTAAGAAAATAAAAAACTCACCATAGGGTTCTCAGGATCATTAGGACCATCCCACCAAACAATATTCGGATCCGAGTCCTCATCATAAGGCTCGACACCACCAGCAAGAGTTGGAGCTGAAGATTGAGTTCCAGATCCCTATTTTTCCGTCGTCGAAGGACCTCCTCCTGCTGCTGTATCACCATAGGCTATGTCGACTTTTGAATCTAAGCTGGTTGTTCGTTTTAATTCATCGTCTGGGTTGAAGCCTGATAGACGGGATATAGCGCGTTCAAGATCGCTGATTTCAGCCATCTTGTGTTGGGTGTAGTGCAGTTCTATGCTGTGGCTGCTGTAGTTTCTGTGGGCGCTGTGGTGTGTGCAGTTCTATGTTGTGCTGTGGCTGCTGTAGCTGCTGTGGTTGTGCAGTTTGTGTATCGTATCGTATCGTATCGTATCGTATCGATAGCTATTATTTATGTTTCAAGCTGCAAACGAAAAGCTATTCCTGGAGTTTTGGTGGTCGATTAAGCCCCCCTTGGATGCTGTTGATGCTGCCTGCTGATGATGATGATGATGCACTTTCTCAATTCTATAAACCCAAAAGCGGGATATCATCGTGTATTTTATTTCCCAGCAAGTGATCCTTTCGGAAATCTCAAGTTCCGGCCGAAATTCAAGCGAAATCCTTTTGAAGCCTGCGAAGCCTGCGTAGCGTGCGTAGCCTGGATAGTCTGGGTACATAGCCTGCAAAAGGCCCGCAATAAACAGCTAGCGTGGTGACTAAACTAGCTAGCAGCAAAAGGAAAAAAAAAAGGAAGATGTTCAAGAAAAAAAGTCCGAAACTCCGAGACTCCGAGATTTCCGTGATGTGAAGGGAAGGGGAAGTGGAATCTTGAAAGATGGAAATCTCCGCTACTGTATATGTACGGATATAACGGCAATGATATCGATGGATGTATGTACATGGTCCAAGCTGCGAACCGCGCTTTGGTGATTTGTTGATTTTGTTGATCCAGATCAGATCATCCCCGCTGTGAAAGCAAAAACTTTAAATCAGGCCCTCATATGTAAGCCACTTATAGACCCCATACAACCATACAACCATGCAACCATAACAACCAGTCGGCATCTTTCCATCTTTCCATCTTTCCATCTTTCCATCTTTCCAGCTCCGTACAAAAAAAACAAATAAAAAAAAAAGAACAGCGACCACGCAATTTTCTTTTATTCAAGCCAAGTTAAGCATTCCGAATACCACTTGCAAAGCGTGCAAAGCTTGTACCCTTCAAACCCTTCCAACCCTTCAAACCCAGCTAAAAATTTCAAGATCGCCCCCTTCCCCCCCTCCCCCGGCCGCCGCGCCACGCCACTCGCTCGTCGGAGACAGCGCAACCCGAGGCGAAACTCCGATCCCTGTAAATTTGACGTCGGTGACATCCGAGAAACCGCCGCCGCCGCTGCTGCTGTCGCTGCCGTTCGTGCCGATGTAACATAAACCTGGGTTTGTACTTCTGCTTGCAAATAGAGTGTTTATGTGCATATGGTATGTGACTCGCCTTCATGCATCAGTCATCTATCATCAGGCATCAAGTCATCAGTCGTTCTGCTGCATTGCTGCATTGCTGTATATCCATATGAAGCCTGAAGAATCAGTTATGAGTCAGAATATGATAGCCGGAGGTGGGCGGATTCGGATTGTTCTGCGGAAATTCTGGAATCCTGGAATTCTCGAAGCCCAAGAATAAAGAGCGAAGCACGAAGCACGAAGCACGAAGAATAATCCAGAACTTTCCCAATATAGCATCATATCTTCTCCTCCTCCCCCTCCTCCTCCTCCTCCCCCCTCCTATATACATATGTCCATCTTATCATTACATCATTACATCATCCTATTATATAGTCAATATAATCATCCTATAAAAGCTTTTGTTTATGTGACGTATATACATGAATAGGGGAGGAGATTCTGGGAAAACAAACTTTAAAGCTTAAAGCTTGAAACTTTAAAGAAATAAGCTCTTTTAGTGGCAAATCTCGGACAAATCTCGGAGCGATGTGAATGATGGGAGCTATGGGAGTGATGGGAGGCTGGAACAAGAGCTGGAATGATGTGACGATGTGATGATACTGATGTTGATATGTTGCGGGCCCATGCGCACTGACTACTGACTACTGACTACTGACTACTGACTACTGACTACTGACTACTGACTACTGACTACTGACTACTGACTACTGACTACTGACTACTGACTACTGACTACTGACTACTGACTACTGACTACTGACTAAGCGGCTACAAGTCTGCAAGTCTGCAAGTCTGCAAGTCTTCAAGTCTGCAAGGTAACGCAAACATAAAATACGCCACTGTGGTATATGTATGTATATCGTTGCTGTTACATGGTTGCTCGTTTCACCGCCGCACAGCCTCGTCGTCGGCTATGCACAGAGCAGAGTCTATGCACAGAGCAGAGGTCTATGTATGTATGTATGTATGTATGTATATGTATGTATGTAGGAACCCGGTGTATCAGTCCATGTCGGAAGCTGTGGATTGTGGATTGTTGACTGTGGATTGTTGACTGTGGATTGTGGATTGTGGATTGTGGATTGTGGATTGTGGATTGTGGATTGTGGATTGTGGATTGTGGACTGTGGATTGTCTGCTGTCTGCTGTCTGCTGTCTGCTGTCTGCTGTCTGCTGTCTGCTGTCTGCTGTCTGCTGTCTGCTGTCTGCTGTTAACTATCGATGATATTTTATCGATAAGTATATATACCACGCAGCATACCACACAGCATACCACACAGCATACCACGCAGCATACCACGCAGCATACCACACAGCATAGCACGCACCATAGCACGCACCATACCACGCAGCATACCACGCAGCATAGCACGCAGCATAGCATACCACGCAGCATAGCATACCACGCAGCATACCACACAGCATACCACACAGCATACCACGCAGCATACCACGCAGCATAGCATAGCATAGCACGCAGCATACCACGCAGCATAGCACGCAGCATAGCATAGCCTCAACTCGATGTATTATACACATCATGAACCGCGGAAGGTAAAAGGTGAAAGGTAACATACCTGCATACCTGCATATCAACACCATCAACACTAGTAATCCAGCAACCCAGTAACCCCGCCGCCACCGGTAATAGAGATATGTAGATACATAGTATATCAGAATCCGCGGTTATGCTGTATGTATTATAAACCACATCGCTGGGCGGGGTGGGGGGGTGGGTGGGGGGGGGGGGGTTGAATTTACAAGCATCTACATACTTTATACCGTATACCTTATACGTTTATTTACAGCTACAAACATACAGCTACAAACATCTACATATATAAGCATCAACCGGGGTCCCGTAGAGTTATTGCAAATCGTAAACCTTTAGTTTTTGTCTTCTCGTTATCTTGTCATTTCGGGCCGAAGAAACACGCAGGATTAACGATGAACGATGAAACTTGCACGCACGCACGAGCAGCCACGCTACGGAGTTAAGCTTCTTCCATAGCATCTTAGCATCTTAGCATCTTAGCGTCGTAGCTTCTAGACTAGGGAACCAGAGAACCAGAAAACCAGAGAACTAGTTGATACAGTAGTCACATCAGGACAGCGGAGTTCCGGGGTATGGTATATCATACCACGCTAAATAAAAAATCACCGATGAAAAAAGCTCTAAAGCTTAAAGCTTGAGGCTCTTCGCAATGTATGTATGTAAGCTTCTTGGGATCGGGGGATCAGGGAACTATGTAAGGGTCATGAATGATGAAGTAAGCTCGGATTTGGAGCTGCTGGAACTAGAACTTGGGGTAGGATAAGCTGGACTGCTGGGGAACTGTGCAGATATGTATGTAAGCTGGGGAAATATGCAGATATGTAAGCTGGGGAATAAGTAATGTTGAAACACAGGATTTGAAATCACCAGTGGCGATGAAGATGGAAATGGAAATGGAGATGAAGATGAAGATGAAGATGAAGATGAAGATGAAGATGAAGATGAAGATGAAGATGAAGATGAAGATGAAGATGAAGATGAAGATGAAGATGAAGATGAAGATGAAGATGAAGATGAAGATGAAGATGAAGATGAAGATGAAGATGAAGATGAAGATGAAGATGAAGATGAAGATAAGAAAGCCTAACCCCCCTCCCCCTATGGTACTGTACTGTTTAGCACCAATACCGGCATCATATAAGCATAAGCATAAGCATAAGCAGAAGTATATCATTGCGGAGGTGCGGAGGTGCGGAGGAGATGTGGTCCGTGTCACCCCCCGTGCGCCCTGGCCGCCATATGCATACACATACAGTCGAACCTTTTTATAAGCGTACCAATCATAAGAATAACCTCTTCATAAGAGTGCATAGCCGTGGTCCCGACAATTTCTGTATGGGAAATAAGAGTAACCTCGATACTAAAATACTCTTAAGGAAATGCGAAAAATTGTTAGCATACTCTTAAGATAGAGGTATGGGCAAAGGTGCATGCCTGGCCTTGAGCAGGGTATACTCGTGCCAAGGTGGCGCTAACGCACTACCTTGGGGCAGAGGAGCGGTACACACCACCCCAACGCACTGGGTCTCAAGCAATCACTCGCGCCAAGCCAACCTCTGCCGAAGAGTTTCGTCATTATAAGAGTACACCTCTCCGGTCCCGGCGTACTCTTATAAAGAGGTTCGACTGTAGTAACATACCATGCGCACCATAAAAGATATCAACCCCACACCCCACACCCTACACTCCACGCCCCACGTGTCTGGACTATGTCGTATTCGGTTTCTGCTACCGGATTGCGGACTCGAGTTTGAGGTTTGAGGTTTTGGATTTTGGGTTTGAGATTTTGGATCCCGGGTTCTGGATCCCGGGTTCTGGATTTGAGATTTTGATATGTATGGCATATATTTTTGGTTGGTGGTCGGTGGTTGGTGGTCGGTGGTTGGGAGAAAAGAATTGACAGGAAATAGAAGTAGAAGTAGAAGCGGAAGTGGAAGTGGAAATGGAAAAGAAGAAGTTAAATAGAAAATGGGTTTTGGATGCATATGGGTATACGTAGCATGCATGCGGGATTAGAGGATGGTGTATCTTAACTGTCAATAGTTTGCTGTCGATAGTCATATCATATCACTCATCTCACTCATTTCACTCATATCACTCATATCACTCATATCACTCATATCACTCATCTCACTCGCCGATGTTTTTCACTCATACTCATTTCACTCAAGCGATGATAGTTTAGTTTAACTATCTAGGAATAACACAACTACCCTCATACTAGATACCATAAACTAATATCCGATCACCACCACTACCACCACTACCACCACCACCACCACTACCACCACTACCACCACTACCACCAACAAAACTCAACCTGCAATCCTAGAACTCAACACCAATCCTCTCAACAAACCCAACCTGGCACCCCACACCATTTCCGTTCCGGAAATTTCCCATTCTACTTATACCATACTTCCTCCCTTCTCCGGCACTTATAAACCATCATCAAAACCCCTCAGAGATTCAGAATGGTACCGCTTTGAATGGATGAATGGATGAATGGATATGAATTACCCGTCAACCCAACCCAACACAACCCAACCCGATGACTGGGAGATAAACATTAGAACCGCTCAGAAATCCATCATACATGCAAAAAGCACGCTTAACCGAAGAGAAAGACCAGATTAATCATTGCGCTAACATATAGGACCCTTCTGTTATAATCACTTTCTCCCGTGCGTTCTAGGATAACAGATCCCAGCGCTCTACTAGACGTTACCGACGGCGGAAATGACCAAGCGGCAATGATTGTATATATCATCAAAAACAGTTAAGGAATGATACTACCACTATGTATCATAGACGGGATAGCATTGATAAGAATCTAAGATATTGATGGCAATGTATAGGCATAGGCATAGCTTAGGGAATATCTTAGGCTAGAGAGAAAAGGATAATTCACAGCAGCATTAACCATAGCCATTTCATCTATCATCTATCATCTATCATCTATCATCCATCATCTATATCTTGATTACTGATAAAAACCATAATCACGAAGAAAATAATAATAATGTCCATTTTGAAAGCCAGTAATATACTGTCAACAGCGATTAATTATGTACTGCGGCCGTGAGCCATGACTGATGCATAATACCGAACATAATCGAAGTAAAAAAAATGGGTCAGGACGCAAACTGGGTTTGAAAAAAAAATAGAGGCTTTTGTTGAGGAAGCAAAACTACAGTATCCGGGATTCCCGTCTGGTCACCCACGACAGTACTAGCCGGACGATATCATGCTTAAATAGCGCAGAGCGGACGGGATGCGTTGTGTTCATGATTCTATGACCGTAGCTGTTAGATATTGCTCTTTTGTGAATAAGATACCAAACGCTAAAGGTAGTTACGGTTGCAATTGACACTTTCGTGTCCATTTTTTCGTCGTGCCATGTCTATCCACCATAGACACCCGAAGAAAGATCTGGAGAATCTCATGCGTGGTTTGATACACTCTGGATTGTAGAGTTGTTGAGATGATATCACCTGGCTTTGTTGAGGCTTAGGCCATCATGCCTGTTATAGGAGTCTAAATATCTGGGATTATATTCGTGTCACTGAGGTCATTTTTAACGGGTAGATATTGTAGAAAATATAGGATAATGAAGGTCACAAAGTCGTGAGTCGTTATCCCAGTCTACGATGAAACCAATGAACAGCCGGGGAAGATATTGAGTCAATGAAGCCAGAAAGATGGATGCAATGATTCCATATAGTCTCACATAACTTTCTTAAGGTTCAATATTAGGAGCTTGGAATGATTTTGCTTGTTCACGGTAGTCTCTTCCTCTCTGCGTTATGAAGACGATAATTTATTGCCGGAGTACTTCTTTGTGAGATGAGCAACAAAGCTATTGGCAGAGTGGATAGAAATTATGAGGTGGCACAGGACTGCCGGTTTATCTACCGCAACTTGAATAGTAATGTTGTTATGTAAAACCTGGGAAAAGGATAGTCATTTTTTGACGCGATACACGAGCGATAACCATGTATGACTAAAGGGTATTTCCCTCGATGATAAACGCCTGGCATACCACATGAAAATAACGGATCCCCTTTTCTATCACGTCATACGGAAGAAGCATCAGCTTCCACTGAACGAAAACAATGAAACTGATAGACTTAAATTGGAATAGCGGCAGTTATCAATGCTCAAACGTGGTTTTATTTGAGCAGGGAGGGGGGGGGGAGGGGGGGTCTACATAACTTTCGGCGATAATCATGATTTCAGCAATAGTCACCATCCCAGTAGAAGTTTTATCTTTCATCAATCAAGCTATCAATCTTTTGTTCAAAACCTCCGCTTTGAGGGTCGTTGAACATTGGAACGGACTCAGTTGTCCATGTAGCACTGGTTTTTCATGCATTTGACTGTCAACGCATGAACGAAAAGATCGAGGCTCCGACAAATGCAAAAATGTTGAATCCATGACAATAGTTGTAGTTTTTCAAGTCGGGTTTACACACTTGGGTATCTTTGATTATGTCCATTAAGGTTGGCCAATACGTCAGTCTGTACTGGACCATGCAATCATCATGTAAACTCCATCTCATACTAGCACTGCACCCTGTATAATTCACCTCCACGCATCTTGCTCTATCTCCCTTTACATCAATTTTTGTACTTGGAACTTAATCATTTGGCACCAATTGAAACAAATTTCTTGGATTCTCCGTTTCCTCGCATGTTTCACACCAGTTTTGGAAAAATAAAATTGCCATGTCAACACCAGGATCCCAGAAAATAACCTCACCTGCGGCGCGCTTTCTCGGAATTCGGTTCAGTGCCCAAGCTCAGGATGCAGGAGGAAATTGGTTAGTGTATGACGTTGACCACGAGGTGATTTTGGAACGATTTTCTCCAGATGACAGACCCGACACGTTGGGCTATCTTGGTGGCGGAGTCTGGATTGCTGGATTCCTTGACGGATTCAAGATATCATCGGCAACGAGGTCATTTGTGGAGCACGGTTCTTGTATCTGTGGGTCTGTTCGACGCCTGTAAGTTTTGGATGGCGGTACCATGCCTAGAATAACTGCTAAATGATTCAGAGATGCCAATCCCGGGACTCCCAATGTTGACACCTCCGATCCTGGAACTATCAATCCTGGAATTTTCAAACTTGTCACATCTGATGCCGCAACTCCCAATGTCGTAACTCGCAAAATCATAACTTTCAACCCCGGAACTACAGATCCCCGAACTACCAACAACCCCAGAGTATATATAGAAATGGATACCGCAAGGCTGGATCCAAAAAAATTAGTCTACGTGCCTCCATACAGGATTCCACGATCGTTATCGAATATCGAATGGTCATTTCTGATATGGGTATCACAGGAGATGCTGGACCAAAACACATTATTCAGGTATATTGGTTCATCGGTCTGGATGGAGAAGGCAGAGGAGGCGAAAGCGATCTGTCCAATCTGTCATGAGTGCTACGAGAAAGACGTTTATATTCGACGACTTTTACCGTGCCAGCATTTCTTCCATCAACTTTGTGCCGATAAGGCAAGTGATACAACAGCTGTTCCGAAAAAATAGCCATACTGATTGTGTGTTCACAGTGGTTGAACGCCAAGATTACTGACCAACCGAAATGCCCAATGTGTAGGGGCACTGTGTTGCCCACACAGGCCGGCTACACGGAATTTTTGCCGCGTCATTACAACAAAAGACCAAAGATGTAATGACTGTCAGAGTTGAAATTACCCAAAATCTGATATAGTGCTGGCGGTGTGACGCTCGGTATATCCTATGCGTGCTTATCCTTGAGAGATGGCTTACGAGAAAGTCTTTTTGTGGTGTTTTTGTTCACTGGCTTTTTTTATGGCCGGTCGGGGGTGCAATGGGGGGTCATCCTACATCTAAGCGAGAGGATATGGTAAACAATGAAACCCATCAGCGGCATCACTTCAATAGTCTAGCCAGCTGAATGTACATAGCATCTGGAGATTCTAATGGAAAGCTATCTTTGCCCAATATTCAGTGATATCTGAATAGCGTGGCCCATACTCCCAGATATCCAATAATTTAGAAAGCATGAGAGTAGATTGTCACAACAAAATGCAATAGTTGAATGAAATTACTGTAAGAAAGAATACAAATTCGATGATAATGCCGTCATGACGCGGTATCAACTTGCGATCATGTTTAAATTTAAATTATCGGTTAGGTTACCGAGCTCCGCTGCTGCGTAAATATTCTGGGCTAACGAATCATCTTTCTTTGCAAAAAAGAGCTCCCGGACTCTTCAGCTTCTCGGAAGGAAATTTCCCTCCCCTTTGTACCTTTTTTTTCTTGATGGAGGAGGTTCTTGGGGGTCATGAGGCAGACATCGCTCACAATGTTGTATTCAAACAGTAGCAACAAAAATGGGTATGATCGAATTGAAATATCGCCTGATCATAACAGCGCATTTAGGCAAGTACTAATTATCGGGAAGACGACTTGATGCTCAGTCGGGATATTTGAACTTGAATTTGGCCGATTAGTGAAGCGTAAAGCAACCTATTATTTTGATGTCTTGGGAACTTCATGTAACTGCGATAAAAACAAGATCAAATGGGGATCAGTGAGATGTATGATATATTTGGACCAAAAAATTGCGGATACGGAATGAAAAGGAATAAGAATTTACAAATGTTCCTAAGCACCTGTGCTAAATGCGTAGGGATGACTTGCACTGAATAATTGCTTATATTAACTCATAATCCCTGTCGAATATCAAGGGCTCCGGTGGCTTAGGGGTAAAGCGCGACACTAGTAATGTCGAGATCCGCGGTTCAAATCCGCGTCGGAGCTTCTCTTTTTCTTTCTTTTTTTCCTGCATATACCGACTTTTTTTAGCAGACATTTATAGAACAATAATTAAATCTCGTTTTTGTGAATCTTGTGTTAATTTTCGGTTATTTCTTGTTTTTGCGCTTGTTTTCAGGAGGGAGAGGCGCAGTATTAACTTCCTACCTGTAAATTGGACTTGATTCTTCGAACCATATCATTTGACTTCCGTGGCCCATTGCCTTGACAGTCGTCTGGTGCTGGAACTACGCGAAGAATACCGTTCACAACAGGATAAAATGTAAATGGTAGTATGGCAGGTAATCCTTCTGTTGCCACGAGCTGGACAATAACTCAGCGCTGATGGACGAGAGAGTCAACAAAGTGTAAGATGGGCTTTGCGGGCTATGAGAGACATATGTTTGCTGGTCTAAATGCGATAACGGTTTGGTACAAGAATGAAGATACACAGTGGGAGGACGGAGAGACTGGGTATAGCGGGATTACCAATGCAGTAGCCAATGGAATTATCATCAAAGGTGGCTTCACCGAAGGCTTCACTGACACCCAGCCAATCTGCCCCGACTCCTGCCCCGTCGGAGAACACGACTAGTACTGAATCGCTGGCAAACAGCCCTGCTTCGATTCCACCGACAAGTCGCTCTAGCCTAACGACCGATGGTTCTTCCGCCTCGGCAATCAGTGAACCCAGTCCCCCAACAAACAAGTCTACATCACCAGTGAGCGAAACAGTCCCTACACCGGTTCACCGTGCACCTCCGGCAGATTCCACTCCAGCGACAATATCAGCGACAAGGAGAATGCAATAGCTTAGGCGTAGATAGGCTGGTAATAGATGTCTTTGTGTTAAAAGAGGGATTAAAGATGGTGTTTTACGTATTTTGGATAAAGGTAACCAACCAGGGATTAGGACCACAGCTATTACGAGTGACACATGATAACGGTGAAATCAGTACTGCTTGAAGCATGCAAGAAACCAGATTCCGAGTACCGTGCTCTGATTTTTCATATATTAACAATATCATATCACCAACATCAAAAACTTGACTATCAATATCAGCCCACATAAGTAATTTCTTTCTTTCGAATCCATCCGTACTCGGCCACAGTGACAGCATGCAAATAAACTACATCCTACATTTCCCTTCGTGCATCAAGCACAGCAAATCCCACTAGCTCTACACAAGATAATTATCATAAACCGTCTCCAGAACTAACATAGAAACTTCCACCAAGATATACGCCATCACCATACACCAACCATCTGTCGCCTTAAACAATCCACCACGACGCGATTTCCACTGTCGTCGAACAACCCTCCGCGTGGAAAAAAGTCGTACCTCAGCCAATTTTGCAATAATCATACCCAGCGTAATATTTATAATCTTCACAAACCCCCAATTATTGAGGCCTAAAACCAAGTCACGAATAAATATGGCCATTGCTGTAAGGAATATTATGATGAGATGGAAGCCGATCGAGTAACGTCGGAAATTGCAGGAACAAGGTGGGGCGGTTTTAATGATAAGATGGAGTTGGAAATGGAGAAGGAAAATGAGAATCGAAAGTTTCAGGAGGTGCGTCAGAAGGACTGGAATTGAGTAGAAAATGAGGAAGGGTGAGAATGTCATTGTTGCGTGAATCGAGAAGATAGAAATAGGGTCCGGAAGAAGTGGAGATGAAGGTCGCTGGTATTTGATAAACCTAGTAGAGAGGGAGTTGGTATGAGAAATTAGATGGAGAAGAAACAAGGTGGAAGCATTGGTTTGGTTGCATATTTTTTTTTTTTTTTTTTTTTAATTTCATACACGCATCTAACCTTAGGGTTATGGCGGAAGCTATCTGATTACTGTACATTGCTAACTGTCGAATGTTACTTCAATATTTACCGGGAACGCCCCGGAGCGGTCTTTCTGTTGCCGGGTTGTAGCACCCCTCATATCTCTCATACTCCTTTTCTGTCCTTCTCATCTTTGTGTCCCTGAGCCCTGTTCGCTCCGCATTGGTTTAGTTGCATATATGGAGTGAGAAGTGCGCACGACAGTTAGCTAGGTATCCTTTCAGATGGATACAAATCAGAATATCGTCTGGACAGCTATCATAGGTCTAATCATGGATAAAACAACCGCTCGGCACAATACCGGGGATGAGGATAACAAAGATGACAAAATTACTGCAGATCGTGAGCCTTCTTGCAAGATGACTCGTATCCCGGCGTTGGGATAATTATGGAAAAATGCCGATGTATCCAAACAGAAAATTTTCAACGTGAAATTTCTGTTCTATGGAACACAAAACTTCTAGTAAAAATTGTGTTTAATATTAGCATATGTTAAAAGTGACGGATGGAAGTGGGGCCGGCGAAAAGAATCGTCCGGATTCTCCATTTCCTCGGCATTGATGGCATTCACAGAATAATGGAAGATACCTTTATTAGCCGACTATCAACAAAAGATCGCTTATCGATAGCCGGCGACAACCAGCACCGAAGGCCATAAATTTATAATACCTTTACATGGCTACTTCGTATGATACAGTAGGAAACGTAAAAACCATTCTCCAAGTGTAAATATGAATGGTGCCGCGACGGGGAGCAAAAAACTACAGTATCCGGGATTCCCGTTTGGTCACCCACGACAGTACTAGCCGGACGATATCATGCTTAAATAGCGCAGAGCGGACGGGATGCGTTGTATTCATGATTCTATGACCGTAGCTGATTGTGACAATGCTATTAAATATATAATACCACAAAATTTGAGGCAGTTACGGTAGCACTTATGATCTCGTATGGGGTTTCTTGCCACGTCGGCTGTTGCTATTGAAACCTAACAACCGATCTACAGAATATTATCTGTCTTCTGAGCGATTCAAAATCCCGGAGTTGTTCGAATCTCTTTTAATGGCTTTCTTTGTGCTTGGGGTGTAATGCCTGTAACACTGAGCGTGCGGTCAGCTATGTTCTGATGCATAACGTCAATGCAAACTTCAATGCATGAACCAAAAGATTGAGGCTCCTACAAAGCTCAATTGTAGCTCTCGAGGTTAGTTTTGATACGATTAAGTACTTATGATAACTTCTATTTAGTTAGGCAGATATGCCAGTCCTCACTAGATGCCGGATACGGTATCATGTAAACTCCACCTAATGCTAACGCTGCATCACCTAAAATTCTCCTCCACACATCTTGCTCTTGCAACCTCACCATTGATCTTTGGTACTCCATACGCAATCATCTGCCACAAACTGAAACCCTATCTTCAGTCATCGTTTATCATCGCACATCTGACACCAGTTTGGATAAATATCTAACAGAATTGCCATGTCAACAGAGGTATCGCAGGCAGTAACCTCAAGGATCTATCCCTATATCAGATTTCGGCTTAGTATTCCATCTCCAGATGCTGAAGGCCAAAGTGTAGTGTACGACGTTAATCACGAAAGTATCCTGGATTTATTCACTGCGGACGATAAACCCGACTTATTGGGCTACATTGGGAGCGGAACTTGGATTGCTCAATACATCGAAAATTCTAGAGTTCAATCAGTACATCGAGTATTCAAGGAGATACAATATACACTCATGCAGTCCCCTGGACCCCAGTAAGTGTGAATACCTGTACCATTGCTAGATATCTGCTTAACATCATTGCTGTTTCAGGAATTTTGATCCCGGAACCCCCAATCTCGAAACTCCCAATGCCGGAACTCCCAACCCTAGATCTCCCAACCCTGGATCCCCCAACCCTGGATCTCCCAATGCCGGATCTCCGGATGCCGGAGCCCCCGATCTTGTAACTCGCAATCACGGGACTCCCGATCCGCCCATGGGACGAATTGATGTTGATATCATCATTCTGGACCCACGAAACATCGTCTACATGCGTCCCAGCGCAGTCCCACTATCATTATTAAATATCGATAGGCCATTTAAACTGTGGATATCACAGGCGATGGTGGACCAGCACACACCCTATGGTACATGTAATGGTATAAGTTTTATACAGTCTTTCTGTATATGTTTGCCTAGTAGGATAGAACAGGTTTATGATTTACATATACATTTTTAAACATGTGATATACCCGTTTATACCACAACAGAAGAAATACAATTGCGGGGATAACAAAAAGATATAACTCTCCACGAGAAATACAACCCAGTAGATAACAAAAAGATATAACATTTTATAAAATATACAATTCCGTAGATAAAAAAAAGATATAACATTCTATAATGTAAACAAAAATTTCGGACTGAAAACATCACAATACTAGCTAGCTAAATTACCAATGATTTATTGAAATAATGTGATAGAATTTTTGTTTATTCAGAAGAGCACTACTATACATATTGGGAAAAAAAAAACACAACAAAAACAACAAAAACAACAAAAACAACAAAAACAACAAAATCAACAAAATCAACAAAAACAACAAAAACAACAAAAACAACAAAAACAACAAAAACAACAAAAACAACAAAAACAACAAAAACAACAAAAACAACAAAAACAACAAAAACAACAAAAACAACAAAAACAACAAAAACAACAAAAACAACAAAAACAACAAAAACAACAAAAACAACAAAACAACAAAAACACAAAAACAACAAAACAACAAAACAACAAAAAAATAAGAAAATAAAAAACTCAAAGAATTAAAAAAAAACAGCTGTTGTTGTCCCAATGCAAGCAGATCATTATTTTGGTCCGCTATTGAATGCAGGCAGGCATACTCTGGAGGCCATTAGTGGGCTTAAGAGCTTTAATCGGAGGCATCGGCTGTGATTCCTGAACACTCAATCAGTATGCAATTTTGTTATGTATGCGCTGAATAATATTTATTGCCCTTTCATGAACCATTTCCTCTGGACAAACCGGTTTTTGCAGTTTTCAACAGTTCTCCTGGGTTGCCAAGCCTTGCGTTCAATTAACTAGGTTTTGCAGTTGAACCAGTTTATACTACTGACAGTAAACTGAACTGGGTCGCTGTACAGTTCTCATATTCCAACAATCCATACAGTCTGTTTTGACCATCATTTAACCCTTGTTCGTACGACTGGGAGGTCTGATATACGCATTTCGGATTGTTATCATCTTAATCATGCCGATGAGGGTCGATATCCCAAGTGCTTGCTGACATTTTGTATTTCTTTTTTAATCGTTGTTCTGCACCGTATTAGAAAGACATGGGAGAGTAGGATGGTGTCCATGAGGTGGATGTAGCATTGTAAACCTACTCGAGGATGGGGGATTAATATACTTCCTGTGAATCTTGTTTGAGGCGGCGCTAGCGCATAGTTTCTGTTCAGCAGGGTTCCACCTCCGTCTCCCCACTGCCGCACCACAGCCCCCTTCGTGTGTGTTTTCGCCGGCGCACCATAGCTCCAAATTTGGTTTCACTATGACGTCAATGAACAGGGCACACACTTGCTGGCATAGGCTCCTATCCCCTTTGCCGATGCTGTGGATATTCAGCAGGTGGTTGCTCCAGTTCAGAAATCTTCGTACACCTCAACCGCCCAAAGAAAAACCCATGCAAGTCAAATGCATCGAAGGAAATGCCGACTACTACATATTCTTAGTCAAGCGCGATGTCCTACACAGCAATTTAGATGTGGCACTACAAAGGTAGCGGGAAATCTATCAATGCAATTGCAGGAGAGACCATATCTTGGGGTTTGAGACTATCTATGGCTATGCATATCATGAGCTATCGTTGAGATGGAGGGATAAGGACAAGCTATGGGGAACGAATAGGAACATACTATGGTGTGCCGTTGAAGGCTCATGTGCTTTTAATAAGGCAGCTTGAGAAACGGGGGGAAATCAGAGTGGCGAGGAACATTGTCCAGGGGGTTTGTATGAACTGGGATCAGTACAGATGCCGTAATGGATATCGAGGGGGATAAGGCAGAGGTCAGTGCAGAATAAGAGGTGATGCTGGTTGAGGAAGGGGAAGAGGATGGTAAAACATATTAATAAATGTTCATTATTTTTTCTGGCATGGTGGTCGATAACTGTCTTGTAATTCCGTATGATACATGATTTTATCAATCACTTTTTCTGATGACCAAACAATTGATCTTGAAGACATTGAAGAATTTCCTTGTTGGACGGATTGGGCAATTAATATACAAATCACGCGTGGGTCAATGGAAGATAATTGAAATCACTTTTATTGAAGAACTGGTTGGGTTATTCAATTGGCAGGGGAAGGAATATAGAATTCAGAAATGTGATGCAGTATGGTAATCGGTAGATATTATCATCAATAAACATATGTGCTCCAAAACTCCCATGGACTCACTTGTGAGTGTTTTCACGATGATGGAAAATCTATACATATGCTATTATAAACCGAAGAATCTTATACAATGGCATGTATACATTTTCACGCTAGTGGAATATTTATACATATGCTATTATAAACCGAGAAATCTTATACAATTGCCTGTATAGATTTTCACGCTAGTGAAATATTTATACACATGCTATTATAAATCAAATTTTTAAACAAATGATCGGTATAAATGCTGTTTAGATTCTTCGCATGTATATGTTTTTTGGTGGGGAACTTGTATAACATATACAATCTTGGTGGCGAAAATGTACCATAGTGACATTGTTCAGGTATTCTGCTTTACCGGGCTGTGAGGAGGAGGCGGAGAAGGAGGAGGAGAACTGCCCAATCTGTGGTGAGGACTACGAGATAGGTGATGATATTCGAGAGCTTTTACCGTGCGCCCATGCCTTCCATAAACTTTGCATCGACAAGGTAAGTAATAAAACATCTATTCGAACGAAGTGCAATACTGATGGTGTTCACAGTGGTTAAACGTGAAGCGTCCTGATCAAATGAAATGCCCGATGTGCAGGTGTGACGTGTGGCCAGCACAAGCCGGCTACACGGACATCATCCCCGCTCGTTAAGGCCATTGACCAGAGATGCCAACATCGTTAGATTTATCAAAAATCAGAATCATATATAGCGCTGGCGGTGTGACGCTCAATATATTTTATGCGTGTTTATTCTTAAGAGATGGCCCATAAAAAGTTTTTTTGTGCTGTTTTTGTCGACCGGGTATTTCTTATTACTTAGTCTATATATGCCTTACTATAGCTAAAATGGGTGGGTATGTGTTGCCGATGGTAGCCCTGTCCTCCTGCTTGGCTGGTAAAAAATGACTTTCTTGACCTCTCAAAAATGAAGATGCATAACCGCATTTTTTTTCATAACGGTTACTCCATACTCGATGGTGATTGTAATGATAACTCTTACAATCATGGCATCTCTGATCATTCGACGTTATCAGCGAGGCTGATATCAATGAAACCAACCCTTGCGGCCCCATACATCATCTATTTAGGTCTGGGGAAATACCATTTCATTAGCTAGGCTTGTTTTCAGTCATTACAGACTACATCAAGAGTGAAGGTTGCCTACAGATTAGATACGCTGATCAGGTGCGGTCACGCAAGAGCATCCAGTATACCTCCTTCAGCTGTGATTGTCCCTTCTGCTGGGTTGGCTTTGAAAGAAGTTTCAGCTGACTGATCCCTTGATTTCAAAGATTATGGTGACGTTAACTTGAATCTTTGCAGGGTGGAATTTTGCCGTTATAAAATCTAGATTGATGCGAAATGAAAAGCTGAAAATGGAAAATAAATAAATAAATAAATAAATATTGAAAACAAGAATAAAAATAAACCAATACATCAAACGAATTAAATAAAAAAATAAAAAACTTTGATAAGATCTATGTAACGATAATTAATGCTTCAAAATCCCATATAGCTGCAATAGCCCGGATATCATTCATGAGGGAAGGAGGACTAGAAGGGTGACGGTATAACCTGGACCTTTTGGCGGTAACCACCACATTTTATGATAGCTTATGCAAATAGGGGCAGTGGAACAATACAGCTGATAAGATGATTTTTCGATCGTAAATCATCTCAATAATTCACATGTCAGCTGAAAAGCCAACCTGACGCAACGGTCATGTTGCATAATTACTAGATTGGATGGCAATCACTGGAAACTACTCTTTAGATTATGTCTGCGACGGAGCTTCTGGTACTCGAGCAGCCAGGTCAGACCTCCCAACCGTATAGCCAGTTTACCGGGTAAAATCGTAAACCAGGTAAACTGAACTGATAGTTGACAGTTAGTTGGTGCAGTTTTCGTGTCCCGGATACGCAGTTGGTTCAGTTTTGAGGGTTCCATAGAACCAGGTAACTGCAGTGCACTGATTGAACTGATTGAACTGACTCGGTAAACAGTTTACTGGTTGTCAGATACAAACCAGTTCAACCACCTCGTTGACTACTGCGCAGAAGAATAAACAGCCAAACCTATGCATGGAGGATCATAGACAGCCAAACCGGTGCAAATATTGTACCGAAACCTCGTTTGAACGCACCTCTGCTGGCCTGGATCCTCCTATATATCTCGCCTAGACTATTTTCTCTTGACCTACAAAACTCAACCATACCTTACACTGCCATTTCTCTCCAACCACCTACAATGAGTTCCGTTACCAGCGGCCTCTCCTCTATACCACCTGGCTTCAATACCCCGCTAGAATCCCAACAAGGCTCTGAAGATACGGCAACAGGTAGCCCCATGTAACCGGACGGGTATGTTGATTACTGTGCGCTGAGACTGGAGGCAGCACTTGAGGATGGTCCTTCTGCCATTGAGTGGTGGTGTGAGCCCCGGCAGCGGGCCAGGTTCCCCAAACTTTGCAAAACGGCTGTTGAAGTACTGCTGTCTATTCCCGCAATAAGCGCCGAGCCCGAGCGGCTGTTTTTCGAATGCAAGAAAATCATTATATTGGACCTTCATTCGATGCAGGCAGACACTCTGGAGGGCATTGAGGGGATCAAGATCTTCAATCGTAGGCGTCAGTTGTTATTTCTGGGGACCAAATTAGGATCGAATTTTGTTATTTATGCACTGAATAATATTTATTGCCCCTTCATAAACCAGTTCCTCTGGACAAACCAGTTTTCGCAGTTTTAAACAGTTCACCTGGTTTGCCAAGCCCTGCATTCAGTTAACTGGTTTTCGCAGTTTAACCAGTTTATAATACTGACAGTAAACTGAACTGGGTCGCCGTACAGTTCTCATGTTCCAACAGTCCGTACAGTCCGTTTTGGCCGTCATTTTAAACTGGTTTGTACGACTGGGAGGTCTGAGCCAGGTCAAAGAGGTAGTAAACAGAAATATTACATATGCATCAATCTGGATGCAAAGCCAGAGTTGCCAAGCATCATCAGTATTGTAAAAATGGCAAGCTCCGTGGATATTGCGAAACGTCAGTGCATGAAATCAGCTGCAGGCCATTTTATAATTAAATTGTCATATGTGGTGACTGATAATTTGGTTTAGAATTTCGATTTTCTTAGCTTTTGGCCAACGTTCAGACAGAACAGGGAGCCACAGGTAAACCATATCCTCGGGGGTATGAAACAGGACGATGAGAGTAATCCGTTGGCGGATAAATGGTGGGGAATAAGTGTATAGCCTCGAAAGGCCTTTAATATTTTCCGATGCATGTGGACCAAAATTCTCTACAGAAACATCGCCAAGCCCGACCGCATTCGGCATACATACCCGTCTCCAGACATCACCCTTGATCACAGCCTTGCTCAACTAAACATCTCACTCTCATTCCACCTATTCTCCACTACAAATGGCGTACCGGAAGCCTACCCAAGATCTCGAAGCACAGCGCCTTATCCCAGCCAATGCTCAACAAAGACAACCATCCTACAATACGGCTCCTTCAAATTATCCCCCACAGCACCCAGCCATTATCAATGTAAACCCCCATTCACCGCCGCAAATGACCTTTAAATACGATGTTAACATAAAACTACAGGCCTCAACACAAGGACCAAGACAGAATAGCTACCTAGTCCCCAATGGCGTGAGTTATTACCTTATCTAACACACATCATCCTGTATGCTTATAAAATGACCAGATGCCACAGAGACAACTCACTCCCTTACCTCCCATCTCAGGCCAAACTCCTGGAAACGTAAGTGTTCATTATCTTTCGAATTTCGGGCCGGAAAATACTGATGACAATCTTTACAGATTACGGGACAGGCAATAAGACAACCCCTGAACAGAGCCGGTAATATCACGGCAACACAGGGAAACAATGTTCCTCAGCATGTATCACAGCCATCTGCTCGGCCAGTGTTACCAGCAGCTCCCGGTGGTTATCAATCTCAGCCACCACAGCCAAGATTATCTACAAACCAAGCCCCCGGCCTCGTCAACGTAACCCCCCCCCCCCCCCCCGCATTTTGATATTTCAAGGTTAACGAAGTGATAGCCTAATACCACAGATTCACGACCAACAAAAGGAACCAACAAATTTATGCGAGTTCTTCTAACAATAATCTTGGTGCTAGTAGTTGCCGCACTATCTATTGTTGGAACTCAGTTATCAGAACAGCACCTTGGCCATGAGATGACACTGAAGATTTGGACGATACCGGGATGGGCGGTAGTTTATTATATTGTCAGTTGGATACTTTTCAGGATTATCAGAGGAGGACAAAGCACTGAGCAGATCCTCGAGGCAAATGATGACAGGGTTCGTAAGTACTTTGTGTCTCAGATGACTAGGCTACCTTGCCCTTGTGATGGAACAAGTCACAGAAAAGGTCCTTGGTAGATATAAAAGGACTTATAACTTGTATGCGAAAGTGCAGAGCTGGTTACCGGATCGTCAACGTTGTAGGATGGAGGAATGGGATTGAGGTGCCATGAATGGTAAAAAGCGAGTGTATGAGTACTAGCTTATTGATACCAATTTAATTAGTACATCACAACTCTGTCGACGTGAAGAGACCGGGTTAGGTGCTGAGTCTAGAGTGATGACAATGTGGAGGCAGCAAAAACCACTGGAATTTCACTCTTTGACGCGGCAATCATCTGTGATCACTGTACGAAGGACATACCACAACACATGATCAAACCGAGTTTCCTAGTCACAGTGAATTACTCGGATCACTCGAAGCTGCTAGGATGTGATCCGTGTTTCAGGAATACTTTACAGTACTTGATTTTGCGGAAGCAACATTGAACAGCTAATACCATTGAGATTCATGATAGGTAATAAATGCATTCTCGCCATCACTACGAGTGCAGACAACTGTAAGCCACCCCAACCCCAAAACAGTTCGTTGTCAAGACTGTCTATTGAACGTTTTTTCTTTGGGTTTTTTTTAGACAGTATTCGGAAGGCTGAATATCAATGCTAGCTTCGAAATACTGGCCCCGAGCACCGATTATTACAGAGAACATTCACTTCGAAAATCAACAGTCAGTTAACTGTGTTCATCATGTATATCCGTATACAGTCTTTCCTCTATTTATACCTGATCACCCCAAAATAAAACGCCAGACAAAACCAAAAAACAAACGCAGACATAGAAGCATTCCTCCGCACTTGTAAATCTCCATGGTATATGCTCGTCTTCCTCCTTCATCTTGTTACAATCTTCGATATCCCAGTCCTTATCAAATTTTTCCCTTTCATGTAACAATCCAATCACCATCTCCGCTGCTGCATCCTATGCCCTCAGTCCATAAAACCCGGTACCCCAATCCCTTTTATAAATAATTAAATCCTGAGGTACACCCCCTCCCGAAAGATAAGCCTTAATAATCTCCTTCCTTCCACTCTCACTGTCTATACCGGGGAATCATCGGAAGGTAAGCTATTGCGCTTCAGAGTTTCCTTACCCTATGGTTCATGAAATGGTTATAAAATTGGTGCATAAATCATGTATAAATCTCGAAATTTCCCCACCAAATCATAATCTAGGTTTATTACCTGTTTACAATCTTATTGGGTATTTCTTACAACCTA
Source organism: Pyronema omphalodes (assembly GCA_024516155.1). NCBI lineage: Eukaryota > Fungi > Ascomycota > Pezizomycetes > Pezizales > Pyronemataceae > Pyronema > Pyronema omphalodes. The sequence goes on from JAJJXM010000112.1 coordinate 58,988, forward strand.
TTTAATCCTCGTTTACATTTTATTTACAACCCCACTTACAATTTGTTTATTTATTATTTACAACCCCACTTACAATTTGTTTATTTATTATTTACAACCCCACTTACAATTTGTTTATGTATTATTTACAACCCCACTTACAATTTGTTTATTTATTATTTACAACCCCACTTAAACGTCATTTACAATTTGTTTATTTATTATTTACAACTGCCATTCACAAGTCATTTACAATTTGTTTTTTCATTGTTTACAATTTCTATTTACAGGTCATTTACAATTTGTTTTGTCATTGTTTACAATTTCTTTTGTTGTCGTCTACAATCTCTTCTTCCATTGTTCACGTGACTATTTACTCCACACCTTGCATTCTGTAATACCCCCATACACTGCAAAATAATCTAGCAAGTTTATTGAGTGGTGTTAATGTCTATACTCCAAGATAAACTGGCAAAATAACTGTAGTTTGATTTACAGACGAAGATCATTGATAATAAGGAATTTCATCAATTTCTGTGAGGTAAGTCGAACAGGAATGAGAACTCACTAAGCCAGCAGGATCCGAAGCCTTTTGGAATAGCCTATATCGATCAGCATTGTTCTGTTCTCTCAGTTAATATTTCGCCTTACAAATTTCATTGATCAGTCTTTCACAGAATCTGCAATGGTTGTGTATTTTCAATAGATGGCGGGTTCGCATCTGCAAACTCAGGATGGGAATTCGTCAGGAATTGAGCGAATGCTGAAGATATAGGGAGCCTGTTGAGAATCTGAAAGCCTGTCTTCAGCGAAAAATCTGGACTAGGCTGGACATTTTCAAGGTCCAAAAGGCGCTAAAATGCAAGCTAGTATACCATGGTGTCCCCCCACTCCGTCTTCCTGGACTCCACCGGAATGGAATTCCCGGTTCTCCTTCCTTGCCAACCTCAGCTCTTCCATACAAGCTAATCTCCATTGATTCCAGTCCTACACTGCTCCCCTGCGCTCACCTACCCAGGGAGATAACTAGCTGTTGCGATCACATTCCCTATACTCTTACCCTGCATAGCTGATAATGCTGTATGTCGACGAAATCGAAGGGGAAATGCCGGAGGAAGTAAAAGTTGTCTATGAGGTGGTTCTGAATGACTCACGGAAAAAAATCGATATACTTCTATACAAGAATTTGTGGGATTTTTTGTTTGCAATGAGCACCGATATTTGTTAAGAAATACAGGTGCGGCTTGGTGAGCAGGCAAATGATTATCATGAGGATTTGTTTTATTTCATGTCATGTTTGAATTGCAAAATTAATATGATAACCCATGGCCATTTTTTTTTTCTTTTTGTCTCAGGGCGACATTCCGTCCATTTGATGGAATGCAATGTAGAATTCACCGAAGCCTCCTTGTATGGTCGGTTTAAATTAACATCATTTACAATTGATGGGACCATTTGCCGAATGCCGAGAGTTTTTATGCAACAGGCCGTTATATCTTCTGGCTTTATAACTGTGATGGATTAAACCTTGAATAACCTACCCGGTGCATAAAGATTTTGGTGGGGCATGGTTATAACATATGCAATTTGTATGGCAGACATGTACCATAGGGTTATTAAGACTAGCTTTTCTACTGCGCTGCTCGGCTGCTTATCGTGATTGCGCTGTAGCCTGTAGATCCGGTATGAGGGATGAGCGCGGTGTATAGATTACATAGCTGGCTCCTTTCTCATCACTATCGATATAGCGTGAAACATTCAGCATTTAATAGGAATGTACCAGTTCTGTTGTTGTGAATGGAAACACTGAGTTTCTCTATTTTCATAGTTGCTATTTCCATATGACTTCAATATTTCTCAGAAAATTAATTGCTATGTATTATCACTAAACCGCGAGCTTCAAGATGGAGCGACAGTGTCTCTAGTCCATACTACACAGGGCTCGTATCGGAGCTCGCGTCGAGCTAAGCTTTCGTGTCGCGTCATGTCACGTCGCGGACACTTCTCCCCGAAAAGACGCTAACTAACTACCCTATCGGGTATCTTCCTGCCTTCCACAAATCGACGCGACGCGCGCATCCGGTTATCAGGTACATAGCCCTAATAGCCATAACTTATTCAACGTCAACGGGTATCTAGGAACGCGCGGGCTCTGAGCCGGATCGACTTTGCGCCCTGTTTGGCAGTATATGGGAGCACAGTCGATAGACGAAAATGCGCGGGAATCTCGGGTTGATGGTAAACATATGCATCAATGGAAAGGACGAAATCAGCGACGGAATGCAGTTAATGGATATCGCCATGAGCTTCATGATGCTACAGTTCGGTCTCTCCGTCCCCGGGGCCAGGGATATTTGTTCCCCGTTATCTTTTGCTTCAGATATGGCTGATAAAGGGAAATCACAACAAAGGATTGATAAATTTTTGTTGGGAGGAAAGCAGGGTTATTTCATGATGCCTCGTATATATATTTCAGATGATTCTAACGGTTACACTTCAGCTCTAAAATAGACTTACACTGTTTATTCATCCCTGATGTGGGTTAAGTTTACTATGTATGTCAATTATTTGCCTTCCAATTATTTCTTTTTTCCACATCCGTTTTTTCTTCAAAATCACCATCGATGACTTCGTAATTTTATAATCACAGCCCGATGGTCGTATACGGCTTGCTAGATATAGCCTCCTTTGTAATTTTAGTCCTACATATTACCTACAAATGAGTTGTCGTGGTGTATGAATAACGAATTGTGGATGGAAAGTTGCAAGAGACTTTTCTGTAGCGTCCGCATCGTATTAGGGGCCTGGATACCGAAGCCTGCCTATAAAAGATTACGTAACGTTGTTATGTTACCTGGATATGTTTGTTCAAGCATGATCTTACTGGCTTCCACAACCCTTTTCACAAACATTTCTCCTCAATCCCCATACTACCCCACATCCCCCCCTTCAATATCATTTAATCTCAGAGTACCCCATCCACGCCAAGGTATATTGCACATGGAGTAGCATACGTATCATTGGGATTTAGATAGTATTGTAACTCGGTATTCAGTACTCTCTTGCCTAACTGAGCGCTCTATCCACATTCTGCAGACACCACTTTCTCGAGGTGAAATGCACTCTACGATCCATTACGATACGGCAGCAGAAAGTCCTCCATTTTGTAGACCTGTGGATGGATTCGGCGGTTTCGGGTTAAAGGGCGGTGGATAAGTCAACATCAGCAGGAAAGTGACAAAGTTGAATAGTGTTGGTAGATAATGTTTTGAAGATTTTCAGAAAAATCATGAAACAAATACGTTTGAAGGAACTAATCCTGCCGCTCACCACACACGTAACCTAGATAAAAAAGCAATACTGATTACAATTCTCGCACATTTTCCACAAGCCGTACCAAAGTCTCGCCTCCTACAAAGCCCAAGATATCTACTATTTCTGATATAGTCCAAGAAATGCATCCTCAAATTCATAATTCATTACATGTGAAATTAGATTTTGAAGTCCATCCAACACAACTGTTCATGCACAACACACTCCAGATTGGCCAGCAAGTACGGTACTTTTTCTCACGCTCTTAACAACGTTATCCAAGCCTACTAACACCCTAAAAGAGTGACGTTAGAATATCGTCAAGGAACAGTACTCGAAGGAAGAAGCATAACTTACATCAAACAGCTCCATGAGCTCTTAAAAGTTCCTCCGCCTCATGAAGTCCATATTCAACGGCCGTTGATAGCGCGGTTGAGCCGTCATTCGCCTTCGAGTTGATGTTCACGCCTGGTCGGGATAGAAATGCCTTCAGTATATTGAGATTATGGTAGTTCTTTGATTCGTTGTCATGAGGGTCGCAAAACGACCACATCAGAGGAGTTCGACCATGTCTTTCGTCTGTGGCATTGATATTGGCAGAGGCTTTTAACAAGATATTGACTGATTCTATTCTGTGGTATTGAGCGGCGAGAGACAGTGGTGTTCTTCCGTAATTATCCCTCGTATCCACTGTAGCCCCATGCTGTAAAAAAAGCTTTAAAACCTCCGAATGACCTTTCAAGGCTGGCAATGACAACGGCGCGTCTCCCCAAGCATTGGCATTATTCACATCAACACTATCTTGCTCCAAAAGCAACCTCACTACCTCCGTATGACCTTCGCCAGCTGCTAATGACAACGGCATGTCTAGACAATGGTTGGTTGTGTTCACGTCAATACGACCTTCCTCCAAGAGTAACTTGACTACGCTCGTATGTCCTGCGTGTGCTGCTAATGACAGTGGTGTGCGGTCATAGTCATCGACCTTGTCCACCTCAATACCATCTTGCTCCAAAAGCAGCTTCACTACATCCGAATGACCCCCCCAAGCTGCCCAAAACAACGCCGTGAAAGACTCTGCATCGTAAGAATTGACGTTGGCATTGTATGGAGGACTTAATATACTGTCAACAAGCGTTAGATGGCCAGCAGTGGTAGCGAGCGTTAAGACGCAGTTTCCCCAAGTATCTTTTGCATTTATATCTCCTTTGGTACAGTCGAACACACGTCGGAAGAGCGCCGGAGATCCAGCAGTAGCGGCAATGTGAAGAGGGAAGCATTCTGTAGTCCATTCAGAATTATCACAGAGAACATCTTGGAGGTATCTCTCAGCCCTATCGAGAAAGCAGATAGGTTCTCTTAAACGGCATGTTGATAGTATCTGCAACGCCCGCTGTGATATGTATTTTTCCGTAACCATAATGACGGCGGTATCTTCAACTGCGGGGCACCGTATTTTTGAGCTGCGTAAATGATAATCCCATCTAGTTGCAGCGTATCCAAGTAAGGGATAGCGATCGAGAATCTTTTCTTGGAGGGTTTCTATTTCTTGATTGAAGTGACCAAATGACATGTACGTCATGCATATTGACGCAATGTCCATGTGGCCCTCCTTGAACAAAACGCCTTGGTCGTACTGCTCTTGAAAGTAGTCCTGGAGGGACTTGTGAACCAGCCGCACAGTTGAGGTGGACTCATCAACTATCACTAGCCCAAGGCAGGCGTTAAGTATAAACTGCGGCTCCAGAAGATTGTCTTCATGAAGTTTGGTATCACCAGACTCGACCGCGAGGGCATGACGTAGCTCTTCGGGCGAGAGTGGTCTCGCTGCAAGGAATATCCACTGCAAGGATTGTAAGGCAACCCTCGCCGTAGACTGCTTCTGAGCCCTAATTCTGTCAAGAGTGAACTCGAAAACATCATAGAGGTCCTTGGGCATATTCTGGAGTGCTTCGCGTCGCTTTCGAATTGTTGGTTGATCAAGGACAGCGTCTATCTGTAGTATAGGTGATAAAAATCTGTGATTATATTAGTTTACAAATTCATGAATACAACTTTCTCCAGAAATGACTACCAACATTCCTCGAGAGGCAGACGCAATCTCTTCGACAATGTGTTTTTTGAAAGCATCGTCCATCCCCACCATTTTGTCATGGTCTATCTTATGAGCGACATATGCCGCAATATCTTCGGCAATTGACTTGAGTTTGAACGACAAATTAATCCGTGAGTTCACTGGATGGTGTGATTTAACATATTTCTGCATAGACGGCCGGCCAGTGAAGAACAACTGGATTCGTGGAGCATTATTCCTATCGGAGAAAGCTGATAGTTCTGTAAGATATTTAATAAGACATTTTCTGTCCTCCTCTTTGCATTCGTCCAGTGCATCGATGCAAATATATGTTTTTTCGAAGCCGCGGAGAAGTTGTGATAAAGCGTACATCGCATCGTATACCTCAAGTGAGCCGCGAAATCTCTTTTTCCTAAGCAAACTCTGAATGATTTCCGTACAACCTTCCTTTGATTCGGTTATCGCCTGCTTAAGGAGTCCACCAAGTACATGAACAACGGTTTGCTCCTTCTGGTCCATGTGGTCACAGTACATAAAGGCAATACATGTGTTCTCGCTGGTAGATCTGGATGAGAGATGATCTATCACATGGGAGCTATCGTTGCATAGGTCTGTTAGTATCCATTGTAATGAATTTGCTTTATTTCGCGTTAACATACCTGATAAAGGTTTTACCTGCGCCCGGGTCTCCGTAGCACCCGAATATGTTGACGCCATGAGAATCGTCGCGCCATTTCCGGAATATGTCGCTATTCAAGAACCATTCTCCAGTATTTGAAACCCGTTTTGATTGTACCTGTCGATGCCTTGTCAGGGGATCTAAAGGTGATAACCACCGTAGCAATGACTTCATGTCGGGATCTGTGATGTCCGTTAGCTTAAACTATCTGATGTGCAAAACTCGTAGGCGAAATAACCCTCTGCTATACCGTCTGTAATCGGTGTCTCAGTCGAAACATTCTGGCGTTTTTCGCGGCTAAGCTCTAGCATTTTAGTTACGTCTTCCCGGATGTCCACTCTCTTCTTTGAGGCCGCCAATAGCGCTTCTATTCCTGGTAGTTGCAGTGATCTGTAATCATCAAGCGCTTGCTCAACCTGATTTTGCCTGGCCTTGAGCTTCTCCATCATTCCGTCGGGTGTTTCCGCAAGTAGTTTACTAGAACGATGTGAGTAAGTAGTCTTTCTATGGATAAGGTAGAGCAAAGAACTGAAGTATGGAGGCATAAAGATGGTGGGATTGTGGCAGCGTAATCTTTCAGCAGTGATTAGGTTTTACTGACGGCCTTGGAAATTCATTAGAGTAATCTTACCAGTTTGACATATTCGAAGCAAACTGAAAGATCCGCGTGAAACGCTGAAAGGATAAAATCGTGCTGCCGTAATCTTCCTTGCAAATAGGCCATTCCAACGGTTCCATAAACTGCGCACTCTGACATTTTTCGCAACGCAATTCAATCTTCTTGACCTGCTTGTAGAGTTTTGTTATCTGATCTTTGTAATCTGCGATAGCCGCGACCAATACCGATGTTTCTGCGAAGCTCTCATTATAATCCTCTTCAATGAATCGCACGAACTGTTTTAGGGCGTGGTATAGCGCCGTGACCTCAGCTAAAATATTACGAACATCTTCCGGGGCGGACTGGACAGCGTCGACGTAGGCCTCTAGGATTTTCGATGTCTCCAAGGCAAGGCCTAGAAATCCTGTGACTCCAGTGGCGATGGTAAAGCCGTCCATGGCTTATGTCGTTGCCGATAAGGGGCAGTGAATTTCGTAGCTTTCAGTCCGTCGTCAAAGGATTCGATTATGAAGCGGAGAAATCTGCGGTGGAGCTCGAGCTGAAGGTTGTTGTTGATGCGGTGTTTGTTATGCGAGGTGCTTCGTATCCCCGCATTTTTAAAGGGCGCCTAGCTATCATGCACGTGCAGGGTTACGCACTTGCTAAGCAATACTTAACCACGCCAGGGTTTGTCTTGGCAACAGTCATCCCCTTCACCACCGAAAACTTTACAAGTCGAACCCCAAAACAGGATATCTATGACCCCAGAGGAGAAAGCTGCTTCACAAGATCTTATCTCTTTTGCTAATTCCGTGATAATCTGGCAGTGTAGAATACTCTAGGGACTATCTAATTTCGGTGTTCGCCAGTCGATAAGGGATGCACACGAGACGAGACGAGACAAGACCGCCATTGGGCTCGAGACGTATTTCAGTCTCGTAAGTCTCGAGACTTTAGGCCAGAAAAAATATTTCATAAAACTACAAGTGAAGCAACAATTCTGCAGTATATTATCTGCTCCAATACTCATGCCCTTCATCCGCAAATACCTCCTAATCCTCAGACTACAATAGTTCATTCTAGCTCTTGATGAGTAACACGTACTGCCGAAGAAGGTCGAGCTTATCTCGAGCTTTTGAAAAACAAGTCTCCAGACGTCTCGTCTCGTGGAAATCTAGTCTAGTCGGCCTTGAGACTGAATCTCGAACTCTTGTTCGAGCTGCTCGTCTCGTGTGCATCCCTATCGTCGATACTACTTTGCGGCGATATGTGCTGGCATGGGTACCTACTTTCCATGCAATATTGGAAACGATGCACCATCTAATACAAGAACCTGCTATCAAAATACTGCTTTATTCAAATAACAATACCTGTAACGAGGCAAAATAACAGTAGCAAAAGAAAGCTATCCGAGTTTTTTTCCATTCAAAGACCGAGAAAAACTATCGAAATATAGGGCTGGGTGTTAAGCCGTTGCATCACTTTCGTAGAAGTATTTTCAGATTGATAACGGATATCACGATGACAATATTACCTTATGCTCACACGCCTGACGGTGGAACAGGAGAGGTATCGCATTATTTCTGGGCAGTTTAACTTTCATAATATCAAATTATCAATTACTATGCATAGCGTGGACATGTTCGGTTGTTGTGCACAACCTTTTTCCAATTTTAAACCCGATTCCGGATAAACTACATTAATTACATCTTCATCAGAGCTATACTCATCGAGATCTACTTCTGTTCGTAGTACCCCCCGTTGGTGATTATGAAAGCGGTAATGAAAGCCAGAGAACCAATGCTACATGTAACTCCCGCCATAACTTTGCGATTACCGACGAGTATGACGGATGAATAAGTAAAGTAATGACCACACCAGTACCACAGTAACATGCAAGGTGAACATCTTTGGCTTTCTGAGCCGACATATTCATGAAGGCCTTCTAGCTGAACAGAAATCATCTACCATCACTCGAAGGGTGGTGATCGGGAATATGCTCGCGATTTTTCCAAGAGATTACCAGGATGCTACATACCTCGAATACGTGTCCAATGCCACATGCTGGATAGTCGTATAACTCTCAATAATTGGGCGAGGTCGCCGACTTGGAAATTGTAATATAAACCGCCACCGTAGTGTACATTGTGTAGTGCCGCGCGCTTGAACTACTGCGCTACATAGCGCTAGTCCGGCGGTAAAGTTAGGAACGAACGAGGTACCAAGGGGGGGGAACCTCCGATCACCGAGGATTGCAATTTCAAGACTATTTTTGAACTCTATGCAGACTTTGCTATGTAGTATACGCCAATCTTCGAGTCTCACCACCGCGAAATTTATCCTGGCGCTCACCACACACGTAGCCCGGATTCAAAATTAACAATGACTACAGTTCCCGCCCGTTTTGCCGCAGGCCGTATCATTACCCACCCCTTACAAACTCCACGACATCTATTACTACTGATATAATTCTCGAGATGCATGCCGAAATAAACTACATGTGATATGAGATTTCGAAGTCCGTCATAGCGCACTCTCCGTACATATCAAACCTTGCGTCCTAATCCTCCATACCCCCCCTCCCCCCCTCCCCTCACGTCACATAACTCAATTTGATTTAAAAGCACTGTACTTCATGTCACATCTTGAAAAATATCTTTAAAGCCGCCTGATCATCTAGAGAGAATAATGTTACAATCTTCGTAATAAAGGCTGATGAGGTAGGGAAAATAATATCTTACATTAAACAGCTCCATGTGCTCGTAGACGTTCTTGGACATCATGAAGATCACAATCTATGGCCATTGATAGTGCGGTTGAGCCGTCATTTGCTTTTGAATTGACATCAACGTCCCGTTGACATAAAAGGGCCTCCAAAATATCCAAATTATGGTAGTCTGTCGGTTCATCGCAGGACTCGGGGTCGTAAAGCGACCATATCAGAGGGGTTCGACCATATATTGCGTCTATGGTATTGATGTCGGCTGAGCTTTCCAATAAGAGATTTATTAATTCCAATCGGTGGTGTTGAGCAGCGAGAGACAGTGGTGTTCTTCCGCCATTATCCCTCGTATCCACTGTGGACCCATGCTCTAGAAGTATCTTGGCGACCCCCAAATGACCTTCGCGGGCTGCTAACGACAACGGCGTGAGTCCCTGACTATTACCCATGTTCGCGTCAACCCCTTCTTTCTTAATGAGCAACTTGACAATCTCAATATGACCCCCTTCGGCTGCCAATGACAATGGCGCGGGTCCCCGAGTGCTCACATTATTCACGTCAATACCATTTTTCTGCAAGAGCACCCTGACTATCTCTGTATGTCCTCCTCCAGCTGCTAATGACAACGGCGTTGATCCCCGCTTGTTGGGCTTATCGACGTCGACACCGCCTTCCTGCAAGAGTATTTCGACTATATCCCTATGACCTTCGCTAGCCGCTGATAACAACGGTGTGTATCCCCGACTGTCTACCTTATTTATGTCAATCCCATCTTCCTTCAAGAGCATCTTCACAACATCAGAATGACCCTCGCTAGCTGCCAATGACAGCGGTGTTTGTCCACCACGACTAGCCTTATTCACGTCAACACCGCCTTTCTGCAACAGCGTCTTCACTACCTCCGGATGACCTTCTCTAGCTGCTAATGACAATGGCGTAAAACCATCGCTATTGGTCTGATTCACGTCAACAGCATCTTTCTTCAAGAGGAACTTTACCGTCTCCGTATGACCTTTCATAGCAGCTAATAACAACGCCATACAACAATCTGCAGTATCAATCTGCACGTTACCACTGTAACAAGGATCCCATATTATTTCAACCAACGACTGATAGCCTGCGACAGCAACAAGTGTTAAGGGGCAGTTTTTTCCAATCATCTTTTGCATTTATATCTTCTTTCACGGAATCGAGGACTCGACGAAATAGCTCTGGTACTCCAGTAGAAGCGGCAATATGGAGAGGAAAGCTTTCGGTAGCTGATTCCAGATTCGTGCCTTGTGGATCAAAAAAACGATCCAGTTGTGTATTGGGCTCCTTAAGGAAGTAGTTGAAATCTTGTAAACGGGATGTCAAGAATTTCTTCAAAGCCGGTTGTGATGTGTATTTTTCCATTAGTAGAGTAAAAGCGATATCTTCGACTGCGGGGTTGCGTGTTTTTACACTCCGTAAATGATAATCCCATCCCAATATAGCATAGTGGAGTAAGGGATACCGATCAAGAATCTCCTCGCCTATGGTATTGAGTTCCTGACTGAGGTGATCGAAGGCCAGATACTTCATACATATTGAGGAGATTTCACTATGACCTTTCTTAAATAAAAGGCCTTCGTCGTACTGCTCTTGAAAGTAATCCTGAAGGGACTTGTGAACCAGCCGGATAGTTGAAGAGGATTCATCAACTATCACTAACCCGAGGCATGAGTCAAGTATAAACTGCAGCTCCACTAAATTGTCCCAATGAGTTGGTTACTGTTTCGTTACTCCTGGGACTAGATACTCGGTACATACTACATACATACAGGAACGACACACGCGCATCTTCGACACCTCGAGTTCGACCCCCCCCCCCCAGCTATCGCCACAACAACGCGGAAATCCATCGATTTTCGTGTGAAATCGTCATCAGCGACGTCAAATTACCTAGCTGTAGCATCTACAGACCAGGCCCCCTCTTTTTCGTCGTGCGAACGGTGAAGACAGAGAATTCGGGCCCCTGAAGGTGCACTCGGCTACGACCTCCATCAACCCCCATCATCAACCACATCCTCCGCAATCGAACTCTACCTCTTCTCCCGATCAAATCATCCTAATCAACCTGTCTCCAACCTCAATGGCAACTCGCGCGTCTGCTGCGAGGAAGAAAACCCTCCCGCCCGACAAACCTCCCCTCCCCACGCTCGGCCTTAGCAAACACGCTAGAGCAGAGCCTCATGATGGAACCGACCCCGCCGACACGATGAACTTGGACTCTGACCTCAGTGAACTCGACGAACCCTCCCCAACTCCCTCCCCCATACGTCGTACATCCACCCCCGAACCCACCCCGCGCAACCGCGCCCCACCCGTTACGTCACCCCGCACACAACACACGATCCGAGTCCGGGATACCTTTCCACAGGCAACCGTACCCCTTAAACGCGGCGCCCCATCCACTACCGACGCATCCTCCGAATCCGCCCTGGTCTACGAAACGGGCATTCAAGAAGCCCTGCGCACAGCTCAATCCACCTCCAGGGCCGAAACAATGACCCTCCCGATCCACCTCGCTGAACGTCTCCTTTCGGCAGTGGCAACATACGCCGACACCGCCAGAGAAACCGACAGACACACAAACGACAGGATCATGAAGGCTTTCAGAATCATGGACAGAGACCGAGCCATCATGCGCGAAACCCAAGACATGCTGCGCACTCTGGTCCCCAACTACAAACCTTCCCAACGCATTGAAACATCCCCCATCCCCAATCCCCCCTCTGACGCACAAACCACTGCCCTTATAAACTACTGGAAAACCCGCTGCTTTGCAGCCGAGGACGCCCTCACCAAAAACAACATTCCCCTTCCCCCCTCCCCCGCCTTTCCCCCCAGTGAACCCAACGCAGCCTGGTCCGAACCGGACGTCCCAGGTAGGCTATTCGGACAGAAAGCCCGCGACCCCCCCCACAAAACAAACCCCACCCCCGCCCCCCCCAAGAATCCCACACCCACCCCCAAAAAAGCAAACCCTACCCCACAAAACAACCGCCCAGTGACTGTTATCCTCCCATGTCCTGATCCAGAAAACTTGACGGACGACGCAAAGGTCCAAGTAGGTAACATGGTTAATAGGGCTCTCCGAGAGGCAGAGGCACCCAATACCATCGCCGTAGTGACCGTGAGGAAAAACGCTGGAGGCAACCTGCTCCTTACGTTCCCCGCAGACACAACCGAGACCGAGGTCTCCCAATTCCTGCCAGTCATGAAAGACGCCGCACAGGCAGTCCACATGACCCTCAAAGACCCCCAAATCGCCGAAAAAATGGCACAAACTCACCGTACATAGCATCCCGCTAGACGTGTACCCAGACACCCCGGAAGGTATGACAGCCCTCCAAAATGAAATCGAACGCAATAACGCGGTTCGCTTGACACAACCCCCCCGCTACATAACCCATCCCGATAAGCGAGTTGGTAAGACCGCTTCTAGCATCATGATTGCCCTAAAGACGGCAGAAGATGCGCGCATGCTCAAGCGCAAGAAGGTTATTATCCGCTATGAACCGCGCAAAGTCACGGATTATCACTCGTCACGTTCCACGGACCAGTGCCGTAGGTGCCTCCACTTCGGACACCCACCACGCCCCTCTGCCCCAAAACCTCCGACCCATCTGTGCAATCTGTACAGCTAACCACCCCACCGAACTCCACCTTTGCCCCGAATGCCCCCACAGAAAAGGCAAACCATGCCATCACATTCCCCCCCGTTGTGCAAACTGCGCAAAAGATCCCAATGCTGACGCCAACCACCCAGCATTTCACCCCCAAATGCCCAATGCGCATTGCGGTAGTAAAGGCAGCTTGGGACAAAACTCGTTTCCCTCGCTCGAACCCCGAAGACACCCCCACCGATAACACTATCATGACTGATGCATAAACAGACACAGTCGGCAGCAACCATTCATGTCATATCACACAACATGAACAGAAGCACCAACGCTCTGAATACGCTCCTGAACACCGCCGGAGCAAGAGCAGACATTATCCTGCTGCAAGAAACAAACATCAAGAACCCGACATTCGTTACCTCCCATCCCAACTTCCTAACACTCATTCCCCCCTCCCCCCATGGCGCAACGATAAGAACGGCAGCCTATGTCTCTCGTTTAAACCCTTTCCTACAAGTTACCCCCCGCCCCGATATCTGCTCTGACCCTGACATGCAGATACTCGAAGTCCAAACCCCCCTCATTCCCCCTTTCTACCTCATTAACATATACAATGAATGGGACTCCAGAACACGCCTATTCACAATCCCTCGCTCGCTGAACCCCCTCCAACTACCCAGCCGGTGCATCCTAACGGGTGACATGAACGCCCACCATCCTCTCTGGAACAGCCATTATAAACATACGGCTCGTGCGGAGGATCTCGTACGCCTAATAGAGGAAGAAGGATGGTGCCTGGCGAACACCCCGGACACACCCACATACCACTACAAGACAGGACGAGGATCCTCGGTCCTAGACCTCACACTGTCATCGCCCGCCATGGCAAACGAAGTTCAAAATTGGTGCATAGACGACGAAGCAGCGACGGGTTCGGACCACGAGGTCATCAGATTTCAAATCCGATCCCAACACCCGGATATCGAGTACGTCGACCAGCAACCACGCTTGAACTGGAAGCGCACCAACTGGGACGAATTCTCCAGCGCACTCCTCCGACTTACGGCAGAAACTCCTCCCCGACATGGCACTCCTACAAGTCCAACCCAACGAAAACGAACCTGGATGGAGTGGGCAGCCTCGATCCAAAAAGCTATCGTTCAAGCCGCACGAACAGCAACCCCTCTCGTCCAGCATTCCCCCCCGAGCAAAACGATGGTGGACTCAAGAGCTGAAAGACACGAAGACGGCGATGTCTCAGGCTAGAAGAGGTGGAAACTCTACAGATCCGAGGACGCTCTAAACGCCTATCGCAGCTTTAGAAACGCCCACTACAGAGCTGTACGACACGCGAAAGACAAGCTCTGGAAAGAATACTTGTCCCAGGCAGAGGGTCAAGACATCTGGGCGGCTTTTAGATATACTAATCCCCGAAAAACACAACTAACCCCCCCCCATCACCAAAACAGAAAATGGCGTCACTACAACCCATACCGACTTCTCTGGTAAAGTGACAGCCTTCCAAGCTCTCTTCCCCCCCCCCCCCCCATCCGCCCCAATTAACCCCCCCGCTAACAACAAAACCCCCCCTCCCCTGGACCACGTTCACGGAAAAGGAAGTTGCCCTCGCCATCTCGTCCTCATCACCTAAGAAAGCCCCGGGACCAGATGGGATAACGTTCCTGTGCCTTCGACGAACGATGGACGTCATCCCTAAAGAACTAACTGCTTTGTATGCCACGTTAGGGGAAATAGGTTACCAGCCGAAATGCTGGAGGGAAGCTACCACGGTAGTTATTCCCAAACCTAACAAACCCGACTATAGCTCTATCAAAGCCTACCGACCCATAGCGCTCCTAAATTGCATGGGAAAAGTATTAGAAAAATTGATGGCCTCCAGACTTAGCCAAATCGCCGAAACACAGGACCTATTGCACGACGATCAAATCGGAGGGCGCCCGAAACGATCAGCCATAGACGCAGCTATGGCGCTGACCCACGATATCGAAAACCACATGCGACAAAAATTAATAACATCAACACCTTTTTCTTGACGTCCGCGGGGCCTTCGATAACGTCTCAGCGACGAGACTAACGGCAACCATGGCGCAATCTGGGATGCCCGACGCCGGTGGTCCGCTGGTGTGAATCGTTCCTCAACGACAGAACGACAGCCCTCTCCTTTGATGGGAAAAACAGACATTCAAAGACCGACTCGCACTGGTATCCCCCAGGGCTCCCCCGCCTCTCCGATCCTCTTCCTAATCTACCTTCGCCCACTCTTCGACGCCCTCAACCGCCACAACCCCTCCTTATGGACCCCCCAGTTACATCGATGATGTAGCGATAGTATGTCATGGCCGATCACGCGAGACGAACGCCCGCACCCTTGAAGCAGCAGCAAAAGTCGCTTTTCGGTGGGCGCACAACAACGCGGTGGCGTTTGATGACTCGAAGTCGGAAATGCTGCACTTCCACCGGGCACAGAAGACGACATCAATGACTCGATCTGTGTGACACTACCAAACGGAACTCGAGTCTCCCCGGGAACACCCAACGGCAAGAAGGACGTAGTCCGCTGGATCGGAATCTTCTTCGATAGAAAACTGTCCTTCAAACATCACGTAGAAAACAAGACTAATGCATGCCTCTAGGACCTTCAATGCCCTCCGCAGCCTCGCTCGGCACGAACTACTGGCTTGTCACCTGCGGCGGTACGCACTCTTTACCGCTCCTGTGTCCTATCGAGAGCCGACTTTGGTGCAGAAATCTGGTGGTCCGGTCAGAAAATCATTCGAACGGAAACTACAGCTACAACAAAAACAAAGCCATACGACGCATACTCAACGCCTTCCCCTCAACATCCCATCCCCCGCCCTACATAACGAAGCTGCACTCCCACCAGTGTCAGTACGCCTAAATCACAAACAACGAAAATATGCCCTGAGGCTCCTATCCCTACCCCCCTCCCACCCCGTCGTCTCACGCTGCCCCTCCTCCTACCCCATCCCAAACCATTTCCACAACGCCATACAGTCCCCAGGTGAGTACGATTGCGACTGGTCCCTCCGAATCACGTCCAATCACTCGCCTAACATCGGTGATCTCCTCCTCCGACATTGGATACGGCCGACAACTACCATAGAAGACACGGCCCGGCCAGACCCAACTCCATGGAAGGAACCTCCGATGACGAGACACCTCCCCGCCCAATCGAAAGACGCCGCCGAGACAGAACACTACATCCTACTACACCGTCTACGAAGCTCTCCCAATACCATCATAGCATACACCGACGGATCGAAACTCGACGACTCGGTCGGTGCGGGCTTCTACGTATCCCACGGCTTCAACACCAACATCCGAAAGTCAATCCCAATGGGTACACCAGTGAAGTCTTTGATGCGGAACTCAAAGCCATCGAAGAATGCATTCACACTTGTTCATCCCACATCCGCCGCGAACGCTTGCAATACCGCGAACTCCACCTCTTTACGGACAATCAGGCCGCCATCATCAGAGCCACCAGACTCTCCCCAGGCCCTGGCCAAGAGACCGCGATCGCCATCCACAACCTCGCTCACACCCTCCTCCAACGAACGGGCACATCTATCCACCTTCACTGGGTGCCCGGACACACCAATATCATCGGAAATGAAGAGGCGGACCAACTCGCGAAATTAGCTACCTCTGCCACCCCAGCACGCCCTCCCCCCAACATCATTATCGTGGATTCGTCGACAGGTTAAAGAAGCGCTCGCGAAAGACTGGAAGAACTGGTACGAACGAAGCCCAAAATATAGACGTACGATGCACCGCATAAAAAATCACTCGACACGGCGTACACCACGGCCCCGAGGAAAATATCCACAGCCATCCTTGGCCTCCGTACAGGACACGGATATTTCCTGGACTGTTTGGCAACACCCCCCTTCACCTACCCTACCCTCACGGCGCATGCCCATGTCCCCTACATCCCCCTCAAACCCCCAAACACCTACTCTTATCATGCCCCCTCTTTACCCAACACCGCATACGCCTCCGAAGGGAGTTGAAACTACCCCGACACCGACAACTCAATCTACGCATCATCCTGCACACGAAAACCGGCATCACGGCTCTGATTACCATGATTTCTGACACCAAGGTCGCCACCTCAGAGTGGGCACACACGGTACTGAGTAAGTCCCCCGGAGAGCCTAACAGACAAGACAGACGAACCGAGACGACAGGCTGGGGAACATTGTTGGACCCAGACGAGGAACATTAAAAAAAAAAAAAAAAAAAAAAAATACAATAAGAATAATAAAAATGTATATAGTGAACGGAGTGGCGAGAGAAGGATGGAAGTGAGGAGAAGGAAAAGGAGAGGGAAGGAGGCGGAAGAGAGGAGGAAGGGAAGAAGTCCGGAGGAGGAGAGGAAGAGGGAGAGGCAGCGGAGAAAGGAGGACGGAGACAGAGAGGGAGGCATAGAGAGGAAAGGAGAGAGAGATGGTATTGGGGAAGAGGAAGGAGAAAGAAGAAGGAGTAAAAAAAAAAAAAAAAAAAATAAAAAGGGGACGTCAACGGGGAAGGGAGGAGGAACAACAGTCACCGGGAAGGGTGACTGAAGAGCGAACAGGGCTCCGGGACACACCGACGAGACGAGCAGAAATGGAGAAAGAGTGAAGAGGGGGACTACAACCCGATCAAGATAGACCGCTCCGGGGCGTTCCCGGTAACTCCTGAGGTCACTCTCAGGAGTTAGCAATGTATATACTAGTTAGTCTCCGCCATAACCTTAGGGTTAGATGCGTGTATGAAATAAAAAAAAAAAAAAAAAAAAAAAAAAAAAAAAAAATAAATTGTCCCAATGAAACTCAGTATCACTGGCTCGACTGCAAGAGCATGGCGCAGCTCGTCAAGCGATAGTGGTCTTACAGCGAGGAATATCCATTGTAAGACGTTCATAGCCACGTTCGCAGTGGTCTGCTTCTGATCTGTGATTCGGTTGAGAGTAACCCCAAAGGCATCATAGAGCTCCTTGGACATTTTTTGAAGTACATCCCGTCGCTTTCGAATCGTAGGTTGGTCAAGGACAGCTTCTATCTGTAGCGCGGGCAGCAAGAACCTATGATTAAGTCAGCCCACGGGTTCGTGGATACATGATAAGTCTGACAGGTCACAAACATTCCTTGAGATGTAGACACAATTTTCTCGGCAATTTCGTTCTTTAAATCATCGTCCATCTCGAACTTGTGGTCCTCGCAAATCTTATGAGCGATGTATGCCGCAATATCTTCGGTGCTTGCCTCAAGCTTTACAGTCAAAGGGATTGTTGGCGCGATTGAAGCGTGTGATGTAACATATTGCTCCATTGTAGGCCTGCCAGTGAAGAACAACCGGATAGGTGGGTAATCGTCGTCGTTGTCGGAGGGCGATGATAGCTCGACCAGATATTGAATGAGTTGACGTCTATCCGCCTCGTTACATTCGTCCAGGGCATCGATGCATATGTAGGTTTTTTCGAAGCCTTGGAGGACCCGTGATAAAGTATCAACCCCTCTTTCACTTCAATGGCCCGACCTTCCTTCTTTTTCTTGAGTAACCTCTGAATGGTGTCCCTAGAACTCTTTTTTGACGCAGTGATCGCCTGCTTTAGCAGTTCGCCAATCATATTGGTAGCAGTTTGTACGTTTCGGTTACAGTAGTCACAATAGATGAAAGCAACGCATGTTTCATCGCCCGTTACGCTAAAGAGATGGTCTATCACAAGAGAGCTATGGTATCACAAGATTCTTAGCATCCGTTTTATTCAATCAATGTAATTTCTGCTGTATTTACTTACCTAATAAAGGTTTTGCCCGCTCCAGGAATTCCGTAGCACCCAAAAATACCGACTCCATGAGGAGCGTCCCGCCAGGTTCGGAATATTTCGCTGTCCAAGAACCAATTTCCAGTATTTGGATGGCGCCTTGATCGTACGTCTTCATGCATTTTCTGGGTTTCCAAAGGTGATATCCACTGAAGCAATGCCTCCATTTCTTGGTCTGCACTGTCCATTAGCTTGAAGTACCCGAAATGCAAGAATCGTTTGAGCAAACAACCATTGGTAATTCTGTTCGTATTCTTTGTAGCAGCTAATATATCCTTCTGTGTTTCTTGTCCTTGTTGTAGCATTTTTGTCATAACTCCCAAAACGTCCGATTGATCCTTTGATGCTGTCAATAGCGCTTCGATTCCCGACTGCACTGATCTGTGGTTTTGAAGAGCCTTCTGCAGTTGATCTTCCTTTGCTTTGAGCTCAATCAAAACTACCTCAGATGTCTTCGCAAGTAGTTTACTATAAACAAGTAAGTGAGTAGTCTGTTGTTGAAGGATGGAGGTATGAAAATGGTGAAATGGTAGCAGCTTAATCCGCTGACAGTGGTTATGTTGTACTAACGAACATTGGAAATTGAGTGGAGTCGTCTTACCAGTTTTCTATGTTCAACGAAAACTGAAATGTCTGCGTGAAGCGCTGTACCGTTGAAATTGTTCTTTCATAATCTTCCTTGCGAAACGGCCATTTTAACCGTTCCAGGAACTGTGCACTTTTATTTTTTTCAAAACGCACTTCAATCTTTTTGACTTTATTGTAAATTTCCGTAATTTGATCTCTGCAAGCTTCGATAGCCACGAACAAGGCTGAGGTCTTTTCAAAGTTGCCAGTATATTCTTTTCGAAGAAACTGTTCGAGCCGTTCCAGGATATGGCAAAGAGCTGTAACTTCAGCTAAAAGATTGCGAGATTCTTTGGGGGCGGACTTGACATCGTTAACGTAGGCCTTGAGGGTTTTCGTTATCTCCAGAGCAAGGCTCAGGAATCCTGCTACTCCAGTGGAGACTGTGAAGCCGTCCATAGCCTCTATCGTTACTGAAGCGGAATCTGTGGTTAATCGATTTGATGATGAAGCAAAGAGGGTTGTTGTTGAACTCGAGGTGAAGCTTTCTGTCGATGCGGTGTTGTGCAAGGAGCTTCGTGTCCCCGCATGTTTGGCAGGCGCTTATCGTGCATGTGCGGGGTATGTGGTCAATCCTTAAGCCGCATTTTGGATGCAAAACGACTCTACATACGAGAGCGTAAGATAGATCAGCTTGCCTTTGAACGAGTTTCTATGTTTTTTTTTGAAATGTTATTTGCTGTCATTCCCATTCGTCCAGTGTCAATTACTCCGGTATTTTGGTATATTCTTTATTCATCATTTCTTACCACGTTGGATATTTTTGCTTTGTTCTGTGACTGTGAGAAGGCAGTCACGAGAACAGAAGAGAGAAGACAAAGTGGAGGTGGTGAACGTATGTATGATTGTGAGTGAAGAAGCAACTGCAACGAACAAGCAAGGGCTTATAAGCCTAAGGACATACTACAGTCGACTGTACCAACCTCCATCTAGGCACTAGGGCTCTAGGCGCACTTCGACAGTGACCGTCAATTGAGTTTGGAGGTCTCTTGACAGGTCGTCCTTGCTGGGCTCGTTTCAACGTGAGTTTTTCCGAGTAACCAACTTCATCCCCAAATTTCCAGTATTTCGAGACGTTAAAATTCCTTTTCCGCCATAACCATAGGGTTAGATGCATGTATGAAAAAAAAAAAAAAAAAAAAAAAAAAGAGACGTTAAAAACTTGGTACGCGCCTAGATCTCGTTCACGCTATGGATGCACAGGGCTGAGGTTCCTTTTACTTGCACAGGATCGATCGATACTGTTGTCCGGTCTGTGGCATTAGAATTATTCGCATAACCAAGCTTGCACTTATAAAGTTGGATCATCAGAGAGTCATATCCATATCCAGCATTCGCGTATCAACGTATGCACATGAACGCGTAAAATCGCCAAGCCACACGTTAATATGTCTTAGCAAACCGACATGGGCGCGGAGCGGAGGCACTTTACGCGTCGCAATATTTCCCTCCAAGAACCGCAACAAAATAACCATGATAATGATTTTGCAACAAATTTGTCAAGCCTCTCTGAAGACTGATTCATTTCGCAATGAATTTCAACAACATTTTCGTTGTTATGAGATAGAAAAGTTTACGCGCATCGTGGATCGTGGATCAAACACCCATGTTCGTACGGTCGCGGAAGTTTTGCCAGGGCGCGAGAAGGCGCGTCTAAAGACTAGCATAGAAGCAATCACCAAGCTCAATTACTGTTGCGGACCTTACGGTCAGATCATCTCAGCTGTGAGCGACTACGAGAGCGAGATTCGATCAGCTACGCCACCCCGCCATGACTACCCCGCCATCAGCTCAAAAGTATCACGAAGTAGCACCTTTCAACTACCACCTCCTAGACCGTCTCCGTGTATCCTTCGAAGAAAACCTGCGTGTGTACCACTATCCCAATCCCCAGTCCTCCATAATCCTCATCTAACAAACCACAGATGAACAAGGCATCGAATTCCTCAACAACGTTTCCTTCGCCGGCATATCCTCCCAACCACCAATCCCCTCCCCAATCCCACCACCTCCATTCCTTCGTTTCCTCCTCACGCTTCTCGTCCACCCCTACTACACCACCCACCCAACGACGAAAGAATGTCCCATCCTCCGAAGCCCCCACCCGCGCCTTCCTCACCCTATCCCGACTCCTAAAAACCTTCGGACCCCACCATCTAAACCTCAACGCCGTGTACGATTTCTCCCGCAGCGACCGCGGGAACCGAGAGCGTCGGCGACACCAGCAGCAGCAGCATCACCACCCCAAAGACGACGCCTCAGCGCAAGGTGACGAACGCATCAGCCATCCACTAGCGTTAGAAGAGTATATTTTCCAGTGTCGATGACATATGGGGTATAATAGGGTGGGCATTTAGCTGTTCCATTCACCACAAGCCGCGTTGGAACTGGTGGAAGCTGTTTCTGGAGTTTCTTCGAGTCTTTGGAACTAGATTGGCGGGAACGGCTGCGTTTGTATGAGAAAGGAGGCGGAAAAGATGGTGGGGTTTTGGGGGAGAGTTTGGTGGTTAGGTTGTTGCCGGAGAATAGAGGTTCGGGGGGTTATAGGAGGGTTTTGAGGGCGATTTTCGCAGGGGGGAAAGAGGAGTGGGGAATGTTGTGGGAGGATGAACTTATGACGAAAAGGTTAAGGAAACCGGGAAGGGCGAGGATTGATAGAGTTGTTGGGGAGGAGCAGAAGGATGATATGGAAGATGAGGAGGATTTCCTAGAGGAAGGCGAGGAGCAGGAGGAGGAGGATATTACCATGGATGACGTAGACCAACCGAGATCTGCGGCTTATCCATGGGGTGGAATGCAGTCTTTTATTTTCCGACAACGACTACTAGAACTCGTAAGCCACCCCCCCAACCCCTTAGTCGCCCACGGTGAAAAGAAAAAAAAAGAAAACAAAACAAAACCCCCCTGGAACTGGAACTGGAACTGTACTAACACCTATCAACCACCCATAGCTATCCCTCGTCGTCAGTTCCCACAACCTCTTCATCCCCACCCAAGATTTCTACCTAGAGCTTCGGGACCTAATCTTCCCCCATCCTGTCTCCACTTTGAAGCTCTTCGTATCCCCCCTACTAGACACACGACACATCCTACTCCCTCCTTTCGCAACACATCCTCCTAACCCTTCTTCCCAATCCCCCTAAAACCTTCGACTTCACCCTAACCCAGGATATTCTTATCACCCACTTCCTTCCCTTCTGCGCATCCTCGCAATCACCCTTGAATAATGCCCGAGTTGCAGTTTTATTACAAGTGTTATTCCAACTTTTGATGCGACGGGGGTTTGTATCGTATTCTTTAGACCTAGAAGCGGCGGTGAAGGAAGGAAGAAGGAAGAGGAGGGAGAAGGTGGGGAGTCCGAAGGGGAAAGCGAGGAAGGAATTGGAGGAGGTGAGACAGGATTGGAATATGGCGGAGGATGGACTGCTGTTTATGGTTGCGTTGTTGAAGAGTAGGAAGGATTCGGGGGAGAGGAGGTAAAAGAGAGCAGGTAAAAGAGAGGAGGTGAAGGAGGATGGTATATTTATTTATTCATTGAATCATACACTGACCGAGGGTGATGGTATACTGGGAAGTGAATAACTATGCCGAAGGTAATAGGAATATCAGTATAGTGGTTATATCTATTACATACCCTTTTTAAAAAACTGTGGGTGTGGGGAGGGGGGGGGGGGGGGTTAAAACCATCTTTACAACCATTTCACATACAGCAACAATTTTCAGCGCTATATAAAAACCGGGGGGGTGGGGGGTTTCTTAGTGAACACACTCTCAACACTAAAAAGCATATCTCAGCATTCAATCATGAATATTCGCAACCACCATTCCACCCCTCAAAGTATCCATGGCTTCAACTTTCAAGCACGAGTATACAACACTTCATTTCTGAATTCAATACCGTATACTCTGTAATCAGAAGCTCTGTAATCACAAGCTGTGCAATTAATAATCCAACCTTAATCACGATAATCATTATAAAACCCTGCTTCATGCGTCATACTTCATAATTCAAAGTTTACGAAGCTCCTTCATCATATCCTTCAAAATTCTTTCATGTACTGAGTTTCAATTTTTAATATCTCCGGCTCCGGTAAGGAGAGAAGAAGTTTATTTAGAATCTAAGTTTTGAATATATACAGAATCTAGCCGTGTAGTGGTAGTGTTAGTAGTTCTAAAAACGGAAAAGTAAAAGAAGAAAAAAAAAAGAAAAAGAAAAAAAATCATAACAAATGCATATTATTCCATGCAGTGCGCATGCGATAAATTCCCATCAACACAGTCAACAGAACACAGACCACAAAAAAATGCGTATCAAACAGCCAATGGCACCGAACTCCCTATTTTTCCAACAACAAAAAAAAAAAAAAAAAAAAAAAAAAAACAAGCCATCACCTAACAAGCAAAGAAATAGTAAAAAAAAAAAAGAAAAAGAAAGAAAATCTATCCATCCTACCAAACTCTATTCTATCCCCAATCTCTCTCTACTCATAACCACATTTCCATAATCATTATTTCATTACTACATCCACCTTATTATTATCATTCAAGCCCTCGAACCCATTAATCATCGGCTCAGTCACAGCCGCATTCCGTGACCTAGTGATACGAGTTCTGACAGGTTTTTTAGCAGCCGGAGATTTTGACGCCGTCTTAGATTTTGTCGGTGTCTTAGCAGCACGAGTAGGTGTCTTTTTTTCTTGAGATGAGGCTGCGGGCTTCAAGATAGTGGACTGAAGCCGATTAGCCCGTAGGCTTGTATTAGTACTGGTTTCTACAGGTACTGCGGCCTGTTTGCCTTCAGATTTCTTGACTTCCTCCACCTTACTTCCGTCAAAGTCTGCGTTAGGAGATCCAGTGAAAAAATAAGACGATCTCATATTAGCGACTGGCGCACGTGTGGCAGATTGTGGAGTGGAGGCCTGTTGCAGGCTTGGTGAAGGCTCGTTGAGACCCGTAGTTTTGCTGGTCTCAGAAAACACTGTCTTCGACATCACAGGTGTCTTCTCTGCTTCTGCAATCTCGACCGCCCTTTTTATCGCCTTACCACCACCAGTTCCCACTGTTTCCCTTGTATTGCTCACTATGCCGCTAGCCCTAGTCGGAGTGGTTCCCACTGCTGTAGCCCACCGAGCCTTCATAGCAACTGCGACGGTTGCCTGCATGTCGATATCACGGGATTGATTTGGTCTCGCAATAAACTTGACCTTTGCTAGTGAGGGCGTATCAGACCGACTCGCCGACTCGGAAGTTCTTCCATGACTTCCTGGGATAATATCCTCGCCGCTATCACTGTCTGAGGAGTAACTATTGTCAAAGCTCCGCGTAGACATAGCGCCAGTTTTGGTTGCTCCTTGTGATACGTCAGTGGGGAGGACAAGGGCATGCGAGATGGGGCGGGATTGGGGGTCGTAGACTGGCTATTCGTAAGCTGTGCCATTCTGGTTGGCTGCGTTTCTATCTGCGCGCCGGGAGATGGGATTTGGCTTATCGCAGAATTGGAGAAAGAGTCTCCATGGATGGGTAGCGCGGGCAGCGCAGGTGGCTGGTGAGATGCCGGCACCCAATCTGGTGCTGGTGGACCCATGGATGATCCGCCAGTCAACGGAAGGCTAGGGTAACCCGAGGACAAAGACTGTGGAAATTGTGAGTTATCCACTGGCTGTGGGATTGCCGGTGCGGATACCTGTCGGACGCCGTGATTCCTTCCCCCCTTCTAGGAGTATCTGCAGGCCGCTCCTCAGGATAAACGTTATCCTGGAGAAACTCCAGCTCAGGCATCCGGTCAAGGTGGAAAAACTCTGATATATCCACTAAAGGCTCTTCGTCCCTTGGTTCTTGCCGCAAAAGGGCAATCCCTCGTTCAATTATCTCCGTACCACTGAGATCAGGCGTAGCTCGACCTTCAAACTGCGACAAGCTGGCATATTCAAGATCCGGAATGGCGTTGACAGGAGACGGTGGTGTGGACCGGGACTCCGGAATGACATTGACAGGAGACGGTGGTGTCGATTGGGACTCCGGATTGCTTTGACATTCCGATTTGTTTTCAGGTGATCGGGGAGAAATTGACAGAGGATATTGAGGTGGAGGTAGCAGCTTATTGATAGGCGTAAAGCCCCGGAATGGCGGACGCTGTTGAATGTGCGGTGCCTTCACTGCAACCCGGGTATGGGAAATAATGGTGTCTTTCTCAACCTCGGTTGTGGCAATGGGGAGGGGCTTCTCGAGGTCTGTCTTCCTCTTCGAAGCGGGACTTGCGACAGATGATCTCCGGTTTTGGGAGAATTATGTATCTTCGATGGTACGATCTCTGGCTCTGCTGTTGGATCAGGTAGCAAAGGTGGGAGCTGCGGTAAAAGTTCCTCTTCCAGAGGCTCAGGTTGGGGAAGCGCGGTCTTCGGCGGAGAAACCGAGGGCAATTCTGGCTCCGGCAATTCTGGCTCTGGCAATTCTGGCTCTGGCAATTCTGGCTCTGGCAAATCTGGCTCTGGCAACTCAGGCAACTCAGGCTCT
>JAJJXM010000113.1:0-84271 GCA_024516155.1 Pyronema omphalodes
TTCGAGCACCATCCCAGGCCATATTCAGCCCCCTCCGCTACCGATTATCCTCGACGACGAGGAAGAGTGGGAAGTTGAAGAGATAGTGGATTCTCGACGCCATCGGGGAAAGATCCAATATCGAGTCAAGTGGACTGGTTTCCACGACCCCGATACGACCTGGTACCCCGCCGACAATTTCCAAAACTCCCCCAACGCCATCACCCAATTCCACCGCAAGTGCCCTAATAAACCTGCCCCACAGCTGTAATGGACGATACAACGAATTCTGAGGACCCCCCGTCCTCTTTGGGCTGGTACCGAACCCCTACTCCTCCGGCAGAAAAGAAATCCCCCCACCCCACGATTCCGCACGCAGAACTACACTGGTCGTTCTGCAACAACGACTCCTGCTCCATTCACCTCCAAACGAAACTAAACAACAATCATTTCCCAGCGGTGGCGCAAGCAATTGCGGCACGCATAAAAAAATCATGTAGCTGCGGGCAGCTACATGACCCCGAGTTAGAATGGGTGATCCGACACCGAAGGATGGACCCGCAAAAAGCCTGCAAGGCATGGCAAAAAGGAAAGAGACTCTGCAACGTCGGCAAATTCCTGGTCAACAAAGACGGACACGACCAGAGATGCGGCATCCGGGGATGGAAACCCCCCACGGAGACCCAGGCAACGATCCCACCCTGCGAGGACGCGCCCGAGACAGGAAAGGAACCTCCCGTCCCTACGGAAAATCAGGAAAACGAACCACCCCGTCCCCGCGAACTGGAATCAGAGGACCCCACCATCCATACGATCCGACACCAACTCCCAGTGATTATCATGACCGGACCCTCGGACCAGGAGAAGATGGCGATCAACCTGTCTGTCTATCAGACAGCGGAGCCGGAACAGCATCTCCCCACCGTCGACTGCCGACCAACCAACGACCTGACATCCGCCCCTTGTTCGGATCCCCCGGAGCCCCCCGCCTCAGGGCACCAACAAGATCAAATACCCCCGTTCTCCTTAGGGCACCAACAAGAACAAATAACGGCGCCCCCCTTAGGACACCAACAACAGCAAATACCGCCTTATGTCCTCGAGAACATCACCCAGGACGTTGTACATCGGCGACGTCGGGGAAGGCAGTGTCGGGGACGGTCCCCCATCCGGAGGCCCGCGTTGGGGACTGCCTACGGCCTCGCCGGAGTCTCGGCCTGGATGGGGGGGCTTATGTCACAACGCTCCCGTGACATGCTCCTGGCCTCCGCCGTCACCACCGCAGGGCTATGGGTCGTCGTCATCACCCTAGCAACCTGCTACGCCATCATGAAGTGATAGGGATAGGGTTAGGGCAACGGGCTGGGCCCCTTGCCGGGGATTTTCATATGTTAGGAGTTATTTATTATTTGAATTTATTTTAGGTATCACGGCGGCTAGGAAAATGTTGGAATCTTTTACTTATCTCTTATGTAGTCGGAGTTACGGCGGTTAGCCATGTAGTTATCTCTTTTGGTATGTACTCTTTCTTTATTATTTGGAATCACGGCTGTTAGCCAGGTAGTTATCTCTTTTGGTATGTACTCTTTCTTTATTATTATTTGGAATTACGGCGGTTAGCAAGGTAGTTATCTTTTGGTATGTATTGTTCCCTTGTTTTCTTATTTGGAATTACGGCGGTTGGCAATGGTGGGGGATGTTGGTCATGTATGTAGTTATCACGGCGGTTAGCATTGAGAGCATTCTCCGCAGGCGGAGAATGCTGAGTCACGAGTCATGAAGGAGCAAGTATAAGAGGAGGAAATTTGTATGTAGTTTATTTCTTCACGCAATCAAGTTTCTATTTACTACAATCCTATCTACAAAAAGTTCCCTTCTGATATCCCCATCTCTCCGAAACTCACCTGTGACTTCCCAGCCAAACCCTTGCCCATTCCCAACTTACCAGCCTTACCTAAACCGCCGCCGCCCTCCTCGCCGCCGAAACCCCCGCGCTGCCTGTCGTCAGTAACCGTGGATACGGGTTATGATACCCCGCCCTAGATGACGCTGACTTTTTCCCTGGCCCCCCATTATCCTACTTCCTGCGGGAAGTGGATGAAGGGTGGTTGGTAATAGCTCTCGCCGTTGGCTTGAGTTATTACTTAGGTAAGAATCCCCATTCTTTTAAATGTCTTATCGGGGTAGGGTATGACACCACCTCCCCCCTTATAAGATTTCGCCCCGAAATCACTAACAATGATTCTAGTAATTCATAAACGGGGTCTTTTCTAATGAAGTCCTCCAGCCCCTTCATCCACCAACAAGTTTTCATGATAAGACCATTAAAACCTCAGTGAGGAAAGGTATCTTATGATGAGTTGGTTAAATGCGTTGGTCCCTCGGCATGCTTGGGTTCTTTAAGTGGAACTCGCGGAGAGATTCCAAGCCGCCTACTATGAAAGATTCATATGGTTCTTCGGTATGATCTTTCTTCAAGGGAAAGCCTTTCCATTTGACTCGGTAAAGTACTTTTCCTCTTGTTTTCCTACTCGAAATGATTGCTTCAATTTCCCATTCCTCATTGCCTTCAATGTTGTCTGCTTCGTCGATGATCTGAAGGAGGTCTGGGGGAGGTCCATTGCCATTGTTGTAAGGCTCGAGTAGAGGGACGTGGAAGGTGTTGTGGATCTTCCATTTCCGGGGTAGAGATAAGCGCATCGCAGTTGGTGATACTACTTTCTCTATAGCGAAGGGACCGTGCTTTTTGTGGTCAAGCTTGTCTTTTGGTCCCCTTGTTTGTATGTGTCGTCCGTCTAACATGACCAAATCTCCAACCTTAAATTCTGAGGCATCTTTTCGTTTAGCGTCGGCATACTTCCGCATTCTTTCTTGTGTCAACTTCAAGTTCCGAATAAGTATGCCATGGACAGAGGTGATGTGGTTAATGAAGCTTTGATCCTCATTCAGTTTTGTGTTTGATGATGCCGGGTTGGTGCATGCCGGGTGTGTTCCGTAATTGGCATAGAAGGGCGACATGCCTATAGCCTGGGTTATTGCATTGTTGTAGGCGAATTCGGCCATGGGTAGTAGGTCGACCCAATCATCCATCTCGTACTTAATGAATGATCGGAGGTATGCTTCGATGGTTTGATTGATTCGTTCAGTTTGCCCATCATTTTGAGGATGGAAGGCAGTGCTCATTCTGGGGCGAACACCTAAAACACCTAAGAATTGTGTCCACTCTGTCAAAGTGAATCTGGATTCTCGATCCGAGATTATATCTGTCGGAATGCCGTGGAATCTCCAAAATCTCTCTTGTCAATATTTTGACTAGATGAGCAGCTGTTCTCTCATCTTTCTTGAGCGGGATAAAATGAGCGATCTTTGTGAATCTATCGATAATGACCCATAGTTGATCGCAACCATCAGAGAGCGGTAAGTCTGTTATAAAATCCATGGCGATTGATGTCCATGGAGCGTAAGGAAGCTCGAGTGGCGAAAGCATTCCATAGGGTTTGTGTCGTGCTGTTTTGTCTCGTTGACATTTGTTACAGTTTCCGATGTTTTCGATTATTTCCTGGTCCATCTTTGGCCACCAGAAATTTCGTCCTATCAATTCTATTGTTCTATCTTGGCCAAAGTGGCCTGCAATTTTACTGTTATGCTCTGTATGAAGGACCGCTTGTCGGGCATTCTGTGGGACCCAGAGTGATCCTTTGCGATATAATAAACCGTTTCTTTCTTCTAATAATCCTTCCGTCCTAGCCTTTTCATTTCCTTCTTGATCCTACGCGCTTCCATCCAAACTCCTTTCAAGCCTGCTGGTATGCCGCGTCCTTCTTTCCTGCTTCCTTTATATCCATTTCAAATTCCTTTGTCCATCTAGATACTGCCGTTGACAGATATTCTAGTTGAACAGCCGAGCAACAAAAAACCATTCCTTCTCCTCCTGTACGGATTGCTGAAAATGCGTTGAAGTGTTTTTCTTTCAGGATCGTCTGTACAGGCTGATCTCCATCTCCCCCCTTTTCAGGGCGGTACTCCGGGCGCCTAGACAATGCATCTGGCTTGCCATTACTTGTTCCTTTTCGATAAAAAATTTCGAAGTCCACGCCGGCCAATTCCTGAGCCCAGCGTGCCTGCCTTCGGTTGAGCACTTTAGTTGTCATAAAGTACTCGAGATTTTTATGGTCGGTGTATACCTGAACCATGTGTAGGGATCCCTCCAGATATCGTCTCCAAACCTTAAAGCAGTCAACCAATTGCCAGTAATTCCTTGTCGTGAATTTCACCATTGATTTCTGCTGGGGAGATTTATTTATTTATTTATTTGTTCATACACGCATCCAACCGTAAGGTTATGGCGGAATCTACAAATTAAATACAATGTCAAGAACCTGGGGGTGATGCCAGGTCCCCACTGGGTAAGCCCCAGAGCTGCCAATGTGGGTGGGAGTGTAGTATGCCAAGTCTCGCCGTGCAGTTTTTCATCTAGCGTCGTCAGATCCAAGGAGCCCTGTGCACTCGGAGGCCACCTTGCCGGGTCGATCCCCCATTTCCTCCACCCTTCCCCTCCCATTTTCAACTGTTTTTCCGCCTTTATTTCCTCCACAAAGCAAAAGCAAAACCAAAGCAATGTTAAACAGCCGCCGGGCCACCTGCGCCCCCGCTCTCCTCTCCACTCTCAACTCCTCTGCTGGTGTCTCCTGACTCTTGGCCCTTTGAGACACCTGGGCCAGCCCTGCCCCTCTTCTCCTCCCCTCTCTCCCCTTCTCCCTCCTTCTTCCTCAGCCTTCTCGCTGCCCCGCCTCGCCTCTCTCCCCTTCTTGTCGGTGGTGTTGTAAGTTCAAGATTGCCATTCCCAAGCACAATCTGGACGTTGATGCCTGCGCTCTTGACGACTTCTGCCCATGTCTTCTTTGCGGAGGGGGTTGTCTATCTGGGTTGGTGGGTATTCTTACTACCCCTTCCACCATTCTTCGTTGTAGGGGTCTGTTTGGGTATCGCTGCCTTAGATGTCGTCTCCTTCGCTTTCATCTTCTTCTTCTGTGTAGCCTTCGCCTCCACAGTCTTCCATCCGTTGGTCTCAGCAGGGGCAGTGCTTGGAGCGTCGGGTAGAGGTGTGTCCTGAGCAGATGAACTGTCAGGGTGAGGTTCCGGTGTCGCTTCGGTCGACGTGATTACGAGGAGAGGTAGGGGGGACATAGGCTTGAGGGCATCAAGCTTGTCTTGGGCGGCGGTAGTCGCATGTTTCGAGTGCATCAGGCTTCGCACCGGTGATGTCGCTCTCGGTTTGTGGTTCACCGGTCTTCTGTTTGTCGGTGAGGTGGGTTCGGTGTTCTGGTCGCTTCCCCTTCGCTTTCTCTTGCCAGGAGGGTTGCGAACAGCGTCCAGGACATCCTGAATGTCATGTTGGACGACGGACAGTTGCATAGTCATCTCTTCCATCGCGGAGGAAGAGGCCGTGAGGTTCGGTGAGGGGGGCGCCGAAATGACTTGTTGCTGTTCGTCGATTTTTTTCATCAGAGCGTCTACAGCAGCCTTGAGAGCTGCTGTTTCAGCCTGTGTAGAGTTGTATGCTGCGCGAAGCTTCGTGTTTTCGTCCAGCAGAATGCTGAATTTCGACATCATGACGTCGAATCTGTGGCGCATCTCATCGCTGTTGTTGCGTATGGTGTCATCGAGGGTATTGAAGCGTCGCTGTGTGTCCCGGTGGATCTGTTGTATCCCCAGGAAGCTGGCTCCAGTGAATTCGGCTTCGTTGTCGTGAAACAGTTGATCTAGGGTGGCATAGTTGTCGTCAACTGCGATTGCCTGATTAATTGCAGATACACACGAGCGGCGGTAGTCGCTGAACCGGCTTGGTTCAGCTGTCGCCTGTTGCTGCGGTGTAGAAGCCGGAGGGGCTGGTGATCCTGCCGGGACCACGCTCTGCGAGGCCTTCCGAGTGAAGTTTCCATCAACTCCATCACCTTTTCCGTCGTTTCCATCGGAGGCAGGCTTAGAACCATTACGGCAATGGTCTATCAGGGCTGTATAGGCTTTGTACTGCTCTACCAACTGTTTTGTCGTCGGTGGCTGCTGTGTTGAAGCCGAAGGAACTGGTGATCCTGCCAAGACCACGCTCTGGAAGGGCTTCCCAGCGAAGTTTCCATCAACTTCATCAACTTTTCCATCTCTTCCATCAAAAGTAGGAGTAGATCCATCATGAGGAAGGTCGGCTAGAACATTGTACGCGTTTTCGGACTGTTTTGATCGTTGGGCGTTGTTCTGTCGTTGTTTCGGCGACATTTCGTGAGGTGGGGTAAGCCAAAACTCGTGAAAACTCTGATTTTGCGACAAAAGTCAACAAAAACAACGTAGAATTGCCTGAAAATTCAGAGAATAACGTAACAGAGTGCTGCGAATCCGCATCCGATGAGGAAACCGGGGGTTTCGGTGCTCGTTGTTGAGAATGCAGCGGGGGGGGGTCGCCGTTGCCGTGTGATGTGGTGATCTTGTTTCTGCTGGGGAGAATTTCCTGGAGTGAAAGGCGACAGGGTGCAATTTGTTATCATCCCCTTTTTGTGACAGGGTGGCACCTAGTGCGAAATCTGAAGCATCGGTCTCAACAATACATTCGCGCCAGGGGTCGAAATGTGTGAGGATCGGTGCTGTCGTGAATCATTTCTTGAGTTCTTTAAATGCGGTTGTCATGTTTTTGGTCCAAACCCAATCTTTTGGGGAACCTTTTGTTGAGTCGCTTAAGGGTTTTGCGAGATTGGAGAATCCGGCAATGAAGCGACGGTAAAAGTTGGCGAATCCGATGAATGATTGGACGCCTTTCAAATTAGTTGGCCGCTGCCAATCTTGAATGCTCTGAACCTTGTCCTGGGCCATTTCAATTCCGTCTTGTGAAATGACATAGCCTAAGAAATCAACCCTGGAAGTTGACCAGAAACATTTGTCCTGTGGAATAGCCAGGCCATTTTCTGAAGATCTAGGACTAGTCGGTCATGCTCTTTCTCAGTTTCGGCATACATGAGAATATCGTCAAGGTAGACAATAAGGATTTGATCGAGTAAGACCCGGAATATGTGATTCATCATATTCTGGAAGGTTGCCGGTGCATTAGAGAGTCCGAACGGCATTACTGTTTATTCGTACAACCCATATCTGGTTTTGTAGGCTGTCTTTCATTCGTCTCCGGGCTTTATCCTGATTAGATTATAGCCGTTTTTAAGATCAATTTTAGTGAAGATTTTGGCACTGCGAACTCGATCCTGTAGTTCGGTCATGATTGGTAAGGGGTACCGGTTTGCTATGGTTACTTTATTCAAGCCCCGGTAGTCGACACAAAGTCGTAGTCCTCTGCCATGGGGTTTTGGGACGAAGATGATTGGTGCTGCTGCTGGGCATTTTGAATGTCTAATTTTGCCGAGTTCCAACATTTCTTTGAGATATTTTCGAAGTTCTTTGAGCTCGGCTTCGTTCAAGGGGTACATTGGTCCCCATGGCGGTTGTTCCCCTTCCTTGAGGTCGATTGCATGATCATATGGCTTATGATCAGGTAGTTTGTCGGCTTTTGTTTGTTTGTTTGTTTATTCATTACTCGTATGCAACCTTATTGGTTATGACGAGGGTACAGGTTTATAGTACATGGAAAGTCAAAAGCAAAAACAAAACAAAGTCCCGTCTCTACCTCCGCTGATCCTCCCTTAGGCTGTGATTTTGTGGTCCTGTCCCCACTATTACTTCGTTGGTCTTGTTGTCCAACCGCGTCTGCTGTTCCAGTGCCCTGTTCGCACAGAGGCCACCGCGCCTGGTGTCCTCTCTTTCCTCCACCCTTCCCCTCCCATGTTTTAGCCGTTTTTCCCGCCTTTATTTCCTCCACGAGCAAAAAGAAAAAGATAACCTCCGCCGGCCCACTCCGCCCCTTCCCCTCGCGCCTCTCTCTCCTCGTGCAATCCCGTATACCCCTTCCGCCCTTAGAAACAAAACAAACGAAAGGAAATAATCAAAGGAAAAACTCTCGTCGCGCAATCCCGTCCCCCCTTTCTACCCCGGTCCCTTCTCCTTCCACTGTCTTCTCCTATCCAACTCCGCCCGCGATAACAAAGGAAACAGAAAAGCAAAGAAAATGAGAAGGAATACATGATGTCAAAAGAGAACGACGAATCTATAACGCACGGAGAAGTCAAGCGGTACAGCTTATTAGCTGTCAATGAAACGGGGGTGGTCTCGCCTGCGAGTCATACTTAACCTGGCATGAGCCCATACCCAAGTAGCGACCTTTGTCGCGGAGATAAACGAAGAGAGAGCCTTTGTGCCGGAGGGGGTGTAGAGGATGTTGTCCAAATTGATCCGGGAGTTCCTGTGGAGTTTGAGATCCTGTCGAAGTGTTGTCCGGGCGTCCTGGTGATCTGGGCAGCTGAGGAGCAGGTGCCGAGGGGTCTGAGGGGGGTGTAGCGGGCAGCTACAATGTCGCGATGGGTAGGAGTCTGTCGGCGGGTGTGCCAGGCAGTCCAGAAAGTATCCGTGTCCTGTACGGAGGCCAAGGATCGCGGTAGAGAGCCACCGGGGGTTGTCGACGTAGATGGGATCCATGCGTCTCCGGTGCGGGGCAGAGTATGTGTGTGGTCGATCGGAGGAGGAGTACCAGTGTGTCCACTCGGCGACGGTCTTCTCGCGTGCTTGTTTTGGTGTCTTCGACCGGTGCGTTGAGAGGGAGCCAAGGCGAGAGAGAGTGTAGAGCGCTGAGGAGGCGCGTGGGCTGTCGTGTGGTGTTGTGCCACGGGTGGTCGTACTCGTTTGCGATCTCAATAGCGGCGGATTGTAAGCTCGGTATGGGGAAGGATGTGGGACACCGGCGTGCGATCGGGTGTGTCGAAGGGAGAGTGAGGACGCGAAGTGCGTATTGGCGTTGCTTGTGGTCCAGGCGTATCGATACCGGAGGTAGCGCGGTCTCGTTATGGAGCGCCAGTGTGGGAGTCGAGTGAAAGGCTTGTTTGTTTGTTTGTTTGTTTATTCATTACTCGTATGCAACCTTATTGGTTATGACGAGGGTACAGCTTTATAGTACATGGAATGTCAAAGGCAAAAACAAAACAAAGTCTCGGCTCTACCTCCGCTGATCCTCCCTTAGGCTGTGATTTTGTGGTCCTGTCCCCACTATTACTTCGTTGGTCTTGTTGTCCAACCGCGTCTGCTGTTCCAGTGCCCTGTTCGCACAGATGCCACCGCGCCGGGTGTCCTGTCTTTCCTCCACCCTTCCCCTCCCATGTTTTAGGCGTTTTTCCGGCCTTCATTTCCTCCACGAGCAAAAAGAAAAAGATAACCTCCGCCGGCCCACTCTGCCCCTTCCCATCGCGCCTCTCTCTCCTCGTGCAATTCCGTATACCCCTTCCGCCCTTAGAAACAAAACAAAAGAAAGGAAATAATCAAAGGAAACACTCTTGTCGCGCAATCCCGTCCCCCCTTTCTACCCCGGTCCCTTCTCCTTCCACTGTCTTCTCCTATCCACCTCCGCCCGCGATAACAAAGGAAACAGAAAAGCAAAGAAAATGACAAGGAATACAAGAAGTCAAAAGAGAGCGACGAATCTATAACGCACGGAAAAGTCAAGCGGTGCTGCTTATTAGCTGTCAATGAAACGGGGGTGGTCTCGCCTGCGAGTCCTACTTAACCTGGCATGAGCCCATACCGAAGTAGCGACCTTTGTCGCGGAGATAAACGAAGAGAGAGCCTCTGTGCCGGAGGGGGTGTAGAGGATGTTGTCCAAATTGTTCCGGGAATTCCTGTGGAGTTTGAGATCCTGTCGAAGTGTTGTCCGGGCGTCCTGGTGGTCTGGGCAGCTGAGGAGCAGGTGCCGAGGGGTCTGAGGGGGGTGTAGCGGGCAGCTACAATGTCGCGATGGGTAGGAGTCTGTCGGCGGGTGTGCCAGGCAGTCCAGAAAGTATCCGTGTCCTGTACGGAGGCCAAGGATCGCGGTAGAGAGCCACCGGGGGTTGTCGACGTAGATGGGATCCATGCGTCTCCGGTGCGGGGCAGAGTATGTGTGTGGTCGATCGGAGGAGGAGCACCAGTGTGTCCACTCGGCGACGGTCTTTTCGCGTGCTTTCTTGCGTAGCCGGGTGAGTGTAATGGGTAGATTCGCACGGGGGAGGGATTCGGTGGCTTGTTTAGCCAGGCGGTCTGCGGCATCGCTGCCGGGTATGTCGGAGTGACCGGGGATCCAGTGGAGGGTGACTGTGACGTCGTGTTGTAGCAGGTTTATTTATTTATTAACTCATACACGCATCCAACCGTAAGGTTATGGCGGAATCTACAGTAAATACAAAATTAAGAAACCCGGGTGTCAGGCCAAGCTCTCACTGGGTATGCCCCAGAGCGTGTCGTTAGGATGTGGGGTTGTAGACCCCCAAGTCTCGTTGTGCTTTTGTTCGTCAAGCGTCGTCTGTTCCAGGAGCCCTGTACGCTCGGAGGCCACCTCGCCGGGTCGTTCCCCCATTTCCTCCACCCTTCCCCTCCCGTTTTTAACCATTTTTCCGCCTTTATTTCCCCCACAAAGCAAAAACAAAACCAAAGCAAAGTTAAACAGCCGCCGGGCCACCTACGCCCCCACTCTCCTCTCCTCTCTCAGCTCCTCCGCCGGTGTCTTCTGACTCTTTGCCCTTTGAGACCCCCGGGCCCGCCCTGCCCCTCTTCTCCTCCCCTCTCTCCCCTTCTCCTTCCTTCTTCCTCAGCCTTCTCGCTGCTCCCCCTCGCCTCTCTCCCCTTCTTGTCGGTGGTGTTGTCAGTCCAAGATTGCCATTCCCCAGCACAATCTGGACGTTGATGCCTCCGCTCTTGACGACTTCTGCCCAAGTCTTCTTTGCAGAGGGTGTTGTCGTTCTGGGTTGGTGGGTATTCTTTCCCCGGCCACCATTCTTTGTTGTAGGGGTCTTGCTGGGTGTCGCTGCCGTCGGTCTCGTCCCCTGCGCTCTCTGCTTCTTCCTCTGTGTAGCCTTCGCCTCCACAGTCTTCCATCCGTTGGTCTCAGCAGGGGCAGTGCTTGGGGCGTCGGGTAGAGGTGTGTCCTGAGCAGATGAACTGTCAGGGTGAGGTTCCGATGTCGCTTCGGTCGATGTGATTGCGAGGAGAGGTAGGGGGGACTTAAGCTTGAGGGCATCCAGCTTGTCCTGGGCGGCGGTAGTCGCATGTTTTGAGTGCATCAGGCTTCGCACCGGTGATGCAGCTCTCGGTTTGTGGTTGACCGGTACTCTGGTCGTTGGTGATGTGGGTTCGGTGTTCTGGTCGCTTCCCCTTCGCTTTCTCTTGCCAGGAGGGTTGCGAACAGCGTCCAGGACATCCTGAATGTAACGGCGAACAAGGGAGAGATAGCTGACGGAGAACCTGAGGGCTCTTCTCAATTATTCACTCTTGAGTTCAATGGATATAACCTTATAATAACTTCAACGTTAGAAACTCTTAAGCTGTGTCTAGCATCAACTTAAAGACTTTCTGTGTTTAGAAGTTAAGGAAATAAACAAAGATTTCAAGGGACAAAGAGATCCAAAGACGGGGACGAGAACGAGGACGTAAACAAAGATTTTCGACAAAGTATTTGAATTTGTAAATAAACAAATAACTGTGTAAGGAGAAAAGAAAAACAAAATAAACAAACAAAGAAACAATCCTCTTATATACAATTTTTCCTCCTTACACGCCGAGCCACTACTTGCAGAATTTTCCCGAAAAATAACTAAGTAAACAACGCGGTCGCGGTTGCGCGTTCTAGACGCGCTAACGCGTTCGTACCAAATTAGCGTGTTTGCGTGCACAGCCTCGTCGCGCGCTCGTTAGCGTATCTCGCGTGCGCGATAGCGTAACTCGCGTGCGCGGTAGCGTGCTTCGCGTGCGCGCTAGCGTAACCCTAAGCGTAGTCACGCGCGCGCTTCCGTAACCCTAATCGTGCGCGTGCGTCCGTAACCCTAACCCTAGCTGTGCGCGTACGGTCACAAACCTAACCCTAGTTTGTGTGCGTGCGGGCGCAACCCTAACCCTAGTCACGTGAAACCAGATCAGCTGCGATTGGAAAGATGGTGCAATACTGATAAGGTCACATGACTAGATCTTATCTTATCGATAAGATGATCGTGCCCTAGCCCTAGTCACGTGTGCGCACATTAGTAGACCAGTGCGCGTGCATACTGATCTACTATTGATTAGAACACGTGACCGATCTTATCTAATCGGATAAGATGATCGGTAGACCGTAGGTATGGAATTTCCGAAAAGGGATCCGAGCTGACCCCTAACCCTGGGGATAAGTCACGTGACCTTTTTGACAATTTGGGAATTGAGCGCAACCCTAACCCAGGCGAGTGACGAGTGGTGATCGAAGACCGAAGGATAATAGAAATAAATAAACAAACGAGTGCTGGATAGTGAAGCGAATGATAATAGGTGAATGAATGACGAGGAGGGGGAAGGTAATAATTCTCGAGCCGTGACAGGATCCCCCTTCTTGGACTGAGCTCCGGCGAAGTAACTTCTAAGATAAGTTGGGGAGGGGTCCCGGTTTATCGGGATACTTTTTATGAAAGTCGTCAACGGCTTTACTGTCGAAATGAAGTTCGGCGGGTTCCCAATCGGGCATATCGTATCCAACCCATTTAACCATATACTGAAGTTTCTTCCGGTGAATTCGGGAGTCGAGGATAGCTTCGATGAAGTATTCGTCTTCACCGTCGATTTCCACCGGGGGTGGTGGGTCTGATTGTTGACCGGGGTAGGGGTCATTCGCAGCGGGTTCCAATAAGGAAACATGTTGAACGTTGTGACATTTCATTGTCGAAGGTAGTTCTAATCGATAGGCATAGGGGGATACTTTGGCGATAATCTTGAGGGGTCCGTAACGTTTGTTGTCTAATTTCCGGGAGGGTCGACGGGTTTTCCAATTACGGGCAT
Organism: Pyronema omphalodes; assembly: GCA_024516155.1. Lineage (NCBI taxonomy): Eukaryota > Fungi > Ascomycota > Pezizomycetes > Pezizales > Pyronemataceae > Pyronema > Pyronema omphalodes. The sequence continues at coordinate 12,892 of JAJJXM010000113.1, forward strand.
TCATCCATACCAGATCTCCGGGCTGATAATTCGGTGACGGGAGTCGATGTTTATCGGCATTCTCTTGATAACGTAGATTAGCTCTGTTGATCTCAGCTCGTAAATGGTTATGGATTTCGGCGAGGGTTTTCGAAGTTGTGAGGGCCCGTCGATCGTTTACATCGTTCGTAGCTGCTGGAAGTAAATCGAATTGACAACGGGGGTCGAATCCTTTATTAGCAAAGAACGGGGAAGTTCCCGTTGTCTCGGATGCTTGGTTATTCGCAGCGAATTCCGCTAATGGTAACCAATCAGCCCAATCGTCTTGAAGATAGTTGACGTGAGCTCGGAGGTATTGTTCCATGATGGCGTTCATTCGTTCTGTTTGGCCGTCCGTTTGAGGATGGAATGCTGTAGATAATCGAGGCTCGATTCCCAAACGTCGACAGAGATTCTTCCAAAACAAAGCAGCGAATTGAGGTCCTCGATCAGAGATAATGGTAAGAGGGAGTCCATGCAATCGAAAGATGTGGGTAATAAACAAAGACGATAATTCCTTTGCGTCGATGTCTGTTCGACAGGCAATCAGATGTCGTTCTTTGGTTAATCTATCCACAACTACCCAAATTGCATCACACCCATTAGACCACGGTAATCCTGTTACGAAGTCCATTGATATGTCCTGCCAAGGTCTTTCTGGAATAGGTAGTGGACGTAGGATACCAAACGGGGCATGTCTGGTAGGTTTCGAACGTTGGCAGGTATGACAATTTCGAATATATCTTTCCACGTCTGTCCTCATCTGGGGCCACGTATAGGTTCTTGAGAGGTATTCTAATGTTTTAGATCTACCTGGGTGTCCAGCCGTAGGAGAGTCGTGGTGTTGTTGCATTAGGTGTAATCGTAGGGGTTCGTAATTCGGGACCCATAAACATCCCCGGTAGAATAAACGGTTATTGTTTACCGTACATTCAGCTAATGTAATGTCTTTACAATAACGAGTGTTATTGTTTAGCATTTCAATAACCTTAATGGGGAATGGGTCTTTCTCGTAGGCTTCCGTGAAGAGCTGGGATAAGGTGGGGTTTGTTTGTTGTGGGTCCGGTATTACGGTTTGTTGCGAATTCGTTATTGTTTGTTGATTACTGGGGGTAACAGCCGCAGCGTGAAGGATATTCTCTGGCTTAATGATCGTTGTGTGGTTCTCTAGGGAGCGTTCATCCCCCTCTTTAGGCAGATCTCCGGATCGACGAGTCAGTGCGTCTGGTTTACCGCCTGCGGTGCCGGGGCGGTAAACAATCTTAAAATTAAACTGAGACAAGAACTGGGACCAACGGGCTTGACGGCGGTTCAAGAGCTTTGTCGAAGTGAAATATTCCAGATTCTTATGATCTGACAGTACTCGGATGGGGTTAATAACAGATTGCAATTCGGGACGCCATTCCTCGAAGGCCCGGACGATAGCCATGAGTTCTTTATCGTATATCTCATAATTACATTCAGCGGGGGAATGTTTCTTTGAGAAGTAAGCAATAGGATGTAAGATTCCTTCATCATCATATTGAGAAAGAACTCCGGCGGAGACATAATCAGAAGCATCGGTTTCGACAATAACATCCCGGTCTGGGTCGAAACGAGCCAAAACGGGGGCGGATGTAAATGTTGATTTCAATTCCTCAAAGGCCTGTTGTTGGGATTCTGACCAGACGAAAGGAACTCCTTTACGTGTGAGTAACGTAAGAGGTTGGACTATTTTTGAATAGTTCTTAACGAAACGTCGATAGAAGTTTGCAAATCCCAAAAACGCTCTAACATCTTTGAGGTTCCGGGGAGATTCCCAATCTCGAACTGCAGTAATCTTCTCAGGATCCATCTTTATACCTTCTGTACTAATGATGAGTCCTAAGTACTTTACTTCCTTCTGGTGGAACTCGCATTTCTCTGGTTTGAGATGTAACCCTGCTTTTTCGAATGCTTCGAGAATCAATTTAACATGTTGTTTATGTTCTTCGAGATTATCCGAATAGATCAGGGTGTCATCCAAATAGGCAGTGCAGAATCGATCAAGGTAGGGTGCCAATACGTCGTTAATGAAGTTCTGAAACGTAGCAGGGGCATTGGTAAGTCCGAAAGGCATAACCAATGATTCGAATAATCCGTACCGGGTACGAAAGGCGGTTTTCCATTCTTCCCCATTTGCCATACGTATTAAGTTATACGCCCCCCTAATGTCGAGCTTAGTGAACCACTTAGCTCTTGAAAGGTTCATTAAGGTATCCTGCATCAGGGGAAGAGGGTAGCGATTCTTGATCGTTCCGGCGTTGATTCCACGATAATCGACCACCAAACGTAATGAACCATCGCCTTTCTTTACGAAAAGAATGGGAGCGGCCGCTGGGGACGAGGAAGCACGGATGAAACCTTTGGTAAGGTTCTCATCTAACCAACGTTTCAATTCCTCCAACTCTGGACGTGATAGGGAGTAAAGAGGACCGAAGGGAGGCTGAAAACCATCGACGAGTGATATCTTGTGATCCGACGGTCGATGGGGCGGTAACTTGTCGGCGTTGACCTTTTCGAAGATTCCCAAGTACTGGTGATATTCGGGTGGTACAATAGTCTTAAGATCCGGTTCCTCTTTCTCTGGTTGAAGAGCTGTGGTGATTTCATTCAAAGATAAGGAGAATTGTTCGACTTTTCCGTAACGGTTGTTGGCATTGTTTACAATGCGTCGAAACGTCGTAGCTGAAATGGCACAGATCTTATTCTGTTGTTTCGGAGCAATACCCTTAACAGGGGTGGGTGTTAACGTGGTTCGGTGGGGGAGGCAGTTCGGTGATGAGAATTTGATATCGTTATCGGCGAAGTTTATTGTAACATCGTGTTTACGAAGCCATGGGATTCCTAAAACGAGGGGATAATGACCAAGCCGAGTAACGTAGGCAGTTAGTAATTCATGATGGTCTCCTATTGTACATTCGACTTCAACGTATTCGGTGATGTCTCCTGAAGAAATAGGTCGTCCATCAATTACTTCGACCATTTTGGGGTTTTTCAATTGATAACGGGGGAAGTTGTGTTGGCGTGCGAAGTCTTCGTTCATGAAGGAAATTCCTGTGCATCCGCAGTCTACGAGAGCATGAGTATCGATCTTGGTATTGTGTTCAGTTAGTGTACATGGCACGACCAAATGATTCCCATCCAATTCGTTTTCTTGTTTACTTGACAAAGAACTAGCGGATACATAAACGATTTCCTGAGATGAAACGAAAGACGAGGCAGGGGCTGGTCCAACAACAGAGCCAACAGGCTGTTGATGGACTACTCTTTTCCCTGGTCGACGTCGGGGTTTGTTGGAATATCCAAAACCTCGGCGGCGGCTAGGCGAATCTTGCGGGAGTTGTTTGCTGCCAACGTAGAACATTCGTTCTTGAAATGATCGGCTGATCCACAATAAAGACAAAGTCCCTTAGCCATTCGTTCATCACGACGGCGTTGGTTCTGAGCCTTTTGGGAAGCTGATAGGTCCATGGGGGCCGATCCGTAATTACCACTATTGGTATTCGTTGGGTGGGACGCCGGGCGAGACGGCGTGGAGCTGGAACGACTGGGGACCGAAGAAACGTGCCGCTTTGTGGTGTTTGAATGAGCTCGAATTCTATAATCTAGCTTCATACAAAGATCCACAAATTTGGTGAAGTTCTGAGGTTCTTCGGCTTGGTAAACAAGACTGGTCTGAAGGTCTCGAGAGAGTCCACGCTTCAGAGCAGCCTTCTTTGCGTTTTCATCGTAGTTCAAGATAGCCATTAATCGTTGGAACTCTGCGTAATATTGGCTAAACTCACGGTTGCCCTGTTGGAGTTTATCCAATTCCGCAGATGCAGTACCAACTTGATCAGGATCTCCGAAGGCAGCTTCCAGAATTGTAATGAGAGCCTCAACGTCCTTAAGCTTAATCTTATCTGTAAGGACGTAGGGTTGAATTTGATTCTGAGCGTTGCCTTTGAGATATCCATAAGTATAACGTAGCTTATGTTGATCGTCGGTAAAACGGGAGGAGTCTCCGGCGAGCTTGGATCTGACCTTCGAGATGAAGTTCAAGAGTTCCTTGCGTTCACCAGAGAACTCAGGTGGGTGGGGTAATTCGATGGGACGGGTGTTCGGAAGGGGACCGTTTTTCGTAAGGGCTTGTAGGAGTCGAACGGAGGCGTTGGCGCTTTCGAGATCTCTTTCCAAATCGGTAATTCGTTGAGCGTAGAGGGAGTTGTCCTTTCGAGCTTCTGTGAGTTCGGCTCGAAGGTCGTCCCTAAGTTGACAGTCCCGTTCGTATTCTTTTACGGCGTTACGGACCAATTTGATCTTCGTAGGGTCCTGTTCGACCTCCAACCTTTCGGCTTCGTTGAGGTACAGGGCCACGACGACCTTGTTGTTTTGGTCCATTTCGAGGGATTAACGGAGGTGCCAGATGTTGGTTTCGTCGTTGTATTGAATTCGAGTTGCTGCGTATTCGTTTCCGAGTTGTCGAGCAATTTCGATTTCGTCAAGGACGACGGGGTTTTCGAGGGAACGGAAGATCGGTAATAGATTGATGAATTCGTAGAACCAGAGGTTGTGAAGCATGTAAAGCTTGTTGTAATCGAGAGTTGACGGTAGAGCCGGCAGGTCTTGATTACACAGTTATGTTGTAACGGCGAACAAGGGAGAGATAGCTGACGGAGAACCTGAGGGCTCTTCTCAATTATTCACTCTTGAGTTCAATGGATATAACCTTATAATAACTTCAACGTTAGAAACTCTTAAGCTGTGTCTAGCATCAACTTAAAGACTTTCTGTGTTTAGAAGTTAAGGAAATAAACAAAGATTTCAAGGGACAAAGAGATCCAAAGACGGGGACGAGAACGAGGACGTAAACAAAGATTTTCGACAAAGTATTTGAATTTGTAAATAAACAAATAACTGTGTAAGGAGAAAAGAAAAACAAAATAAACAAACAAAGAAACAATCCTCTTATATACAATTTTTCCTCCTTACACGCCGAGCCACTACTTGCAGAATTTTCCCGAAAAATAACTAAGTAAACAACGCGGTCGCGGTTGCGCGTTCTAGACGCGCTAACGCGTTCGTACCAAATTAGCGTGTTTGCGTGCACAGCCTCGTCGCGCGCTCGTTAGCGTATCTCGCGTGCGCGATAGCGTAACTCGCGTGCGCGGTAGCGTGCTTCGCGTGCGCGCTAGCGTAACCCTAAGCGTAGTCACGCGCGCGCTTCCGTAACCCTAATCGTGCGCGTGCGTCCGTAACCCTAACCCTAGCTGTGCGCGTACGGTCACAAACCTAACCCTAGTTTGTGTGCGTGCGGGCGCAACCCTAACCCTAGTCACGTGAAACCAGATCAGCTGCGATTGGAAAGATGGTGCAATACTGATAAGGTCATATGACTAGATCTTATCTTATCGATAAGATGATCGTGCCCTAGCCCTAGTCACGTGTGCGCACATTAGTAGACCAGTGCGCGTGCATACTGATCTACTATTGATTAGAACACGTGACCGATCTTATCTAATCGGATAAGATGATCGGTAGACCGTAGGTATGGAATTTCCGAAAAGGGATCCGAGCTGACCCCTAACCCTGGGGATAAGTCACGTGACCTTTTTGACAATTTGGGAATTGAGCGCAACCCTAACCCAGGCGAGTGACGAGTGGTGATCGAAGACCGAAGGATAATAGAAATAAATAAACAAACGAGTGCTGGATAGTGAAGCGAATGATAATAGGTGAATGAATGACGAGGAGGGGGAAGGTAATAATTCTCGAGCCGTGACACTGAATGTCATGTTGGACAACGGACAGTTGCATAGTCATCTCTTCCATCGCGGAGGAAGAGGCCGTGAGGTTCGGTGAGGGGGGCGCCGAAATGACTTGTTGCTGTTCGTCGATTTTCTTCGTCAGGGCGTCCACAGCAGCCTTGAGGGCTGCTGTTTCTGCCTGTGTAGAGACGTATGCTTCGCGCAGCGTCGCGTTTTCGAAGAGCAGATCGTTTAATTTCGTCATTATGACGTCGAATCTGCCGTGTATCGCATCGTTGGTGTTGCGTATGGATTCCTCGAGTGTATTGAAGCGTCGCTGTGTGTCCTGATAGGTCTGGTGTCCCCCCAGGTAGCTGGCTCCTATGAACTCGGTCCAGTTGTCTGCAAACAGTTGGTCAAGGGTGGCATAGTTGTCATTATGCGAGGCTGCCTCATTAACTGCAGATACTCTTTGACGACGGTATTTACTGAACAGGCTGGGTTCAGTTGTCGCCTGTTTCTGCTTTGTTGAAGCCGAAGGAACTGGTGATCCTGCCAAGACCACGCTCTGGAAGGGCTTTCCAGCGAAGTTTCCATCAACTTCATCAACTTTTCCATCTCTTCCATCAAAAGTAGGAGTAGATCCATCATGCGGAAGGTCGGCTAGAACGTTGTACGCGGTTTCGGACCGTTTCGATCGTTGGGCGTTGTTCTGTCGTTGTTTTGGCGACATTTCGTGAGCTGGGGTAAGCCAAAACTCGTGAAAACTCTGATTTTGCGACAAAAGTCAACAAAAACGACGTAGAATTCCCTGAAAATTCAGAGAATAACGTAACAGAGTGCTGCGAATCCGAATCCGATGAGAAAACCGGGGGTTTCGGTGCTCGTTGTTGAGAATGCAGGGGGGGGGTCGCCGTTGCCGTGTGGTGTGTAGGGCAGGACGTTTGTGTTGTAGCAGGGCTTCGGCCGTCTCATGTATAGTGTGGGCTATTTCCTGGCCGGGGCCGCGTCGGAGGTGTGAGGCACGTTGGAGCGCAGCTTTGTTGGCGCTAAAGATGTGCAGTCGACGGTTGTGGAGGTTGAGGCGATCGATGTATTTCAAGCACGTTAAGAGGCATTCTTGAATTGCGCGCACCTCTGCATCGAACACTTCAGCTGTGTCTCCCATAGGTACGATGGCGTTAATGGTGGTGGGTAGTCCAGTGGTGATGGTGTATCCGGCGCCAGTGCCAGACGCGGTCTACGACCCGTCCGTGTAGGCGATCATGACATTGCGGCGTCGTCTGAGGTTGTCGAGGAGTAGGAGGTGGGTGTGCGCTGTCTCGGGTTTCTGGGCTGTGGGGATGTCGACGGTTAAGAGGTTTTCGTCGGCGTCCAGCGGAACGGGGAGGGAGGTGTCTTCGACCGGTGCGTTGAGAGGGAGCCAAGGCGAGAGAGAGTTTAGAGCGCTGAGGAGGCGCGTGGGCTGTCGCGTGGTGTTGTGCCACGGGTGGTCGTACTCGTTTGCGATCTCAATAGCGGCGGATTGTAAGCTCGGTATGGGGAAGGATGTGGGACACCGGCGTGCGATCGGGTGTGTCGGAGGGAGAGTGAGGACGCGAAGTGCGTATTGGCGTTGCTTGTGGTCCAGGCGTATCGATACCGGAGTTAGCGCGGTCTCGTTATGGAGCGCCAGTGTGGGAGTCGAGTTAAAGGCGTTGAGTATGCGGCGTAGGGCTGAATTTTGCTGGGTTTGTAGTTTCGAGGCAAGGTCTCTCTGTCGCGTCCACCATATCTCCGCGCCAAAGTCCGCACGGGTTTGGACGCATGCCTGGAAAATTAGTCGGGTCGCGAGGGGAGACAGACCTGTTTCATATCTTGCTAATCGGCATAGCGCGTTGAGCGTTCTTTGTGCGGCGGCTGTTTTTCTACGTACATGTGCTTTAAAGTTAAGGCGTCTGTCTAGGTACATACCAATCCATCATACAACATCTTTTTCTCCTCCCTGCGTCCCAGGGCTCACTATCGTACCGTTTGGTAGTTTTACTTTTTCATTGTCTGTGATTGTCGCTGACCTCGCCCAGTGGAAATGGAGGAGTTCCGTTTTTGAGTCGTCAAAGGCCACGGCGTTGGAAGCTGCCCAAGTCAATGCTGTTTTGGTGACTTTTTCCAGGAGGCGTGCGTTTTCTTTCCGGGTTCGACTCTGTACGACGATTGCGACGTCATCCATGTAACTGGGGGTCCACGTGAACGGGTGTTCCTGCATTAGTGCGTCGAAGAGCGGTCTTAAGTACAGGAGGAACAGGATCGGTGATGCTGGGGAACCCTGGGGGATTCCCGTTTTAATTGGGCGTTGGCGATCTGTTTGTCCGTCGAAGGATAGAGCGGTCGTCCTTTCGGCGAGGAAGGTTTCGCACCATGTTCGGATTTGTCGGGGGCAGCCTAGCTGGTGTAGTGTCTGCTGAAGGCGGTCGGCGGAGACATTATCGAAAGCTCCACGTACGTCTAGGAAAAGTGCTGTGGTGATAAGTTTCTGGTGCTTACCCATTTCGATGTCGTGGACGAGTGCCATTGCGGCGTCGATGGCGGATCGCTGCGGGCGGCCTCCTATTTGGTCTGGGTGTAACAGTTCCCGGGTCTCCGCGAGTTGTCCGAGCCGAGTCGCCATCAATTTCTCTAACGTTTTTCCAAGGCAGTTCAGCAGGGCGATTGGGCGGTACGCCTTTGGATTTGCGTAGTCGGGTTTGTTAGGTTTTGGTATAATTACCGTCGTGGCCTGTCTCCACCCGCGGGGATGGTACCCTACAGTGCCCAGCGTCGAGTATAGATTGGTCAGGTATGTGGGGACGGCGAGATATACTTGGCGGAGACAGCCAAAGGTTATCCCGTCGGGTCCTGGGGCTTTCGTGGGGGACGAGGTAAAGATGGCTTGTTTGACCTCCAACGGCGAGAAGGTCGTCCACGCTATCTCTCTGCGACAGGGGAGGGTGGATGGGGGGGGGTGGGGGAGGTGTTGGGGGGAATAACATCTGAAATGCCTCTACTATCCCGTCGAACGAACTGCAGAGTTCCTCCCTACCGTTGATTGTGGCGCGGATATTCGGAGTGAGTTGGGCACGGCGCGGGTTTGTGTATTTGAAGGCCGTCCAGACGTCTGGTCCTTCTGCCTGAGCCAGATACTCTTTCCACATCGCATCCTTGGCATGTCTTATCTGACGGTGATACATGTTTCGTAGGCGGCGGTAAATGGTGTGGTTAGTGTCTGAGCCTGTTGATTTCCACCTTCTTTTTGCGCGGGTCATATCCTTTCTGGCGGTGGTGACTTCCACTGTCCACCAACGTTTCGATCGGGGGGTGACTTGTAGTACGGGGGTGGAGGTGCGGGCTGCATCGAGGATATGTTCTCTCGCGTGGCGTGCCCAGGCGTCGAGGTTTTCGGGTGTGGGGTTGGAGGCGTACTGACTCCACTGTGTTGTCGATGCGGAGATGGATGCTTGGAGGGTCGTGGAGAACAAGGCCCAGTCTGTTTTCCGCCAGTTGAGACGTTCCGGTGGGGGGGTAGGTTCTATGTCTGGGTGCACAGTTTGGATGTCGAAGCGAATTACTTCGTGGTCCGACCCGGTGGCTAGTTCATCGTCTATGGCCCAGGTCCCTACCTCTTCCATCATGGCTGGCGAGGCCAGGGTCAAGTCTATAACGGAGGATCTAGTCCCCCGTTGGTAGTAGTGTGTCGGGGTGTCTGGGACGGAAACCAATCTCCAGTTTTCCTGTTCTATTAGGTGTACCAGTTCACTGGCACGTTTAGGTGTGCGTGTTGCGGAGTGCCATAGAGCGTGGTGAGCGTTGAGGTCACCTGTTATAACGCATCTGCGGGGGAGGGAGAGGGGTGATAGGGAGCGGGGAATTGTGTAGGTTTGGGTTTCGGGGTCACGTTCATTATAAATATTCAAAAGGAAAAACGCGGGGATGAGATCTGTACCTACCTCGCGGACCTGGAGGTCCGGGTCTGTACATATGTCTGTGCGTTGTGATACTTTCAGGTAAGGGTTTGTGCGGTTGATATACGCCGCCGTCCTGTTGGAGGCTCTGTCGCCGCGGGGGGGCAGGACCAACGTGAAGGCGGGGTGGGTGGTGGCGAAGGCGGGGTCAGTGATGTTGATTTCCTGTAGTAGGATGATGTCTGCTGTTGTGCAGGCGCTGTTTAGGAGGGAGTCGAGGGCTGGGCGTTGGCGGTTCATGTTATGGGAAATTATTCGGATTGTCGTTGCCAATGGGTTGTAATTAGACATGTTGGATCATGTCGGTGTCTTTGTCTGTAGGGTTGGGTGAGCTAGAGGCGGCGGGTTGGGTTGCCTCTCTGGCTTCCTTGTGGATGCGGAGGCGAGTCGGGCATTGTTTGTGAAAGGCGGGATGGTCATGTTCGGGGATGCCAGCCTCGACGCAGTTTCTGCATTCGTACTTAGTGTGTGAGCACGACTTACCGTTTCTCGTCGGGCATTCGGTGCAGTTGTGGTTCTCCGTGGGGTGGTCTTTTCCACAGAGGGCGCAGATCGGTCCGGGGGGTCCAGTGCAGGTTGCGTGGTGGTGGCCGTAGAGTTGGCACCGTCGACATTGATCGGTTTTCCTCGCGGTGAAGTATTCGGTGACCCTTCGTGCTTCGAAGAGGACCAGCACCTTACGACGTTTGAGGAGGGCCAACTCGTCGGGCGTGCGCACCGCAATTACTACACTGGAGGCCGTCTTGCCAGCACGTTTTTCTGCCGTGGTCATGTACCGCGGGTTCTGGGCCAGGGTGACCGGGTTGTTGCTCCGTTCGATTTCTTCCCGGAGGAGGCGCATTCCTTCCTCAGTGTCGGGGTAGATGTCCGTGGGGATGCCGTGGACGGCGAGTTTATACCATCTTTCGTTGATGCGAGGGTTGTCGAGAGAGGGGTGTACCGTTTGGGCAGCGCGTTGAATTGTTTCTAAGTGTGCGGTTAGCTCTTCGGTGGTGGTAGCAGGGTCCAGTGTCAAGATGATATTTCCCGCTTGGTTTTTGCGGACCGGAGTCACTCCCATGTGAGAGGGGGCTTTGGCCTCCAGCAGTGCTTTGTTCACTGCGAAGCCCACTTCTACTCTCGTGTGGACCAAGAGGACACTGGGGTTGGGGCAGGGCAGGATGATTTCCTGGGGGCGGGTTCGGGGCTGTCGTTTGACGACGGGGCGAGTAGTGGCGGGTGTGGGTTTGGTGGGGGGGTTGGCTTTGAGGAGAGTTTTGGTCTTGGAGGGGTCCGCCCACGGCGTCGAGGGTGCGTTGGAGGGGCGGGTTGCAGTCCGGGGTGCGTCGAGGGGGATGGCGATGTTGTTGCTGCGCAAGATTTCTTCGAGTATGTGGCATCTCGCCATCCAATGGTGTACGTCGTTGGCGATGGGCTTGGTGGCGGGTGCGGTGTCGGGAGCGGTCGGGGGGTTGTCGGCGAGGTGGTTGGTTCGGGGCTGGGTGTTGGTTCGGTGTAGTTTGTCGATGCGTTTGGTCACAGTTCCGAGGCGTTGATTCATTGGGCGGAGGAGATCCGTGATGTTCGTCTTGATCAATTCGGATAAGGTCGCGAGGGTGACGTCGGATGTAGTTATTGCGTGCTGGCTGTCGTTGAGGTCCAGGTCAGAGTCGGAGTCGGAGTCGGTGTCGGGGTAGTTGTCGGTGTCCATAGCGGTCGGCATTGTTTCGACGGGGGTCCCATCAAGGTTCACGGGGGTGTTTGTTTTCGGTCGGGTGGCATTTTTTCGGAGGAGGTCGAGGTCAATTCTAGAGTCGGATTTTTTGGTGGAGCGTTTGGTGACTTTTCCGGTGACGGTCGTTGATTTCTTAGAGGTCGCGATGGCGGAGGAGCCAGCGTGCGGGGCGTTGATTCGGGAAAGCTCGTCGGGGCTAAAAATACTCTCGGGTACCTGCATACGCGAGGGCGTGGCAGGGATGGGTGCGTTAGCGTCCATCGCTTAACCGGTGGTACGGTAAGCGATGGCGAAGAGTCACGTGAGGAGGCTCTTGCTAAGCGAGCACGAAAATTTCTCGCGAGGAAAGGGGTCCGGAGGGGGGGAAATCTTCGGGTATCACCACAACCAGTGCTGCTGGTGGGGGGGGGATTTGGGGGGGGGGGGGGGGATTTCGGTATGCCGAAACCGAGAATAAGGTCGGTTTGATGATTGGAGGGCGGGTGGTGGAGCGGCGTTGATGAAAGTGCCCGGAATCCGGCCCGGAGGTCCCAGAATCACGTCTTTCCGCTGAATCTCAACGGTAAACGGTAGCTGGGTTCCGAAAATCGAGATTCGGGGTAATTCCGAGGTAAGAAATCGATTGCCGATTCGAAAATCGGGGAAATTGTTGTTGTTGTCGCAAATGCAGGGGGGGGTCACCGGTTGCTATGTGGTGCTTTTAGTTTGTCGGCTAGTTCCTTCCGCAAGACTTCGCATGAGGGTCGGAACTGATCGGGTATGATGCAGGCTGGGTTGATGTCGGTTTTGTCTGAAGTAACAGCGGCAACATACCCAATTACTGTTCAGCACACGGCAACGGCGACCCCCCCCCTGCATTCTCAACAACGAGCACCGAAACCCCCGGTTTTCTCATCGGATTCGGATTCGCAGCACTCTGTTACGTTATTCTCTGAATTTTCAGGGAATTTTACGTTGTTTTTGTTGACTTTTGTCGCAAAATCAGAGTTTTCACGAGTTTTGGCTTACCCCACCTCACGAAAAGTCGCCAAAACAACGACAGAACAAGGCCCAACGATCGAAACGGTCCGAAAACGCGTACAATGTTCTAGCCGACCTTCCTCATGATGGATCTACTCCTACTTTTGACGGAAGAGATGGAAAAGTTGATGAAGTTGATGGAAACCTCACTGCAAAACCCTTCCAGAGCGTGGTCTTGGCAGGATCACCAGTTCCTTCGGCTTCAACAAAGCAGCAACAGGCGACAACTGAGCACAGCCGGTTTAGTAACTACCGTCGCATAATGGTATCTGCAATTAAGGAGGCAGCCGTAGTTGACGACAACTATGCCACCCTAGATCAACTGTTTATAGACAACTACGCCGAATTCACCGGAGCCAGCTTCCTGGGGATACAACAGATCCACCAGGACACACAGCGACGCTTCAATACCCTCGATGACACCATACGCAACAACAGCGATGAGATGCGCCACAGATTCGACGTCATGATGACGAAATTCACCATTCTGACCGGCGAAAACACGAAGCTGGGCGCAGCATACGACTCTACACAGGCAGAAACAGCAGCTCTCAAGGCTGCTGTGGACGCCCTGACGAAGAAAATCGACGAACAGCAACAAGTCATTTCGGCGCCCCCCTCACCGAACCTCATGGCCTCTTCCTCAGCGATGGAAGAGATGACTATGCAACTGTCCGTCGTCCAACATGACATTCAGGATGTCCTGGACGCTGTTCGCAACCCTCCTGGCAAGAGAAAGCGAAGGGGAAGCGACCAGAACACCGAACCCACCTCACCGACAAACAGAAGACCGGTGAACCACAAACCGAGAGCGGCATCACCGGTGCGAAGCCTGATGCACTCGAAACATGCGACTACCGCCGCCCAGGACAAGCTTGATGCCCTCAAGCCTATGCCCCCCCTACCTCTCCTTGTGATCACGTCAACCGATGCGACACCGGAACCTCACCCTGACAGTTCATCTGCTCAGGACACACCTCTACCCGACGCCCCAAGCACTGCCCCTGCTGAGACGAACGGATGGAAGACTGTGGAGGCGAAGGCTACACAGAGGAAGAAGCAGAAAGCGAAGGAGACGACACCTACGGCCGCGCCACCCAGCAAGACCCCTACAACAAAGAATGGTGGCCGGGGAAAGAATACCCAGCAACCCAGAACGACAACCTCCTCTGCAAAGAAGACTTGGGCAGAAGTCGTCAAGAGCGGAGGCATCAACGTCCAGATTGTGCTTGGGAATGGCAATCTTGGACTAACAACACCACCGACAAGAAGGGGAGAGAGGCGAGGGGGAGAAGCAAGAAGGCTGAGGAAGAAGGAAGGAGAAGGGGAGAGAGGGGAGGAGAAGAGGGGCAGGGCGGGCCCGGGTGTCTCGAAGGGCAAAGAGTCAGGAGACACCGGCGGAGGAGGGGAGAGAGGAGAGGAGAGTGGGGGCACGGGTGGCCCGGCGGCTGTTTAACTTTGCTTTGGTTTTGGTTTTGCTTTGTGGAGGAAATAGAGGCGGAAAAATGGCTAAACATGGGAAGGGGAAGGGAGGAGGAAAGGGAGGAGCCCGGCGAGGCGGCCTCTGTGCAAGCAGGGCACTTGGAACATCAGACGCGCTTGGACAAGAAACCCCCGTAGTAACAGTGGGGACAGACCCCACAACCACAACGATCAAGAGGAGGAGACTGGTAGAGGTGGAGACTGGGTTTTTGCTTTTACATTTCTTTCTTCTTCTCTTTTGTATTTTTCTGTCCCTTGTCATAACCTTCGGGTTGCAAACAAGTAATGAGAGAACAAACAAACAAACAAACAAACCCAATTACTGTGGCATCTTCATTGAATAGGACATCTGGATCTAGCGAGAGTGAGAACTCCTGTGCCGCAGCTAGCGTACAGCGTTGCTTGCAGAAGTTGGTATTCAAGGTAATGTCGTTGGGATTTCCCCAAAAGTTGTTCGGTTGGTGTTTTGCCATCCACCAACAGGGCAGGATGATGTCCGTTCCTGATTCCAATGGCATAATTTCGAAAGTTTCTCTTGTATAGTGCTGTCGGTATTGTAAGAGGAGAGAATGGGTAAAGGCCTGTCCAGCCTCACGTAGTGCAGATCCATCTGCTCCATTAATGCGCAAAGGCTGATTTCGATTGATGTGGGGAAGATTATGTCTCGCTACACATGTCGAACTGATAATAGGGATTGCTGCCCCAGTGTCGAACATTGTCCGAACGCAGAATACCCGTTCCCCTGGTACTGATATGTTCATTTTGACTATGGAAAAGGATTCTGGCTCCTTCATTTTAGGAGCTTTACCAACGACTACGGGCGCCCCGTTTTTTGACACCCTATTCTTCTTATCCCGTTTGCGGAGCTCCCGAATGTATCGCCGAATTTCTTTTGGGATCTGTTCGGCATACCTGGGCGCAGAGTCTGAATCAGAATCAGAGGACTCAGAGCTACTGCTGTCAGGTGGAGGAGGAGGAGGGGTTACACGTCCGTTTGGTGGACTACTTCCTCGTCTGGAACCCTTTCGGGAGGCCTGACTGGATCCTCGTCCGTTCCGTTCATTTGGTCTGGGAGGAAGTGGCGGTGGCAGGTTATAAAGGGAGTCATCATCTCCCTGGTCGTTGGGTTCGGAATTGGTCATGTCGTGGTCGCTCTCCGGTGATGGGGGCCGACCATCTCTACAACGACCTTGGATGACTTCACTGAATAGTGATGCTACATCTGCTTGCCTACCCGGGCCCGCAACCCTCTTGACCTGCTCCTGTAATTCCAGCTCAATCGCCTTCCACTTGTTGTCGAAGGCAGCGTGTAACTCTTCTCTTTCACGTTGACTTGCCACGGCGGCCTCGTCTTGTTGCTTCTTCAGGCGATCATGATCAGCCTGTTGTCGTTTCTGGAGTTGTGAAAGGCGGTCCATTTCCTCTCGGACTCTCTTTTTCTCTTCCGCCAAGTCCGCCTTCAATGCAGCTTGCTTATCCTTCAACTCCTGCTTGTCTTTGGCCATCCGGGCCTCCAGGTCCTTTTCTTTTTGTCGTAATTCTGCTGCCCATCGTTCGCAGCTGGCGATCCATTCCTCCTGTTTTGTGGCTTCCGCTTTATAGTAAGCCATGATGATTTGTTGGTTATTTTCTAACTTCTCGGTATAGGCCTGTAGGGTCACCTGTCGATGGACCTCGTCATTGGCCCGAGTGATCTGGAGGTCCTCCATTTGTCGTTGAAGCTGAGTATACGCTTCGGCGACCTCCATGAATTGGCGGTTGGTGAGGTTGAATTGGGCATTCACCGCGTTACCCATCTGTTGTTGTGTTTGTTGGAGGGCTTGCTCCAAGTTGACTTGGATGTTTTTGTATGCTGTTTGCATATTCATGAACATCCGGATTGCATCGCCCTCGTCGCTCTGTTTCTGGCTGCGTAGGTTGCTGATGTCTACAGCAGTACGGGCCAGTTGTCTCATCAGGTTCTCAGCCCATGGTGGGATGCTTGGAATGCTGATGGAATCTGGTAATCCACTGATTTCTACCTCATTACTGACGTGGTCGGGGTCAGCACTGAGGAGAGCCCACAAGGGGAGGGGCTGAAATTTGTATTCCACAAGTTCAGCCATGTGGTATTGTAGTGGCTGATGAGTACTTCTCGATTCACTCGGTGAGGTGTATGAGTAAACTTATAGTGTAAACCGGGGGTCCTAGGGTAATGGACGGCCGGGTAACTCTGAAATTCCCGAAAGAAAAGAGAGAAGCAATAATCCAAGAAGGGGAATTATTACTTCTCAAGGGGATTCCCTAACGGAAAGTAGAGGTGATAACAGTTATAAGTTTAAACTCTCCTGCGTATCTCAGGTAGCGTTTCGAGGGTAGTGGTTCATCTGGTGGTCGTTTCTTGAAGACGGACGACCGGATTTGAGGTAAAGTATGAATTTGGGGCCGTCGGGTATTGACTCAAGAGAGGACAATAACCCTTCGTGGGATGTGTTGTTGTATTCGGGACAGTATTGATTGTGTTGCTGCATGATGGCTTCCTCAAGTGGGGGCTTTTGGCACTTGTATATTTGTCTTATCTTGAGCTCCTCACGCTTATACCCTGCAAGCACTATGCGGTAGGCGGAAGTGGAAGTACCCTAAGACGTTGCTTGGCTGCACCGAAACATGACTGTTTGTTTGTTTGTTTATTCATTACTTGTATGCAACCTTATTGGTTATGACGCGGGTACAGGTTTATAGTACATGGAAAGTCAAAAGCAAAAACAAAACAAAGTCCCGTCTCTACCTCCGCTGATCCTCCCTTAGGCTGTGATTTTGTGGTCCTGTCCCCACTATTACTTCGTTGGTCCTGTTGTCCAACCGCGTCTGCTGTTCCAGTGCCCTGTTCGCACAGAGGCCACCGCGCCGGGTGTCCCCTCTATCCTCCACCCTTCCCCTCCCATTTTTAACCATTTTTCCGCCTTTATTTCCTCCACAAAGCAAAAACGAAACCAAAGCAAAGTTAAACAGCCGCCGGGCCACCTGCGCCCCCTCTCTCCTCTCCTCTCTCAACTCCTCCGCTGGTGTCTCCTGGCTCTTTGCCCTTTGAGACACCCGGGCCAGCCCTGCCCCTCTCCTCCTCCCCTCGATCCCCTTCTCCCGCCTTCATCCTCAGCCTTCTCGCTGCCCCGCCTCGCCTCTCTCCCCTTCTTGTCGGTGGTGTTGTAAGTCCAAGATTGCCATTCCCAAGCACAATCTGGACGTTGATGCCTCCGCTCTTGACGACTTCTGCCCAAGTCTTCTTTGCGGAGGGGGTTGTCTGTCTGGGTTGGTGGGTATTTTTCCCCCCTCCACCATTCTTCGTTGTAGGGGTCTGTTTGGGTATCGCTGCCGTAGATGTCGTCTCCTTCGCTTTCATCTTCTTCTTCTGTGTAGCCTTTGCCTCCACAGTCCTCCATCCGTTGGTCTCAGCAGGGGCAGTGCTTGGGGCGTCGGGTAGAGGTGTGTCCTGAGCAGATGAACTGTCAGGGTGAGGTTCCAGTGTCGCTTCGGTCGACATGATTGCGAGGAGAGGTAGGGGGGACGTATGCTTGAGAGCATCAAGCTTGTCCTGGGCGGCGGTAGTCGCATGTTTCGAGTGCGTCAGGCTTCGCACCGGTGATGCAGCTCTCGGTTTGTGGTTGACCGGTGCTCTGGTCGTTGGTGAGGTGGGTTCGGTGTTCTGGTCGCTTCCCCTTCGCTTTCTCTTGCCAGGAGGGTTGCGGACAGCGTCCAGGACATCCTGAATGTCATGTTGGACGACGGACAGTTGCATAGTCATCTCTTCCATCGCTGAGGAAGAGGCCATAAGGTTCGGTTTGTTGTTTGTTGTTTGTTTATTCATTACTCGTATGCAACCTTATTGGTTATGACGAGGGTACAGGTTTATAGTACATGGAAAGTCAAAAGCAAAGACAAAACAAAGTTCCGTCTCTACCTCCGCTGATCCTCCCTTAGGCTGTGATTTTGTGGTCCTGTCCCCACTATTACTTCGTTGGTCTTGTTGTCCAACCACGTCTGCTGTTCCAGTGCCCTGTTCGCACAGAGGCCACCGCGCCGGGTGTCCTCTCTTTCCTCCACCCTTCCCCTCCCATGTTTTAGCCGTTTTTCCCGCCTTTATTTCCTCCATGAGCAAAAAGAAAAAGATAACCTCCGCCGGCCCACTCCGCTTCTTCCCCTCCCGCCTCTCTCTCCTCGTGCAATCCCGTATACCCCTGCCGCCCTTAGAAACAAAACAAATGAAAGGAAATAATCAAAGGAAAAACTCTCGTCGCGCAATCCCGTCCCCCCTTTCTACCCCGGTCCCTTCTCCTTCCACTGTCTTCTCCTATCCAACTCCGCCCGCGATAACAAAGGAAACAGAAAAGCAAAGAAAATGAGAAGGAATACATGATGTCAAAAGAGAACGACGAATCTATACCGCACGGAGAAGTCAAGCGGTACTGCTTATTAGCTGTCAATGAAACGGGGGTGGTCTCGCCTGCGAGTCCTACTTAACCTGGCATGAGCCCATACCGAAGTAGCGACCTTTGTCGCGGAGATACACGAAGAGAGAGCCTTTGTGCCGGAGGGGGTGTAGCCGATGTTGTCCAAATTGATCCGGGAGTTCCTGTGGAGTTTGAGATCCTGTCGAAGTGTTGTCCGGGCGTCCTGGTGATCCGGGCAGCTGAGGAGCAGGTGCCGAGGGGTCTGAGGGGGGTGTAGCGGGCAGCTACAATGTCGCGATGGGTAGGAGTCTGTCGGCGGGTGTGCCAGGCAGTCCAGAAAGTATCCGTGTCCTGTACGGAGGCCAAGGATCGCGGTAGAGAGCCACCGGGGATTGTCGACGTAGATGGGATCCATGCGTCTCCGGTGCGGGGCAGAGTATGTGTGTGGTCGATCGGAGGAGGAGTACCAGTGTGTCCACTCGGCGACGGTCTTCTCGCGTGCTTGTTTAGGTGTCTTCGACCGGTGCGTTGAGAGGGAGCCAAGGCGAGAGAGAGTGTAGAGCGCTGAGGAGGCGCGTGGGCTGTCGTGTGGTGTTGTGCCACGGGTGGTCGTACTCGTTTGCGATCTCAATAGCGGCGGATTGCAAGCTCGGTATGGGGAAGGATGTGGGACACCGGCGTGCGATCGGGTGTGTCGGAGGGAGAGTGAGGACGCGAAGTGCGTATTGGCGTTGCTTGTGGTCCAGGCGTATCGATACCGGAGGTAGCGCGGTCTCGTTATGGAGCGCCAGTATGGGAGTCGAGTTAAAGGCTTGTTTGTTTGTTTGTTTGTTTATTCATTACTCGTATGCAACCTTATTGGTTATGACGAGGGTACAGGTTTATAGTACATGGAATGTCAAAAGCAAAAACAAAACAAAGTCCCGTCTCTACCTCCGGTGATGTGAACCTGGGCACAGCTTCGACTATGCAGAGGCTTATCCGATTGTATCTCTAGTGCTTCGTTCTCAGTGTTGACAGACACTTCGTTCCCAAGAACAGACAGACACTTCGTTCCCAAGAACTAATAGAGCTTATCCAAAGATAAAGCTAGGAAGAGAATTAATCGATCACAGGCGGAATAAACTTAAGGGTTGTCTTCGGAGGTATTCGTTGGTGTAAATAGGTATCGTCGCGTAGAGGATCAAATGGTTGATAATGGAGGAGAGAGAGGGAAGACAAAGGCTCTGTTATAGACTTTCGTCTACAAGTTCGCCCAGACTTCCTAGGGAACCAATTTCCAAACTGAGCCAAGGAGATAAGACAAGAGTCATTTCTGAGACGCATCTGCTGATAGATTGCATCATACGAAGTGCGTAATCATATTGATTACTTGCTTTCATGATGCCTGCTATCGTCAGACTAATCCTTGACATTCCTCTCTGTACTACCGCACCTTCCAATCAGGTGTCAGGGTTATGAGTCATATGGGAGGGCAACTCCGCTTGACTGCATAATGCATGAACTCCTCTGACAAATAACATGTGAGTCATTTATCTTGTGAGTCGTGCTATCATAGATCTCCCTAGAGAATCTCGATTGCGAATGGAGGAATCTGACATCATAAGGCATCCATGCCCTACCGGAGTGGATCACTCCGACACATTCCTGTGTGATGTCATTATGGCTCCACCTGCGCGCACTTGCGCGCAGCCACACCCTGGTGTGGATGCAAACGCCGAGCTGTTCCTTGGTTGGTAGTCAATAGCCTAAGGGCACGTCATATCGGTTCCACCAAACAGTTTCCTTGAGAGGGTTGCATGCTTATGGACGTCGTCTCATGCCTTAGCAATCTTGACCCTTGTCCATAGCCCCACTCCTGTTTGCCGACTAGACTCTGCCTTATCTTCCTGGCTGACCATTCACCCAACTAAGTAACACCGGATGATTTCGTCGCACCGCTCTCCACATCCTTGGAACTCTCTTCCGATGCAGACCCCTTTGTAGCCGTGAACTTCCGAACACTCTTCAAGTATAAGGAGGTGTCCTTTCGTCTTCGTCTTCATTCTCCATCAGCGTCGTTCGTAGTTGCTCAAGGGTAAGTCGACACCCATGAGGTAAGTGTTCCCCAATCTCTTCTCTTCTGAATCCTCCCAAACTGACATTGAATAATAGTTGCGACGCCTCGGGCCGGGATCCTCGTGAGGTCCTATCGGAAAGTCACGAATCACGTGACGTGGCTTGTCGGAGCTCCTCTGGGGGTTCTGGCCCGGGATACTAATCTGACTATTCATTCTCTGTCGAGTTTGCCATATTCTCCATTGCGTTATATATGATACCAATTCTATCCTCACACATTTTAGGGTGTGACACCACCTCTCCCCTGTTCAAGCTTCGTCCCGAAGCTCGTAGTTCATCTTTCTGTGATCGCACCACGCCGTAGCCTAGTGACTTAAGTGACCAATTTTGGATGTAGTCCTCCAGCCCCTACATCTCACTACCAACTCTACGTGATGAAAACCACATGGGAAAAACATCAAGCATTAGTCTTTGAGTCGGTAGTCCCTCGGAGAATCAGGATACTTGAGATGGAAATCTCTTAGCTTCTCCTGACCTCCTACTGAAAAGTTGTCGAAGGGTTCTGACGTCCAGTCTTTCTTGTTGGGCCACCCTAGCCATTTGACGAGGTAAAGTACTCTGCTGCCTGATTTGTAGCTGCTCATGATTTCGTCTATGTCGTACTCCTCGCTTCCCTCAACGTCGTCTGCTTCCCGAAGAATTTTGT
Source organism: Pyronema omphalodes (assembly GCA_024516155.1). Lineage (NCBI taxonomy): Eukaryota > Fungi > Ascomycota > Pezizomycetes > Pezizales > Pyronemataceae > Pyronema > Pyronema omphalodes. The sequence goes on from JAJJXM010000113.1 coordinate 34,041, forward strand.
TTGGGTCTGGTGGAGCTCTGGTTCCAGTGTGGAAGGGCTCCAGTAGGGAAGTGTGGAAGACATTGTGAATCTTCCATCTTCTTGGTAGTGTGAGACGTATTGCTGTTGGGGATATGACCTTTTCGATTTGGAATGGACCATGTAATTTGTGATCCAGTTTGTGTGATGGGCGTCTTGTTTTTATGTGTCGTCCATCGAGCATAACCAAGTCTCCGACTTGGTAAGTAGGGGCCTCCTTTCGCTGAAGGTCTGCATACTTCTTCATTCTTTCTTGTGCCTTCTGTAATGCTAACTTAGCACCTTCATGCACTGTATGCATCCAATGAGCGTATGCTTTGCTGGCAGGGTTTTGCACAGCTGTTGGAATGGGATTGCTGGCAATGGGGTTGTAACCGTAATTCGCATAAAAAGGTGATAGTCCTGTAGCGCTGGTTACTGAGTTGTTGTAAGCGAACTCAGCCATTGGCAATAGATCAACCCAATCATTCATCTCATGATTGACAAAGGAGCGGAGGTATGCTTCAATTGTCTGGTTGAGTCGTTCCGTCTGTCCATCTGTTTGAGGGTGGAACGCTGTGGACATTCTAGGTTTGATTGCTAGTGTCCCAAGAAATGCTTTCCAGGTGGTGCTTGTAAACCTGGAGTCTCTGTCCGACACAATATCCGCAGGTAGCCCATGTAACTTCCAAATTTCCTTCGCAAAGATTCTAACAAGGTCTGCAGTTGTCTTGCCGTCTTTTTGCAGTGGTATGAAGTGAGCCATCTTAGAGAATCTGTCAACTATTACCCATAGTTGATCGCATCCATTGGATTCTGGTAGGTCGGTGATAAAGTCCATGGCGATTGATTGCCATGGGGCATAGGGTAGTTCCAAAGGTTGAAGTAATCCGTACCTGAGGTGCCGTGCCTTTTTGTCTTTTTGACATTCCATACAACTCTTTACATAAGTTATTATTTGTTCTTCCATTCTTGGCCACCAGAAGTTCCTTCGTATTAATTCAATTGTTTTGTCCTGTCCGAAGTGACCTGCAATTTTCGAGTCATGTTCAGATTCCAGAACTGTCTTTACCAAATCCTTTGGCACCCATAGTTTTTCCTTTCGATAGACTATGCCATTATCTATCGTCAATGGTTCCTTAATTTTCTTTGTTGCCTCCACGTAAATCTCATCCAGCTTACCAGATTCCTTTACCATCTTCAAGAATTCTTCTGACCATTTAATAAAAGGAATAGAGGAGAGACGTGCTGAAGAAATAATAAATGATGTTCCTTCTCCAGCACTGCTGATTGACGAAATGGATGCAAAATGACTCTTATGCAGGATCGTCGTAATCGGCTGATCTTCACCTCCCCCCTTTTCAGGTCGGAACTCCGGACGCCTAGATAGAGCATCAGGTTTCCCATTTTTAACCCCAGGTCTATAAAAAATCTTAAAGTCAACGCCAGCAAGCTCTTGAGCCCATCTAGCTTGACGTCGATTGAGTACTTTTGTTGTTGTAAAGTACTCAAGGTTCTGGTGGTCGCTGTAGACTTGGACAGTGTGCATTGCTCCCTCAAGATATCGTCTCCATACTTTAAATGAGTCCACAATAGCCAACAGCACTTTGTCATGGATCTCATAGTTGATCTCAGCAGGAGTGAATTTTCTTGAGTGGAAAGCAATGGGGTGCAACTTTCCATCTTCCCCCCTCTGGGATAGGACTGCGCCTAAAGCAAAATCTGAAGCATCTGTTTCAACAATGCAAACCTGTCTTGGGTCAAAATGACTTAAGATTGGTGCAGTAGTGAAACGACTTTTGAGCTCATCAAATGCTAGTTCCATAGCAACAGTCCATTCCCATTTCTTTGCATCGCCTTTTGTTGATTCTGTCAGAGGTCGACATATCTTGGAGAAATCCTTGATGAATCTGCGATAGAAGTTTGCGAATCCAAGAAAGCCCTGTGTTTCTTTCAAGGATTTTGGGGGTTCCCATACCAGGACTGTTTGTACCTTGTCCTTTGCCATTTCAATGCCATTTTCGCTGATAATATAAGCCAGAAATTCCACTCTGTTTTGTCCCCAAACGCATTTTTCCCGAGAGATAACCAGCCCATTTTCTTCCAATCCTTTTAACACTTCCTTAACCAATTTGTCGTGTTCTTCCTCTGTCTCAGCATATATGAGAACATCGTCAATATACGCAATCACTCCCTGGTCCAACATGTCTCTAAAGATATGATTCATCATATCTTGGAATGTGGCTGGGGCATTGCTCAAGCCAAAAGGCATTACCGAAAATTCATATAATCCATATCGGCATCGAAAGGCCGTTTTCCATTCATCTCCTTCTTTTATTCTGATGAGATGATATCCATTCTTGAGGTCCATTTTCGTAAATATTTTTGCTCCTCTAACTCTGTCTTGTAATTCTGACATGAGTGGGAGTGGGTACCGGTTGGCAATTGTAATTTTGTTGATGCCCCGGTAATCAACACATAACCGTAGACCTCTGCCATGAGGCTTTGGGACACAGAGAATAGTAGATGCTGCTGGTGACTTGGAAGGTCTGATTTTACCAGCAGGCAGCATATCCTTCAACCATTCTCTCAGTGTCTCTAGCTCAACTTCGTTGAGAGCATAGACAGGTCCCCAAGGAGGCTTTTCGCCTTCAACTAGGTCAATCGCATGGTCGTAGGGTTTGTGATCAGGAAGCCTATCTACAGCTTCCTTTGTCATAATGTTCATCCAGCCGCGGAATTTCTCTGGGACTTGCTGAAGGGCCTCAGATAATTCCTCTTTGGTGGACACAGATGAGATGTGGCCTAAGACTAAGGCTTCTGGATGGTCGAGGACATGTTTATCGACCTTGAGTGAGAAGGCACTGGCTTGTGCCTTTGTACATTTTTCTTTGCAACCTGGGGATGTAAAGGAGATTTTGTCTTGATCTCCCCAGAGGTTGCAGGGCTGATGCAGTGCCATCCACCAATAAGGCAGGATAGCATCGCAGTCACTATCTAGTGGAGCGACTTCGAAAGATTCTGCAGCAAAGTGTTTCTTATGCTGCAATATAAAGGGAACCGTAAAGACTTCGCCTGCTCCAGCAACTATCTCATTGTTGAAGTTGCGGATTTGTAAAGGGGTGTCTCTCTTAACGGTTGGGATTTTGTATTTGTGGACAAAGGCTTTGTCCAGGAGGGCAGCAGTAGATCCTGTATCAAGAAGGACTCTAACTGTGCGTTGTTGATTCTTGGACCAGTTGAGAACCATGTTGATGATTGGTCTCGGTCCATGGTGAGGAGGAGTGGGAGCTGATTGCTGGGTAACTGGAATAGCTGCTCCATTGTCTTTTCGTCGACTCTTAGTCCTGGTCGACAGAAGGCTGTCCATTGATTTCCTTTTTATTCCTGCGCATTTCCCTATTACTGCGTCTTCATATCCATCCTTCTCGGGTGACGCTTCCCTAGAGGACTCTAAAAATCCGAATCAATGACTTCCTCATCCTCCATTTCCCAAATCCTTGGTTGCGCATCAGACATATGAGTGTCTTCCTCATCTTGCCTTACTGCAGCAGTCTTCGCCTTCTTGGCTTCCTTGGGCTTTTCCTGTTCATGCCCTTCTTCATGATCTTCATCATCCCGCTTCCTCTTTCCTGAAGAAGCTACCTTTCCATCCTTTGCCAGGTCAGTTCCCCCGACTGAATTCTTTGCATAGCAGTCGTACATTCTATGACCAGCACGACCACATCGCCAACATTCAGCCTTATCTTTCTTGTGTTTGTCGATTTCGGCTTGGGGTACTCCTTGCAAAGCCTCCCTTCCTGAGGCATAAACCGCCGGTTTATCTGACTTCCTGTCCTTTTTCCCAGCAAATTCCTTCTTAGATCCCTTATCCTTAACCTTTCGGTCCTTCTGCTGCACCTCACGTGGGCGAGCAGCTTCCCTTTCTTTCCCTTTATCCTTGCGTTCCCCACGCACTTCTAAGGTCTTTTTCTTTGTATACCCCAATTCTTCATTCAAGCCTTCAACAACATGTGCAGCTTCTTTGACTGCATGAATCAGGGCAACATCATCATTGGGAACCTCTCCACACCTTTGGTAAACCATCTTCTTGATAGCTGGTGTCATAGCCTCCCATATCACATTCCTAAACATAGGGCCCAGTGCTCCAACGCGCATATTCAGATCCTCCAACTTAGTGATATAATCATCGATATCACCATCGTATTGTAGTTCTGTAATGCGTTTGACGTCCTTCTGAGCCTCCCTCTTATCCTCGAACCTTGTCTCAAATGCACTGGAAAATGCAGCCCAAGTATCCTTCAATTTCTGTTTCTGAATAGACTTCCTGCGCTCCTGGTGCCATGCTAAAGCCTTGTGGGTGAATAGACTACCAACCCACTTAACCTGCGCATCTTCATCAGGCCAGGATGTGGCATATGTTTCCACGTAATCCTGTACTGACATCCACCAGGCCCTAAGCAGAGTCTTGTCTTTTCCTGAGAAAAATTGAGGTGCCTTGAGTTCTGGCATCTTGGGTCTCTTTGGTGCATCTCTGGGTCCTTGGATCTTGTCGATAATAGAAGTGAGGAATCTTGTTGCATCCTCTTCAGCTTCTCTTTCTTCTCTAGTCTTTTGGCGAGGGGGCCTTTCTGGCTGTCCGGGTCTTCCTCGACCATCATCCGAGGGCTCAGGAGGGGGAATGGTAACCCTTCTTCTTGGAGGGCCATTGCCTCGTCCTCCATTTCCTCCTGCTGCTGGAGGGGGTGTGTCGTTTCTAGAGGGTGGTAGATTTGTGTCTACTGCCACCTGAAAAATGCTTGGAGACACAGTTCTGCGTTGGGGTTCGTCCTGTACCGCATCCGCAAGTGACTGTGCATCGATAGGTTGGTTATTGGCTGTCATGTCCATGACCCTTTGAATGACCTTATCGATAATCTCCTTCTTCTCATTTTCCCTCTCTGTCTCGTACTCCAAAAGCCTTCGTTGCTGTTCTTGCTCATTGTGGGCTAAAAGACGGATTTGCTCGTCCCTTTGTTGGTCAGCCTGGTTCTTTGTGGCTGCCCAGCCTTCAACACCGAAGTTCCATCCTTGTTGATGGTTGGAGAATCCTTGGAGGTAATCATTGATGATTTGTACACCAATGTTGAGTTGTTGAACAGCCTGATGGTTGGCTGTTTGCTTTTCTTGAGCGTCCGTGGCTAGTTCACCAAGGGCGTTCCAAACCTGAGAACTGAATTCATTGCTTGACTGGATGAGTCTAACAATGGCTGTTTGGTTGAGTTCTCTGTCGATGTCGCCTTGTCGAATAACAACATCGTAGGCATTTTGCATAATGCCTGACATTTCTTGGTACAGATTCTTGACGTTTTGCATATCGGTCTGTACAGAAACTCCTTCTTTCTTCAGGGCTTCAATCAATGCCTGCACATGTTGTTCAGTTGTCTCCATCCTGTCCACCATCTTGACGAACCATTCTGGAAGCTGGTCCCTGCTGACAGTGGTTCCCTGGCGAACTACAGCTTTACCAGCTGCAGAGAGTTGGTCCCATGATTGAGGGCGATGGACTTCCACCATATCTCCCATGGAAACATCGTCATCGTGACGGGCTGCCGGGGATGCAGTGATTCTGCGGTAGGAGGACATTGCTGAGTAGTAGGTGCTTTGTGAAATTGATCTTGCTTGCCCTAGAAGAGGGTCTTTTCGTTATCGTATCAATTAATAAACTTGGTAGCTTGTAGCCTTAAGTTTATAGTGTGAACCTGGGCACAGCTTCGACTATGCAGAGGCTTATCCGATTGTATCTCTAGTGCTTCGTTCTCAGTGTTGACAGACACTTCGTTCCCAAGAACAGACAGACAATTCGTTCCCAAGAACTAATAGAGCTTATCCAAAGATAAAGCTAGGAAGAGAATTAATCTGATCTTTGTTTATTGCGACTAGAGCTACTATGGCTATTGCGCTCCACCTACTTCATACCCATACCCTGCAACACCGCAGTTGCTCTGGGATGCAACCACCCGCGCGACCTATAATACTATGTACAGGAGATCCGGCTATGCCCAGGGTATTTCAAACAAAACAGAAACAAAAACAAAACATATTCACCCTACCAAGGAAACCTAAACTAGCCCTTCAAAACAAAAACAAAACAAAGGAAAAGCTGCGATTTATGCGGGTCAAGTGGGGAGTTTGTCAAGTGTGGAACGATATTTGTGCAGTCATTACAGCTCGCGCTCCATAGACAAATCGTTATCAGCGTCGGGGGCCTTGCCTTTCCCGGCCGGGAGAAGTTTGATCCGTACGGGGCAAAGAGGGTCGGTTGCTGGGTGAGCAGCACTGCAAAGAGCACATTTCACAGGTGGGTGGGTGCAGGCCTTTCCGGCGCGACAGGAGGGGACAGGGCATTGGTGGTCCTTGGTGCTGTGTGGTTGGGCGCAGATAGCGCAAGTGGGTTTCTCCGCTTTGCAGAGAGAGGTGTGGTGGCCGTAAACCTGGCAGTTCCGGCACTGGGTGGTTGGTGTCCAGGAGAAGTATTCGGTAATCCGGCACCTGCGGTTGAAGAGAAGGAGAGTGTTGGTGCCGATTTGGTTGAGGTTAACCATACCGCTGAGGGCGATTACCATTGTGGAGGCTTGTTTGTTGAGGCGGCGGTCGGCTGGGACTAGCCAGCGAGGCTCTTGCATGAGTTTGAGGGTGGGGTATGTTGATTCAATCATCTGTTTCACGCCTGCACCACTGCAGATGGTCGGGATGTTGTGGACTAGAAATTTAGTCCAGCGGCTGTTGGTGGTACTGGAGATTGGCTTCATCCAGGGCATTGCGGTGAGAAATATCGTCATGTATGGTTCGTATGCTGATGCGGGGGTTGTGGGGTTGGTCGTCAACACCAATTTGTTGTGGTCGTTGATCCTTGCAAGGGTAAGGGTGGGCAGGGGGATATCGTCGGAGGTTATGATGATATTGTTGAGGCCCTTCAATATGTTGGTGGCTGCCTCTTCCCGGCTCCTGTTGAGTTTTGGGTTGTCAAGTGTAATGATGATCTCCCTTTCGATGCGGGGGAGGGCTTTCGGGATGATGGGGGCCGGTGTCTGCTTCTTTTTCTTTCGTGACACCGTGGTGAATTGTTGGTCCTTGCCTGCAACTGATGCGCTGACGCGTTCAGCCCAGGTCAGGTGGCCGGTGGTAGGTTTCTGTGGTTTGGGGGCGGCTGGGGTGGGGGTCCGCGCGGTGGACCTTCCCCTTTCAGTAGGGTTGCCGGGTTGCATGTGGGGTGCGGGGGTAGCGGTGAGTTGTCGGCGCGTACGGTTCAGCTCTGCCGTGATGGAGGCGACTTGTTTTTCGAGTTCGCGTATGCGGTTGGTGCTGGTGGCTTGTGAAGAAAGCAAGGCTTTCTCCATTCGCTCGACTTGTAGGGAGAGCTGGAGGAGGAGTTGGCGATCGGGTTCGGCGAGTGACACTCCGGCGGTGGCTGGTCTGGGTTCGTTATCGGCAGGTGGGACAGTGGGGCGTTTGCGCGCTCCACTAGGAGTTGGTGGGGATCTTTCGGGGGACGGTGGAGGAGGGGACCCGACATTGACGGTGTTCCTGAACCTGAAAGTGTCGAGATTGCGTTGTGACATGGTAGAGATGTTCTCAACAAGATAAAGAGAGGAGTCTGCGCAACTACAGACGAGGAGAAAGGGGGGCAAGCACTGGATCGAAAGTTAACTAATCGATCACAGGCCGAATAAACTTAAGGGTCTCGTCCTGAGGTATTTGGTGTAGAATAGTAATGTCGTAACAAGAGATCAAGTTGCTGATGCTGGAGGAGACGGTGGGAAGACATAGGGTCTTTTATAGACTTTCGTCTACAAGTTCGCCCAGACTTCCCAAGGGAACCAACTTCCAAACTAAGCTTAGGAGATAAGACGTGAGTCAATCCTTTGACAAATCTGCCGATGGCTCGCATCATGCTGCATGCGCAATTACATTAATTGCTCACTTGCATGATGTGCCTCGTCTCAGATTAATCCTTAACATTCCTCGCCGTGCTACCACACCTTCCAATCAGGTATTGGGGTTAAGCGCCTAGTGGAGGGTTACTCCACTTGAGCGCATAATGCAATGACTCCTCCGATAATAACATGTGAGTCATATATCGCATGAGTCGTCTTGATCATAGATCTCCCTAGAGAATCTCGATTGCGAGTGAAGGAATCTGACATCATAAGGCAGACTATGCCTTACCGGAGTGCACTGCCCCGTCACATTCCTGTGTGATGTCATAACAGCCCCACCTGCGCGCACTTGCGCGCAGCCACACCCTGGTGTGTACGCAAACGCCGCCTTATCTTGCAGTTGGTAGTCATTGGCCCAAGGTCGCGTCATATCAGTTGCATCCAACAGTTTCCCTGAGTGGTGTTCCTTGCTGCAGGACGTCGTCTCATGCTAACGCAATCTTGACCCTTGTCCTGAGCTCCACTCCTGTTGGCTGACTAGACTCTGCCTTGTTCCTTGGCCGACTATCCGCCCAACTCAGACCTCGGATGATCCAATTCGTCTGCCTTGCACTGTCCTGAGAATTCCCTTCTCTTGCAAGCCCTCTGGTAGCCGTGCTTGGTGGAACACAACCTCAAGTATAAGGAGGTGTCCTTTCGCCGTCGTCTTCTGTCTCCATCAGCGTCGTCTGTAGTTTTCTCATGGGTAAGTCGACACCCATGAGGTAAGTTGTTCCTCGTTCCCATCCATCTGTGATCCTCCCAAACTGACAGTGAATAACAGGTAGCGACGCCTCGGGCCGGGATCCTCGTGAGGTCCTTTCGGAAAGTCACGAATGACGTGACGTGGCTAGCTGGAGCTCCTCAGGGGGTTCCGGCCCGGGATACTAACCTTATTATTCATTCCCCTGTCGAGTTTGCCATGTTCTCTAAATGTTATACATGTTACCTATTCTATACTCACACAATATAGGGTGTGACACGTAGCCACAATGCTTCTCTGGTGGCCTCACTGCAGGCGATGTATTTGGCCTCCAAGGTTGATAAATGTCAAAAGCAAAAACAAAACAAAGTCCCGTCTCTACCTCCGCTGATGTGAACCTGGGCACAGCTTCGACTATGCAGAGGCTTATCCGATTGTATCTCTAGTGCTTCGTTCTCAGTGTTGACAGACACTTCGTTCCCAAGAACAGACAGACACTTCGTTCCCAAGAACTAATAGAGCTTATCCAAAGATAAAGCTAGGAAGAGAATTAATCGATCACAGGCGGAATAAACTACAGGGTTGTCTTCGGAGGTATTCGTTGGTGTAAATAGGTATCGTCGCGTAGAGGATCAAATGGTTGATAATGGAGGAGAGAGAGGGAAGACAAAGGCTCTTTTATAGACTTTCGTCTACAAGTTCGCCCAGACTTCCTAGGGAACCAATTTCCAAACTGAGCCAAGGAGATAAGACAAGAGTCATTTCTGAGACGCATCTGCTGATAGATTGCATCATACGAAGTGCGTAATCATATTGATTACTTGCTTGCATGATGCCTGCTATCGTCAGACTAATCCTTGACATTCCTCTCTGTACTACCACACCTTCCAATCAGGTGTCAGGGTTATGAGTCATATGGGAGGGCAACTCCGCTTGACTGCATAATGCATGAACTCCTCTGACAAATAACATGTGAGTCATTTATCTTGTGAGTCGTGCTATCATAGATCTCCCTAGAGAATCTCGATTGCGAATGGAGGAATCTGACATCATAAGGCATCCATGCCCTACCGGAGTGGATCACTCCGACACATTCCTGTGTGATGTCATTATGGCTCCACCTGGGCGCACTTGCGCGCAGCCACACCCTGGTGTGGATGCAAACGCCGAGCTGTTCCTTGGTTGGTAGTCAATAGCCTAAGGGCACGTCATATCGGTTCCACCAAACAGTTTCCTTGAGAGGGTTGCATGCTTATGGACGTCGTCTCATGCCTTAGCAATCTTGACCCTTGTCCATAGCCCCACTCCTGTTTGCCGACTAGACTCTGCCTTATCTTCCTGGCTGACCATTGACCCAACTAAGTAACACCGGATGATTTCGTCGCACCGCTCTCCACATCCTTGGAACTCTCTTCCGATGCAGACCCCTTTGTAGCCGTGAACTTCCGAACACTCTTCAAGTATAAGGAGGTGTCCTTTCGTCTTCGTCTTCGTTCTCCATCAGCGTCGTTCGTAGTTGCTCAAGGGTAAGTCGACACCCATGAGGTAAGTGTTCCCCAATCTCTTCTCTTCTGAATCCTCCCAAACTGACATTGAATAATAGTTGCGACGCCTCGGGCCGGGATCCTCGTGAGGTCCTATCGGAAAGTCACGAATCACGTGACGTGGCTTGGCGGAGCTCCTCTGGGGGTTCTGGCCCGGGATACTAATCTGACTATTCATTCTCTGTCGAGTTTGCCATATTCTCCATTGCGTTATATATGATACCAATTCTATCCTCACACATTTTAGGGTGTGACAGCTGATCCTCCCTTAGGCTGTGATTTTGTGGTCCTGTCCCCACTATTACTTCGTTGGTCTTGTTGTCCAACCGCGTCTGCTGTTCCAGTGCCCTGTTCGCACAGACGCCACCGCGCCGGGTGTCCTCTCTTTCCTCCACCCTTCCCCTCCCATGTTTTAGCCGTTTTTCCCGCCTTTATTTCCTCCACGAACAAAAAAGAAAAAGATAACCTCCGCCGGCCCACTCTGCCCCTTCCCATCGCGCCTCTCTCTCCTCGTGCAATCCCGTATACCCCTTCCGCCCTTAAAAACAAAACAAAAGAAAGGAAATAATCAAAGGAAAAGCTCTCGTCGCGCAATCCCGTCCCCCCTTCCTACCCCGGTCCCTTCTCCTTCCACTGTCTTCTCCTATCCAACTCCGCCCGCGATAACAAAGAAAACAGAAAAGCAAAGAAAATGAGAAGGAATACATGATGTCAAAAGAGAACGACGAATCTATACCGCACGGAGAAGTCAAGCGGTACTGCTTATTAGCTGTCAATGAAACGGGGGTGGTCTCGCCTGCGAGTCCTACTTAACCTGGCATGAGCCCATACCCAAGTAGCGACCTTTGTCGCGGAGATAAACGAAGAGAGAGCCTTTGTGCCGGAGGGGGTGTAGAGGATGTTGTCCAAATTGATCCGGGAGTTCCTGTGGAGTTTGAGATCCTGTCGAAGTGTTGTCCGGGCGTCCTGGTGATCTGGGCAGCTGAGGAGCAGGTGCCGAGGGGTCTGAGGGGGGTGTAGCGGGCAGCTACAACATCGCGATGGGTAGGAGTCTGTCGGCGGGTGTGCCAGGTAGTCCAGAAAGTATCCGTGTCCTGTACGAAGGCCAAAGATCGCGGTAGAGAGCCACCGGGGGTTGTCGACGTAGATGGGATCCATGCGTCTCCGGTGCGGGGCAGAGTATGTGTGTGGTCGATCGGAGGAGGAGTACCAGTGCGTCCAGTCGGCAACGGTCTTCTCGCGTGCTTTCTTGCGTAGCCGGGTGAGCGTAATGGGTAGATTCGCACGGGGGAGGGATTCGGTGGCTTGTTTAGCCAGGCGGTCTGCGGCATCGCTGCCGGGTATGTCGGAGTGACCGGGGATCCAGTGGAGGGTGACTGTGACGTCGTGTTGTAGCAGGGCTTCGGCTGTCTCATGTATCGTGTGGGCTATTTCCTGGCCAGGGCCGCGTCGGAGGTGTGAGGCACGTTGGAGCGCCGCTTTGTTGTCGCTAAAGATGTGCAGTCGACGGTTGTGGAGGTTGAGGCGAGTGATGTATTTCAAGCACGTTAAGAGGCATTCTTGAATTGCGCGTACCTCTGCATCGAACACTTCAGCTGTGTCTCCCATAGGTACGATGGCGTTAATGGTGGTGGGTAGTCCAGTGGTGATGGTGTATCCGGCGCCAGTGCCAGAGGCGGTCTGCGACCCGTCCGTGTAGGCGATGATGACATTGCGGCGTCGTCTGAGGTTGTCGAGGAGTAGGAGGTGGGTGTGCACTGTCTCGGGTTTCGGGGCTGTGGGGATGTCGACGGTTAAGAGGTTTTCGTCGGCGTCGAGCGGAACGGGGAGGCAGGTGTCTTCGACCGGTGCGTTGAGAGGGAGCCAAGGCGAGAGAGAGTGTAGAGCGCTGAGGAGGCGCGTGGGCTGTCGCGTGGTGTTGTGCCACGGGTGGTCGTACTCGTTTGCGATCTCAATAGCGGCGGATTGTAAGCTCGGTATGGGGAAGGACGTGGGAAACCGGCGTGCGATCGGGTGTGTCGGAGGGAGAGTGAGCACGCGAAGTGCGTATTGGCGTTGCTTGTGGTCCAGGCGTATCGATACCGGAGGTAGGGCGGTCTCGTTATGGAGCGCCAGTGTGGGAGTCGAGTTAAAGGCGTTGAGTATGCGGCGTAGGGCTGAATTTTGCTGGGTTTGTAGTTTCGAGGCAAGGTCTCTCTGTCGCGTCCACCATATCTCCGCGCCAAAGTCCGCACGGGTTTGGACGCATGCCTGGAAAATTAGTCGGGTCGCGAGGGGAGACAGACCTGTTTCATATCTTGCTAATCGGCATGGTGCGTTGAGCGTTCTTTGTGCGGCGGCTGTTTTTCTACGTACATGTGCTTTAAAGTTAAGGCGTCTGTCTAGGTACATACCGATCCATCGTACAACATCTTTTTCTCCTCCCTGCGTCCCAGGGCTCACTATCGTACCGTTTGGTAGTTTTACTTTCTCATTGTCTGTGATTGTATCTGACCTCGCCCAGTGGAAATGGAGGAGTTCCGTCTTTGAGTCGTCAAAGGCCACAGCGTTGGAAGCTGCCCAAGTGAATGCTGTTTTGGTGACTTTTTCCAGGAGGCGTGCGTTTTCTTTCCGGGTTCGACTCTGTGCGACGATTGCGACGTCATCCATGTAACTGGGGGTCCACGCGAACGGGTGTTCCTGCATTAGTGCGTCGAAGAGCGGTCTTAAGTACAGGAGGAACAGGATCGGTGATGCTGGGGAACCCTGGGGGATTCCCGTTTTAATTGGGCGTTGGCGATCTGTTTGTCCGTCAAAGGATAGAGCGGTCGTCCTTTCGGCGAGGAAGGTTTCGCACCATGTTCGGATTTGTCGGGGGCAGCCTAGCTGGTGTAGTGTCTGCTGAAGGCGGTCGGCGGAGACATTGTCGAAAGCTCCGCGTACGTCTAGGAAAAGTGCTGTGGTGATAAGTTTCTGTTGCTTACCCATTTCGATGTCGTGGACGATTGCCATTGCGGCGTCGATGGCGGATCGCTGCGGGCGGCCTCCTATTTGGTCTCGGTGTAACAGTTCCCGGGTCTCCGCGAGTTGTCCGAGCCGAGTCGCCATTAATTTCTCTAACGTTTTTCCAAGGCAGTTCAGCAGGGCGATTGGGCGGTATGCCTTTGGATTTGCGTAGTCGGGTTTGTTAGGTTTTGGTATAATTACCGTCGGGGCCTGCCTCCACCCGCGGGGATGGTACCCTACAGTGCCCAGCGTCCAGTATAGATTGGTTAGGTATGTGGGGACGGCGAGATACACTTGGCGGAGACAACCAAAGGTTATCCCGTCGGGTCCTGGGGCTTTCGAGGGGGAAGAGGTAAAGATGGCTTGTTTGACCTCCGACGGCGAGAAGGTCGTCCACGCTGTCTCTCTGCGACAGGGGAGGGTGGATGAGGGGGGCGGGGGAGGTGGTGGGGGGAATAACATCTGAAATGCCTCTACTTTCCTGTTGAACGAACTGCAGAGTTCCTCCCTACCGTTGATTGTGGCGCGGATATTCGGAGTGAGTTGGGCACGGCGCGGGTTTGTGTATTTGAAGGCCCTCCAGACGTCTGGTCCTTCTGCCTGAGCCAGATACTCTTTCCACATCGCATCCTTGGCATGTCTTATCTGACGGAGATACATGTTTCGTAGGCGGCGGTAAATGGTGTGGTTAGTGTCTGAGCCTGTTGATTTCCACCTTCTTTTTGCGCGGGTCATATCCTTTCTGGCGGTGGTGACCTCCACCGTCCACCAACGTTTCGATCGGGTGGTGACTTGTAGTACGGGGGTGGAGGCGCGAGCTGCATCGAGGATATGTTCTCTCGCGTGGCGCGCCCAGGCGTCGAGGTTTTCGGGTGTGGGGTTGGAGGCGTATTGACTCCACTGTGTTGTCAATGCGGAGATGGATGCTTGGAGGGTCGTGGAGAACAAGGCCCAGTCTGTTTTCCGCCAGTTGAGACGTTCCGGTGGGGGGGTAGGTTCTATGTCTGGGTGCACAGTTTGGATGTCGAAGCGAATTACTTCGTGGTCCGACCCGGTGGCTAATTCATCGTCTATGGCCCAGTTTCCTACCTCTTCCATCATGGCTGGCGAGGCCAGGGTCAAGTCGATAACGGAGGATCTAGTCCCCCGTTGGTAGTAGTGTGTCGGGGTGTCTGGGACGGAAACCAATCTCCAATTTTTCTGTTCTATAAGGTGTACCACTTCACTGGCACGTTTGGGTGTGCGTGTTGCGGAGTTCCATAGAGCGTGGTGAGCGTTGAGGTCACCTGTTATAACGCATCTGCGTGGGAGGGAAAGGGGTGATAGGGAGCGGGGAATTGTGTAGGTTTGGGTTTCGGGGGTCACGTTCATTATAAATATTTAAAAGGAAAAACGCGGGGATGAGATCTGTACCTACCTCGAGGACCTGGAGGTCCGGGTCTGTACATATGTCTGTGCGTTGTGATACTTGCAGGTAAGGGTTTGTGCGGTTGATATACGCCGCTGTCCTGTTGGAGGCTCTGTCACCGCGGGGGGGCAGGACCAACGTGAAGGCGGGGTGGGTGGTGGCGAAGGCGGGGTCGGTGATGTTGATTTCCTGTAGCAGGATGATGTCTGCTGTTGTGCAGGCGCTGTTAAGGAGGGAGTCGAGGGCTGGGCGTTGGCGATTCATGTTATGGGAAACTATTCGGATTGTGGTTGCCAATTGGTTGTAATCAGACATGTTGGATCATGTCGGTGTCTTTGTCTGTAGGGTTGGGTGAGGTAGAGGCGGCGGGTTGGGTTGCCTCTCTGGCTTCCTTGTGGATGCGGAGGCGAGTCGGGCATTGTTTGTGAAAGGCGGGATGGTCATGTTCGGGGATGCCAGCCTCGACGCAGTTTCTGCATTCGTACTTAGTGTGTGAGCACGACTTACCGTTTCTCGTCGGGCATTCGGTGCAGTTGTGGTTCTCCGTGGGGTGTTCTTTTCCACACAGGGCGCATATCGGTCCGGGGGGTCCAGTGCAGGTTGCGTGGTGGTGGCCGTAGAGTTGGCACCGTTGACATTGATCGGTTTTCCTCGCGGTGAAGTATTCGGTGACCCTTCGCGCTTCGAAGAGGACCAGCACCTTACGGCGTTTGAGGAAGGCCAACTCGTCGGGCGTGCGCACTGCAATTACGACACTGGAGGCCGTCTTGCCAGCGCGCTTTTCTGCCGTCGTCATGTACCGCGGAGCCTGAGCCAGGGTGACCGGGTTGTTGCTCCGTTCGATTTCTTCTCGGAGGAGGCGCATTGCTTCCTCAGTGTCGGGGTAGATGTCCGTGGGGATGCCGTGGACAGCGAGTTTATACCATCTTTCGTTGATGCGAGGGTTCTCGAGAGAGGGGTGTACCGTTTGGGCAGCGCGCTGAATTGTTTCTAAGTGTGCGGTTGGCTCTTCGGTGGTGGTAGCAGGGTTCAGTGTCAAGATGATATTTCCCGCTTGGTTTTTGCGGACCGTGGTGACTCCCATGTGAGAGGGGGCTTTGGCCTCCAGCAGTGCTTTGTTCACTGCGAAGCCCACTTCTACTCTCGTGTGGAGCGGGAGGACACTGGGGTTGGGGCAGGGCAGGATGATTTCCTGGGGGCGGGTTCGGGGCTGTCGTTTAACGACGGGGCGAGTAGTGGCGGGTGTGGGGTTGGTGGGGGGGATTGGCTTTGAGGAGAGTTTTGGTCTTGGAGGGGTCCGCCCACGGCGTCGAGGGTGCGTTGGAGGGGCGGCTTGTAGTCCGGGGTGCGTCGAGGGGGATGGCGATGTTGTTGCTGCGCAAGATTTCTTCGAGTATGTGGCATCTCGCCATCCAATGGTGTACGTCGTTGGTGATGGGCTTGGTGGCGGGTGCGGTGTCGGGGGCGGTCGGGGGGTTGTCGGCGAGGTGGTTGGTTCGGGGCTGGGTGTTGGTTCGGTGTAGTTTGTCGATGCGTTTGGTCACAGTTTCGAGGCGTTGATTCATTGGGCGGAGGAGATCCATGATGTTCGTCTTGATCAATTCGGATAAGGTCGCGAGGGTTACGTCGGATGTAGTTATTGCGTGCTGGCTGTCGTTGAGGTCCAGGTCAGAGTCGGAGTCGGAGTCAGTGTCGGGGCAGCTGTCAGTGTCCATAGCGGTCGGCATTGTTTCGACGGGGGTCCCATCGAGGTTCACGGGGGTGTTTGTTTTCGGTCGGGTGGCATTTTTGCGGAGGAGGTCGAGGTCAAGTCTAGAGTCGGATTTTTTGGTGGGGCGTTTGGTGACTTTTCCGGTGACGGTCGTTGATTTCTTAGAGGTCGCGATGGCGGAGGAGCCAGCGTGCGGGGCGTTGATTCGGGAAAGCTCGTCGGGGCTAAAAATGATCCCGGGTACCTGCATACGCGAGGGCGTGGCAGGGATGGGTGCGTTAGCGTCCATCGCTTAACCGGTGGTGCGGTAAGCGATGGCGAAGAGTCACGTGAGGAGGCTCTCGCTAAGCGAGCACGAAAATTTCTCGCGAGGAAAGGGGTCCGGAAGGGGGGAAATTTGGGGTATCACCACAACCAGTGCTGCTGGTGGGGGGGGGATTTGGGGGGGGGGGGGATTTGGGGGGGGGGGGGGGGATTTCGGCATGCCGAAACCGAAAATAAGGTCGGTTTGATGATTGGAGGGCGTGTGGTGGAGCGGCGTTGATGAAAGTGCCCGGAATCCGGCCCGGAGGTCCCAGAATCGCGTTTTTCCGCTGAATCTCAACGGTAAACGGTAGCTGGGTTCCGAAAATCGAGATTCGGGGTAATTCCGAGGTAAGAAATCGATTACCGATTCGAAAATCGGGGAAATTGTTGTTGTTGTCGCAAATGTAGGGGGGGGTCAGCGGTTGCTGTGTGGTGTCGGTTCGAGTTAAAGGCGCTGAGTATGCGGCGTAGGGCTGAATTTTGCTGGGTTTGTAGTTTCGAGGCAAGGTCTCTCTGTCGCGTCCACCATATCTCCGCGCCAAAGTCCGCACGGGTTTGGACGCATGCCTGGAAAATGAGTCGGCTCGCGAGGGGAGACAGACCTGTTTCATATCTTGCTAATCGGCATAGCGCGTTGAGCGTTCTTTGTGCATAACCCCCTCTGCAAAGAAGATTTGGGCAGGGGTCGTCAAGAGCGGAGGCATCAACGTCCAGATTGTGCTTGGAAATGGCAATCTTGGACTTACGACACCACCGACAAGAAGGGGAGAGAGGCGAGGAGAAGCAGCGAGAAGGCTGAGGAAGAAGGAAGGAGACGGGGAGAGAGGGGAGGAGAAGAGGGGCAGGGCGGGCCCGGGTGTCTCCAAGGGCAAAGAGTCAGGAGACACCGGCGGAGGAGGTGAGAGAGGAGAGGAGAGTGGGGGCACGGCTGGCCCGGCGGATGTTTAACTTTGCTTTGGTTTTGTTTTGCTTTGTGGAGGAAATAAAGGAGCAAACATGGTTAAAAATGGGAGGGGAAGGGAGGAGGAAATGGAGGAGCCCGGCGAGGCGGCCTCTGTGCAAGCAGGGCACTGGAACAAGAGTCGCGATATGGACAACACACCCCAGGAGTAACAGTGGGGACAGACCCCACAACCACAACGATCAAGAGGAGGAGGATGGTAGAGGCGGAGACTGGGTTTTTGCTTTTACGTTTCTTTCTTCTTCTCTTTTGTATTTATGTGTCCCTTGTCATAACCTTAAGGTTGCAAACAAGTAATGAGAAAACAAACAAACAAACAAACCATTCAACGCAACACTGAAAAAATCGAAAAAAACGCCCCGCTGCCTCCACCGCCCACACTATCACCCACATCGCCGCCGACTCCACCCCAGTCCCAGCTGGAGTCCAACGCCTCCCCCGTGACACCGACAACTCCCTCTCTACTTCCCTCACCACCGACAGCCTCGCGACATCCATCGATCAACTTAACGACAATCTCAACACCACCACGGGCATGTTCCGACACGCAGACAGAGCCACGAACGGCAGAGTCTCCCAGGCGTTCCGATCTATCCACAAATACCAATCCACAATCCGTGCCGTTCACGATCTTCTGTCCCGCATTGCCCCCGCCATACTCCCCCACGAAGACATTTCAGCCCTTCTTTTCCCGTCGAATCCTCCACCCCCGAGAACTCCACTATCCCCGCTCAACCTCCCCCCAAATCCAACGACCTCCCCTCTATTCATGCACCCTCCCCCGCTGCCCCCTCCCCCAAGGAACTTGCCTACTGGAAACAACGCTGTCTTGAAGCCGAAAACGAGCTCAAGAAACACAAGATGCCCCTCCCCGTCCACGCCCCCCCGCCCCGATACGAACCCCTCCACCCCATGGCAAGAAGAAGGACCCGCAACGAAAAGGTTATTCCCCGGTGCTGCCCCCACGCCTCCTAAACAGACCCTAAGCCTACCAAAGCCCAAAAGAAAGATCCCCCCCCCCCCCCCCCCCAACGACATTATCATCCCATGCCCAGACCCCCATTCCTTCCCAGACAGCTCCAAAATAGCAGTCAGAGTCGCCGTCAATGACGCCTTGCGCAAAGCAAATGCTCCTGAGAGCGTTTCTATCTCAATGGTGAAGAAGAACATGAAAGGAAATCTTATTTTGACCCCCCCCCCCCCAAACTACATCCGCTGATATCACCCCCCATCTGCCCCTCATACTTGAAGTCGCCCGCAAAGTGCACCCTGCGTTGCTGCCCCCCCGAATGAATCGGAAATGGTACAAACTGGCAGTCCATGGAGTACCAACTGATTTGTTCCCAGACTCCGAGGAAGGCATGCAAAGCCTGCAAGCCGAAATCGAACGCAATCACTCCGTCCGATTAACCCAACCACCGCGATACATATCTCACCCCGAAAAATGGGCCGGTAAGTCGGCGTCGAGCGTCATGATCGCCCTCAGCTCCATCAACGACCACAACCCATTGAAGCGCACAAAGGTCGTCGTCCTATTCGAACCACGGAAGGTCACCGAGTTCTTCTCCGCCAGGCCCATCGACCAGTGCCGTAGGTGCCAAAAGTTTGGCCACCACCATGCAACGTGCGCGGCCGATAATGGCCCTACCTGCGCTATATGCGCCGCCGTACACCCAACGGAATACCACTTCTGTGGAGAATGCCCCAAACAGAAGGGCCGGAAGTGCATCCACACCGTTTACAAATGCTCGAACTACATGGCCGCAGGACATGCTGACACCCAACACGCAGCATACCGCACGAAATGCCCAGTAAAGATAGGAATAGTGAGAGAGGCATGGCAGAAAAACCCGCCCGGACACCACCTATGACAACATTCCCGCCGAAACCAACCCCATCGCTGTAACCACCAAGACCGCCGATGAATAGACAACATTCATCAGCGGCGACCCTCCGCATCGTGTCCCACTACACAAATCACAGCACCACCGCCCTCACGACGCTGCTGAACACAGCAAGCGCTTCCACTGATATCATTCTTGTCCAAGAGGTAAACGTCAAGGACCCTAAATTTGCTATAACTCACCCCAACTTCATTCTTTTGCTCCCCCCCCGCGGTTACCACAAAGTCAACCGGACCGCCGCTTATGTCTCTCGTTTGAACCCCCACATCAGCGTTACTCCTCGACCAGATGTTACCGAAGACCCGGACCTACAAGTCCTCGAGGTCCGCACACCCCTAATACCCCCCTTTTATTGACTTAACATATATAACGAACGTGACCCGATCTCCAAACTATACACCCTGCCCCGAGCCCTCACCCCCCTCGTCCTCCCACGTCGATGTGTCATCACGGGTGACCTCAACGCGCACCATCCGTTGTGGGATCCCAACACTCGCAGGAGAGCCCGAGCTGTCAAGCTCGTGGAACTGATCGAAACCCACCACTGGAGTCTGGCGAACGTCCCCGACGTCCCGGCCCACCAGTACAAGGACGGCTCTGGCTCGTCGGTTCTGGACCTAACCCTGACATCCCCCGCGATGACAAGGGAACTCACAAACCGGGCAGTCGACGACGACCTGGCTACGGGTCCAGACCACGAGGTCATCCGCTTTCAACTGACATCATCTCCACCCAGACCATACCACCGCTACCCCCCACCACCCCGCGACTCAACTGGCAAAAAACGGAGTGGGACACCTTTTTCCAGGGAGCTACAAACCCTCGCCGAGGCCAGTCACCCATACTGGACATACCTCAGCGCAAACCCTTCTGCGAGTAACCTGGACGAATGGGCCGCCCTCCTTCGTGACTCCATTCAAACGGCTGCCCAAAAAGCGACACCCACTCTCACACCAACTCCTTGCTCGAAGAGATGGTGGACGGAGGAACTACGCACGACACCCCGGAACATGCAGAGCGCAAGAAAGAGGTGGAAATCAACTCGCCTCCCAGTCCATCATGCAGAGTACGAAAGCCTCCGAAACACTCATTACCGCGGAGTACGACATGGAAAGGACTCGTTATGGAAAGAATACTTGGCCGCCGCAGCGGGCCCCGATGATTGGGCCGCCTTCAGATACACAAACCCCCGACGCGCCCAACTGACCCCCCCAATCAAGACCCAGGTAGGTGGGGTGGATAAGGTACACGTTGATTTCGAAAGCAAAGTAAACGCCTTTCAGGCGCTTTTCCCACCCCCCCCCCGCTGCCCCTCCGACTCAAATCCCCCCTACGCACCCCATTATCCCCTGGCACACCTTCACCCCCGAAGAAATACGCCACGCTATTTACTCCTCCTCCCCCCAAGAAAGCCCGAGGTCCCGACGCGATAACTTTCGCATGCCTAAGGAGAGCCTATGATGCAATACCCCAGGTGTTCGATGCACTGTATGCAAGGTTAGGTGACCAAGGATACCACCCGAGGTGCTGGCGCGAAGCAACGACGGTGGTTATCCCGAAACCGAATAAACCCGACTATAGTGCAGTTAAGGCCTATCGACCCATCGCGTTGCTGAACTGCATGGGAAAAATCTTAGAAAAACTTATGGCGACCCGGCTCAGCCTTATGGTGGAGTCACACAACATATTGCATGCAGACCAGATAGGCGGGCGCCCTAAACGCTCGGCTATCGACGCTGCAATGGCCCTAACGCACGAGGTGGAAGCGAATGCGGGGCGCCGCATGGTAACCTCCGCGCTATTTTTAGATGTGCGAGGGGCCTTCGACAATGTCTCCTCCGCGCGCCTCCTCACGACGATGCGCACACTGGGCTGCCCAACCGCAGTTATCTCCTGGTGCTCGACTTTCCTAAGTGATAGGACAACAGCTCTATCATTCGACGGACGAAGAGATATACAGCGACCTATTAGAACGGGCATCCCCTAAGGTTCCCCGGCGTCGCCCATTCTATTCCTCATCTACCTACGCCCTCTATTCGACAAACTACAAACGACTCACCCCATGTTATGGACCCAAAGCTACATGGACGACATAGCCCTCGTCGCACACGGCCGTACCAGAGAAGAGAATGCCCGCGAACTTGAAGCTGCGGCTCGCACCGCCTTTGAGTGGGCCCAAGCGAACGCTGTATCATTCGATGATTCGAAATCGGAGCTGCTGCATTTCCACCGCTCCCGCATTGACACACTCACCAACACCATAACCATACGCCTGCCAAACGGAACCATTATTACCCCAGGGACGAAAGGAGGACGGACGGACGTAGTTCGGTGGATTGGAATTTATTTTGACAGAAAACTCTCCTTCTCATATCACGTAAAGACAAGACTGACGGCCGCCGCTAGGTCCCTCAACGCCCTCCGCAGCCTCGTACGTCACGAAACAGGTTTGTCCCCGTCTGCGACGAGAACACTTCACATAGAGTGTGTGGTATCTAGGTCCGACTTTGGTTCTAAGATCTGGTGGACGGGGCAAAAAAGCCTCGCCAACATAATACAAACACAACAAAACTCTGCCCTCCGCCGGATTCTAAACGCTTTCACCTCGACACCGATCATAGCTCTACACAACGAAGCAGCTATCCCCCCGGTTTCAGTCCGCCTACACCACCGCACTCGCAAATACGTCCTTCGTCTCCTTTCTCTTCCCCCCAATCACCCCGTCGTCACACGCTGCCCCTCCTCCTTCCCCGTCCCCGATCACTTCCACTCCTCCATCTGCAGCCCATACGAATATGACTATCAATGGCAGTCACCAGGCACGGCCCCCTCTGGTCTCGTCACTATGCTCCGCTCCATCAGCAAGTGGGTGCTACCCGACGACACCGTTGAAATGACATCGCAACCCAAACCCGGGCCATGGGAACGCCCCCGCACCCAAAAAAGCATCACCTCCTTCCCGAAGCCAGAGGCGGCTACCGCACACGCCACACTGCTCCAGACCCTCCGCGCAGACCCCCGCAACATTATCGCATACACTAACGGTTCGCAACTAAACGGAAGAACCGGAGCGGGATATTGCATCACCGACGGCCTACCACGCCGAGTGGAAGAACTCATCCCAATGGGCGATACAACAGAAGTATTCGACGCTGAACTTAGAGCGATACACGACTGCCTCACGACCTGCCAAAAGACCATCACCCTCAACAAACACACCCGCCGCAAAATACATATATTGACCGACAATCAAGCAGCCATCCTTCGCGCCTCCCGCTCCTCCTACGGTCCCGGCCAGGAAGTCGCCCTCTCGATCCTCACGATGGTGTCCGCCCTTCGCCGCTCCGGATCGTCCGTAACTCTGCATTGGGTCCCCGGCCACACAGACATCCCCGGGAACGACACCGCCGATCTCCTGGCAAAAACAGCCACCTCCATTAACCCTACAGCGCCACCTCCGATTTCACTCTCCTGGATTAGACGCCAAGTACGAGAGCAGTATATTACCGACTGGGTGGACTGGTACTCTTCATCACAAAAACCCAAGACGTACGACGCCCCCCACCGCAAAAGACTCGATACCGCATACACTACCGTCCCGCGAAAGATATCGACGGCCATACTGGGACTCCGCACAGGCCATGGCTACTTTTTGGTCTGCCTAGCACACCCTCCCACCGCTAAATACCCCTCCCGCATCTGTCATTGCCCATTGCACCCCCCACAAACCCCCAAACACCTAATCCTCTCATGCCCAAACTTTAACACACAGCGGACTGAACTGCGACACACACTTCACATCCCCCGACGACGCCAACAAACCCTCCCCACGATCTTATATACGACTGCCGGCACGAAAGCTCTGTCCACCATGATCTCGGACACCAAGGTGGTGACCGCCGAATGGGCACACGCGAAGTTAAGTAGTCACCCCGCAGAAGAGGACACCCCTGATACACTGATGACTGGCTGGGGGACGCTGCTGGACCTAACGGACGAGCACGCGGAAACCCACAATAACTAAGGAAAAACAAAAAAAATAAATAAATAAATAATAAAAAAAAAGAAAAATAAAAAAATAAAAATAATATATATGTATATAGAAGACGAGTAGGGCGAGTAGAGGTCGAGTGGAAGCGGGGACGCTGACGGAAGGAGAGGAACGAGGACGGGAGGAAGAGAAGGCGAGAGGGAGGAGACACAGGGGATGAGGAGCGAGGCAAAGGGGACAGGAGGAGCAACGGGGGGACGAGGAAGGGTTACTTTTCCTGTTTGCTTTTGTTTCTTTGGAGGAGGTCAAGGGGAACGCGAGATGAGCGGGAAGGCCAAGATGAAAGGCGTGAGAGAAAGGAGATCGGAGACGGTGGCGAGTGAGAGGTGATGAGGCGAGGAGGTAGAGAAGGAGAAGAGGCGCGGACGGGAGAGAGCAGTGGAGGGGGGTGCGTGGGGGAGAGCAGAGGAGTTGAGGACGCAGACGGAGAGAGGGGAGAGAGGGGAGGCGAGGGGGCGGGGGCCGGAGGAGATACTTTTTCTGTTGTTCTGTTTTTGCTTTGTGGAGGAAATAAAGGCGGAAAAATGGTTAAAAATGGGAGGGGAAGGGTGGAGGAAATGGGGGATCGACCCGGCGAGGTGGCCTCCGAGCGCACAGGGCTCCTTGGATCTGACGACGCTAGATGAAAAACTGCACTGCGAGACTTGGGAGACAACACTCCCACCCACATTGACAGCTCTGGGGCTTACCCAGTGGGGACCTGGCATCACCCCCAGGTTCTTAACATTGTATTTAATTTGTAGATTCCGCCATAACCTTACGGTTGGATGCGTGTATCAATAAATAAAGAAATAAATAGAAGCACGAAGGGCTTCAACCCGTAACTAAGAAAACAAAGAAGAAACAACCAGTACCGTGGCTCCGTTCCGATTGCAGGAGCTGAGCGAGGTCATCGAAAGGGAAGCAACCGGTCCAGCGAGCCCTGTAACCCCCGAGCACCGATCCCCCCCGCAGACTCCGGATTCACCGGGACCAGCACAGATCCCCGAGGACCTAGAATCACCAATGGCCTCCCAACAGGGAACGAGTGGTATGACACCACCCTCGGTTGTGATGATAACCGGTTCAGAGACTTTCGCCGCGATCTGTTTACTGCTATGCGGGACGCTATCGAAAAAGACGTGTTTTCGCCGGTCAGAATGTTGAATTTCGTCATCATGACGTCGAATCTGTGGCGCATCTCATCGCTGTTGTTGCGTATGGTGTCATCGAGGGTATTGAAGCGTCGCTGTGTGTCCCGGTGGATCTGTTGTATCCCCAGGAAGCTTGCTCCTGTGAAAAGCGGTTCATGTTCACAGAACAGGGCGCTCAAGCTGCTATCGTTGTCGTCTTTTTCGATAGCGTCTCGCATAGCAATAACCAGATCGCGGCGAAATTCTCTGAATCGGTTGTGCTCAGGTGTCGCTTGCTGCTGGTGTGTTGAAGTCGAAGGAACTGGTGATCCTGCCAAGACCACGCTCTGGAAGGGCTTTCCAGCGAGGTTTCCATCAACTTCATCAACTTTTCCATCTCTTTCATCAAATGTAGGATTAGATCCATCATGAGGAAGGTCGGCTAGAACATTGTACGCGTTTTCGGACCGTTTCGATCGTCGGGCGTTGTTCTGTCGTTGTTTTGGCGACATTTCGTGAGGTGGGGTAAGCCAAAACTCGTGAAAACTCTGATTTTGCGACAGAAGTCAACAAAAACAACGTAGAATTCCCTGAAAACTCAGAGAATAACGTAACAGAGTGCTGCGAATCCGAATCCGATGAGAAAACCGGGGGTTTCGGTGCTCGTTGTTGAGAATGCAGGGGGGGGGGGGTCGCCGTTGCCGGGTGGTGTCGGCGGGAATGGGCGATGAAAGAGATGGAAAAGCTGATGAAGTTGTTGGAAACATCGCTGGAAAGCTCTTCCAGAGCGTGGTCTTGGCAAGATCACCAGTTCCTTCGGCTTCAACAAAGCAGCAACAGGCGACAACTGAGCACAGCCGGTTCAGTAACTACCGTCGCATAATGGTATCTGCAATTAAAGAGGCAGTCGCAGTTGACGACAACTATGCCACCCTAGATCAACTGTTTATAGACAACTACGCCGAATTCACTGGAGCCAGCTTCCTGGGGATACAACAGATCCACCAGGACACACAGCGACGCTTCAATACCCTCGATGACACCATACGCAACAACAGCGATGAGATGCGCCACAGATTCGACGTCATGATGACGAACTTCGCCATTCTGACCGGCGAAAACACGAAGCTGCGCGCAGCATACGACTCTACACAGGCAGAAACAGCAGCTCTCAAGGCTGCTGTGGACGCCCTGACGAAGAAAATCGACGAACAGCAACAAGTCATTTCGGCGCGCCCTCACCGAACCTCACGGCCTCTTCCTCAGCGATGGAAGAGATGACTATGCAACTGTCCGTCGTCCAACATGACATTCAGGATGTCCTGGACGCTGTTCGCAACCCTCCTGGCAAGAGAAAGCGAAGGGGTAGCGACCAGAACACCGAACCCACCTCACCGACAAACAGAAGACCGGTGAACAACAAACCGAGAGTGGCATCACCGGTGCGAAGCCTGATGCACTCGAAACATGCGACTACCGCCGCCCAGGACGAGCTTGATGCCCTCAAGCCTATGTCCCCCCTACCTCTGCTCGCGATCACGTCGACCAAAGCGACACCGGAACCTCACCCTGACAGTTCATCTGTTCAGGACACACCTCTACCCGACGCCCCAAGCACTGCCCCTGCTGAGTCGAACGGATGGAAGACTGTGGAGGCGAAGGCTACACAGAGGAAGAAGCAGAAAGCGAACGAGACGACACCTACGGCAGCGCCACCCAGCAAGACCCCTACAACAAAGAATGGTGGCCGGGAAAAGACTACCCACCAACCCAGAACGACAACCTCCTCTGCAAAGAAGACTTGGGCAGAAGTCGTCAAGAGCGGAGGCATCAACGTCCAGATTGTGCTTGGGAATGGCAATCTTGGACTGACAACACCACCGACAAGAAGGGGAGAGAGGCGAGGCCGAGCAGCGAGAAGGCTGAGGAAGAAGGAGGGAGAAGGGGAGAGAGGGGAGGAGAAGAGGGGCAGGGCTGGCCCGGGTGTCTCCAAGGGCAAAGAGTCAGGAGACACCAGCGGAGGAGGTGAGAGAGGAGAGGAGAGTGGGCGCATGGGTGGCCTGGCGGCTGTTTAACTTTGCTTTGGTTTTGTTTAGTTTTGCTTTGTGGGGGAAATAAAGGCGGGAAAATCGATAAAATGGGAGGGAAGGGGGGAGGAAAGGGAGGCGCCTGGCGAGGCGGCCTCTGCGCAGACAAGTCGCCCGGAACTATTTTTGATGCGTTCGGACAACAAACCCCCATCAGTCTAAGTGGGGACAGACCCCACGACAATGCAGCGCAGGGAGGAGGAATAGGGCAGAGGGGGAGACAGGGGTTTTTGCTTTTGCGTTTCCTTTTCTTTCTTTCTTTGTATTTATCTTTCTCTTGTCATAACCTTCGGGTTGCAAATAAGTAATGAATAAACAGACAAACAAAGAAACCAACGAACAAGCAACGGCGACCCCCCCCCCCCCCCTGCATTCTCAACAACGAGCACCGAAACCCCCGGTTTTCTCATCAGATACGGATTCGCAGCACTCTGTTACGTTATGCTCTGAATTTTCAGGGAATTCTACGTTGTTTTTGTGTACTCTTGGCGCAAAATCAGAGTTTCGTGACACATGACCCCGCCCATGAGACTGGCACCCTCTTAAGTGGACCTCCTACTTAAGGAGGGATACAAGACAGATTCATTCCCAAACCATGTGTTGAGAATGCTGGAAGACGGAACACAAATCTGTAAAGACATTTCACTCGGTGACTGCTCCGTGTTGGAAAACAGATTGTATTACCGAGACTGTCTCTATGTCCCCGCACTGGACAAATCACGCCCAAAATTACTACAAGATCACCACGACCCGCCCACCACAGGACGTTTATTTATTTATTTATTTATATATTCATACAGGCATCCAATCGTAAGGTTATGGCGGAATCTACCAATTAAATACAATGTTAAGAACCTGGGGGTGATGCCAGGTCCCCACTGGGTAAGCCCCAGAGCTGCCACTGTGGGTGGGAGTGTAGTCTCCCAAGTCTCGCCGTGCAGTTTTTCATCTAGCGTTGTCAGATCCAAGGAGCCCTGTGCGCTCGGAGGCCACCTCGCCGGTTCGATCCCCCCATTTCCTCCACCCTTCCCCTCCTATTTTCAACCATTTCTCCGCCTTTATTTCCTCCACAAAGCAAAAACAAAACCAAAGCAAAGTTAAACAGCCGCCGGGCCACCTGCGCCCCCACTCTCCTCTCCTCTCTCAACTCCTCCGCGGGTGTCTCCTGACTCTTTGCCCTTTGAGACACCCGGGCCAGCCCTGCCCCTCTTCTCCTCCCCTCTCTCCCCTTCTCCCTCCTTCTTCCTCAGCCTTCTCGCAGCCCCGCCTCGCCGGGAGAAGGGGAGAGAGGGGAGGAGAAGAGGTGCAGGGCGGGCCCGGGTGTCTCAAAGGGCAAAGAGTCAGGAGACACCAGCGGAGGAGGGGAGAGAGGAGAGGAGAGTGGGGGCATGGGTGGCCCGGCGGCTGTTTAACTTTACTTTGGCTTCGTTCAGTTTTCCTTTGTGGTGGAAATAAAGGTGAGATAATGACTAAAAATGGGTGGGGAAGGGTGGAGGATAGAGGGGAACGACCCGGCGTAGTGGCCCCTGAGCGCACAGGGCTCCTGGAACTGACGACGCGAGATGGATCGAGACCCAACGAGATGAGAGACTACACTCCCAAACCCTCATAACTACTCTGGGGCTTACCCAGTGGGGACCTGGCATCACACCCAGGTGCTTGACATTGTACTTAAATTGTAGATTCCGCCATAACCCTGAGGTTGGATGCTGTATGAATAAATAAAGAAATAAATAGAAGCACGAAGGGCTTCAACCCGTAACTAAGAAATCAAAGAAGAAACAACCAGTACCGTGGCTCCGTTCCGATTGCAGGAGCTGAGCGAGGTCATCGAAAGGGAAGCAACCGGTCCAGCGAGCCCTGTAACCCCCGAGCACCGATCCCCCCCGCAGACTCCGGATTCACCGGGACCAGCACAGATCCCCGAGGACCTAGAATCACCAATGGCCTCCCAACAGGGAACGAGTGGTATGACACCACCCTCGGTTGTGATGATAACCGGTTCAGAGACTTTCGCCGCGATCTGTTTACTGCTATGCGGGACGCTATCGAAAAAGACGACAACGATAGCAGCTTGAGCGCCCTATTCTGTGAACATGAACCGCTTTTCACAGGAGCAAGCTTCCTGGGGATACAACAGATCCACCGGGACACACAGCGACGCTTCAATACCCTCGACGACACCATACGCAACAACAGCGGTGAGATGCGCCACAGATTTGACGTCATGATGAGGAAATTCAACATTCTGCTCGGCGAAAACAGGAAGCTGCGCGCAGCATACGACTCTACACAGGCAGAAAACAGCAGCTCTCAAGGCTGCTGTGGACGCCCTGACGAAGAAAATTGACGAACAGCAACAAGTCATTTCGGCACCCCCCTCACCGAACCTCACAGCCTCTTCCTCAGCGATGGAAGAGATGACTATGCAACTGTCCGTCGTCCAACATGATATTCAGGATGTCCTGGATGCTGTTCGCAACCCTCCTGGCAAGAGAAAGCGAAGGGGAAGCGACCAGAACACCGAACCCACCTCACCGACAGACAGAAGACCGGTGAACCACAAACCCACAGCGGCATCACCGGTGCGAAGCCTGATGCACTCGAAACATGCGACTACCGCCGTCCAGGACAAGCTTGATGCCCTCAAGCCTATGTCCCCCCTACCTCTCCTCGCAATCACGTCGACCGAAGCGACACCGGAACCTCACCCTGTGTTAGGTACGCCACGCAGATATCGATATCTGAGGTAGGCGACACACCAAGGTTCGTCTGTTCTTTCGTCGGTACCTATCAAGGTAGGCAGGCTGTCTTCTTTGTAGCGTGGCCGGTTGGGGGGGAGAAGTGATAGGTGGCGATGGAAGGGGTTAGGGTTGGGGGCTCTGGGTTTTCCGTGATCTCGTTCAGCACACGGACAGACAATCTTTGAGTGGTCAAGGTAAGTTGGGGTGAAAGGTAATTGATTGCGTGAAGACTAAATACAGCGTTCCTCCCCTCTCCTTTATATATCCATTAATGTCCTCCTTTTCCTCGTAACCCGAGGGGCTCATGCCCGGCAGTCCGACCCCCGGAGCTTCACATAATTCCCGTAAGTCATCACGCCCCTTTGTTTCCCATGCTAACTAACTAACTAATAATAATGATTACAAACATATATCTGATCAATAATTGCGTATCCTTTTTCTGGTTTCTTCCTATTTCTCCTCGCCTTCCGAAACGCGCGCCGCGCTTTCCTGATCCTACGCGAGCTCTCGCGCAGCTCCGTATTCGATCCACCTTCGCGCGTCACCTTCCCGACGCTCCCTCCTCCGCTCCTTGCCGAAACTTCTTCCATCTCTTTTTCCCAGCTCGGCTGAGCTCCACCGAGCTCCACCGAGCTCCACCGAGTTCCACCGAGCTGTGTTACCTTCCTCGCCGTATCCTCCGGGGCTCCCCATAGCTCACCAAAGCTGTACCGAAGCTTCGCCGAGCTCCGTCCTGCTTCATCTCGCTTTCCTTCGTCCCACCTCGTTCCACCACTTCCCCGACGACCTTCTTGTTCCTTTTTCCTCCTTGACCCCGCGACCGTCGTGTTCCTTTCTCCTCCTTGTCCCCCGTAGTCTTCTTGTTCCTTTGCTATTCTCGTCGTCCCGTGGTAGCCAAGTACCACACTGTGACCGTGATTCCCAACGCCCATGCGATTGCTGACGCAACCATAGCTCCTATCAACATGTCATCGTTGATTCTTGACACCCTGACAGTTCACCTGCTCAGGACACACCTCTACCCAACGCCCCAAGCACTGCCCCTGCTGAGACCAACGGATGAAAGACTGTGGAGGCGAAGGCTACACAGAGGAAGAAGCAGAGAGCGAAGAAGACGACACCTACGGCAGCGACACATAGCAAGACTCCTACAACAAAGAATGGTGGAAGGGGAAAGAACACCCACCGACCCAGA
This sequence comes from Pyronema omphalodes, assembly GCA_024516155.1. NCBI lineage: Eukaryota > Fungi > Ascomycota > Pezizomycetes > Pezizales > Pyronemataceae > Pyronema > Pyronema omphalodes. Next base: position 64,707 of record JAJJXM010000113.1, read on the forward strand.
CGGACAACCCCTCCGCAAAGAAGACTTGGGCAGAGGTCGTCGAGAGCGGAGGCATCAATGTCCAGATTGTGCTGGGCAATGGCAATCTTGGACTTCCAACACCACCGACAAGAAAGGGGGAGAGGCGAGGCGGGGCAGCGAGAAGGCTGATGAAGAAGGGAGGAGAAGGGGAGAGAGGGGAGGAGAAGAGGGGCAGGGCGGGCCCGGGTGTCTCAAAGGGCAAAGAGTCAGAAGACGCCAGCAGAGGAGTTGAGAGAGGAGAGGAGAGTGGGGGCATGGGTGGCCTGGCGGCTGTTTGACTTTGCTTTGGTTTTGTTTAGTTTTTGCTTTGTGGAGGAAATAAAGGTGGGAAAATGGTTAAAACATGGGCAGGGAAGGATAGGAGGATAGGGAGGAGCCCGGCCAGGCGGCCTCTGCGCAGACAAGTCGCCCGGAACTATTTTTGACGCGTTCGGACAACACACCCCCATCAGTCTGAGTGGGGACAGAACCCACAACAATGCAGGGCAGGGAGGGGGAAAAGGGCAGAGGTCGAGACAGGGGTTTTTGCTTCTGCGTTTCCTTTTCTTTCTTTCTTTGTATTTATCTGTCTCTTGTCATAACCCTCGGGTTGCAAACAAGTAATGAATAAACAAACAAACAAACAAACGGTCGTGATGACCCAGGAACAGCTCCAGCAATTGTCCCAACAACTCACCTACCGCCCCTCCCCGACCAGTAATCCCAAGGTCCAGGACCCCGAACTGTATCACGGGGAGAGGATGAAGCTTCGGGCTTTCCTGACTCAGTGCAAGTTGAAGTTCAATTGTGAACCGAACAGGTTCGACAGTGACATCAAGAGGGTTAATCTTGCCAGTTCGCGGTGTCGGGGAAATGCGTGGTCGTGGATTGAGCCCTCCATCGAGAAGGGAAGAAGCACGTATACCACCTGGGAGGCAGTGAAGACTGCCGTCTCGAGAGCATGTGGAGAGGCAGACTCAAGGGAGGTGGGTAGAAGGAAATGCAAGAATATCCGTCGAGGAAATCGGTCGGCCGCAGCATACTGGGCCGAATTCCAGAGAATGCAACCCGGACCTGCGTTATAACGATGACATCTATATTGATCAGTTCAGCGATGGACTCCATGTGGACGTGCAAAGACAACTCGCCATCCTCGAGACCCGGCCAACGAAGATAATCGACTTCGCAAACAAGACAATTGCGTTGGACAACCGGCTGTTCAATTTCCGGACTCTGCGAAACCGATATGAGCCCCAATACCAGAATTTCCATCCAAAGAACGGCCACCAGGGGTCGACCTTCTCGGAACCAGAGCCAATGGAGCTGGATGCCACCCGGAGGGGCAAGCCTAGGGATAGGACCGAGGAAGTGAAACGACGTAGAAACAATGAATGCTTTAACTGCAGAAAGACGGGCCACTACGCCGCAAAATGTCCCCACAAGAAACCAATGGGGGAACGGAGGACGTACTGGGCGGCAGAGGCCAACATTGACGAGGAACAAGTCCAAGAAAGGACGGGAAAAGAGGATCCCCAGGAGTAAAATAACAAGATGGACTCCTGGGGACGAAGAGTTCCGCCGAACCAGACAATCTGGAACCAGCCTACATGATATCAAGCGTAGGACCATACCGACGAGACGAAAAGCTCATATTCAAAGTAGTAATAAAAGGAAAAGACAATCGAGAACACACCACAACGGCCATGGTGGACTGTGGAGCGACGGAGAACTTCATCGATAAAGAGTATGCGGAAGGGGTGGGGATCCCGTTGAAAAAGAAGGACGTCCCACGAAGGGTGTTGGCAGTGGACGGACGACAGATAGCTAGTGGACCAGTCACCCACGAAGCTATGGTGAAACTACAGATTAACAACCATCAGGAGGATATTCGACTGCATTGTATCAGGATTGGAAACGCACCTATCATTGTGGGGCTACCATGGCTCCGGAGGCACAACGCCAGTATCGACTGGCATGAGGGAAGAGTTACGTTCGACTCGGCGCATTGCGCTAAGAGGTGCCTAGGGACCTCGACCTCACCTCACGCGACCACGGTCACGGAAGACAACGCTATTCAATAATATCAACTGGACACTTGCGCAGGCCGCAGCCAGGGAAGAAAGAGCGGAGGTTATCTTTTTTTTTCTTTTCTTTTCTTTTCTTTCTTTCTTTTCTTTTTCTTTTCTTTTCTTTTCTTTTCTTTTCTTTTCTTTTCTTTTTCTTTCTTTTCTTTTTCTTTTCTTTTTTCTTTTCTTTTGTTCGTGGAGGAAATAAAGGCGGGAAAAACGGCTAAAACATGGGAGGGGAAGGGTGGAGGAAAGAGAGGACACCCGGCGCGGTGGCCTCTGTGCGAACAGGGCACTGGAACAGCAGACGCGGTTGGACAACAAGACCAACGAAGTAATAGTGGGGACAGGACCACAAAATCACAGCCTAAGGGAGGATCAGCGGAGGTAGAGACGGGACTTGTTTGGTTTTTGCTTTTGACTTTCCATGTACTATAAACCTGTACCCTCGTCATAACCAATAAGGTTGCATACGAGTAATGAATAAACAAACAAACAAACAGGGAAGAAAGAATATGCGAAGCAAGATGGGAAGAGAGGAAGGAACCCTGGGGCAATCGAACGAGAAAGAAGAAACAAGAAGATAGATCCGTGTCGAAGAAGGATCAAAGGGGACCAGGAAAGGAGGGGGAAGAGGAGCAACACGGAAGGGTCCAAGACAGAGCACAAGATGATCCTTTTCGAAGGGGGTTCGATGAGGAAATGGGAAGGGACGAAGAAGAGGAGGAGCTAAAAGGGACCTGGGAAGACAGACAAAATGATCCCTTTCGAATGAAGGTCGAGCAGGACCAGGAGGAGCAGGAACGAAAAGAGATCCACAATAACGAACGAAATGATCCTTTTCGAATGCAGGACAAGGGGGACCATGGGAACAAGGAACGGAAAAGGATCCTCAATAACGAACAAAACTATCCTTTTCGAATGCAGACCGAAGGGAAGGACGGGAAAGAGGAGGAACGGAGAGAGATCCAGGATGCCGCACAGAGTGATCCATTTTGCGACAACAACAACAATTTCCCCGATTTTCGAATCGGCAATCGATCTCTTACCTCGGAATTACCCCTAATCTTGATTTTCGGAACCCAGCTACCGTTTACCGTTGAGATTCAGCGGAAAAACGCGATTCTGGGATCTCCGGGCCGGATTCCGGGCTCTTTCATCAACGCCGCTCCACCACCCGCCCTCCAATCATCAAACCGACCTTATTTTCGGTTTCGGCATACCGAAATCCCCCCCCCCCCCCCCAAATCCCCCCCCCACCAGCAGCACTGGTTGTGGTGATACCCCAAATTTCCCCCCCTCCGGACCCCTTTCCTCGCGAGAAATTTTCGTCCTCGCTTAGCAAGAGCCTCCTCACGTGACTCTTCGCCATCGCTTACCTCACCACCGGTTAAGCGATGGACGCTAACGCACCCATCCCTGCCACGCCCTCGCGTATGCAGGTACCCGAGAATATTTTTAGCCCGACGAGCTTTCCCGAATCAACGTCCCGCACGCTGGCTCCTCCGCCATCGCGACCTCTAAGAAATCAACGACCGTCTCCGGAAAAGTCACCAAACGCCCCACCAAAAAATCCGACTCTAGACTTGGCCTCGACCTCCTCCGCAAGAAACGCCACCCGACCGGAAACAAACACCCACGTGAACCTCGATGGGACCTCCGTCGAAACAATGCCGACCGCTATGGACACTGACAGCTGCACCGACACCGACTCCGAATCCGACTCTGACCTGAACCTCAACGACAAGCCAGCACGCAATAACTACTTCCGACGTCAACCTCGCGACCTTATCCGAACTGATCAAGACGAACATCATGGATCTCCTCCGCCCAATGAAACCAACGCCTCGAACTGTGACCAAACGCATCGACAACTACACCGAACCAACACCCAGCCCCGAAACCGACCACCTCGCCGACAACCCCCCGACCCGCCCCCGACACCCGCACCCGCCACCACGCGCATCGCCAACGACATACACCATTGGATGGCGAGATGCCACATGCTCGAAGGAATCTTGCGCAGCAACAACATCGCCATCCCCCTCGACGCACCCCGGACTACAACCCGCCCCTCCAACGCACCCTCGGCGCCGTGGGCGGACCCCTCCAAGACCAAAACTCTCCTCAAAGCCAACCCCCCCCACCAACCCCACACCCGCCACTACTCGCCCCGTCGTCAAACGACAGCCCCGAAACCCGCCCCCAGGAAATCATCCTGCCCTGCCCCAACCCCAGTGTCCCTCCCGGTCCACACGAGAGTAGAAGTGGGCTTCGCAGTGAACAAAGCACTGCTAGAGGCCAAAGCCCCCCTCTCACATGGTAGTCACTACGGTCCGCAAAAACCAAGCGGGAAATATCATCTGACACTGAACCCTGCTACCACCACCATACACCACACCGGCAACGGCGACCCCCCCCCCCTGCATTCTCAACAACGAGCACCGAAAACCCCCCGATTTTCTCATCGGATTCGGATTCGCAGCACTCTATTTACGTTATTCTCTGAATTTTCAGGGAATTCTACGTTGTTTTTGTGACTTTTGTCGCAAAATCAGAGTTTTCACGAGTTTTGGCTTACCCCACCTCACGAAATGTCGCCAAAACAACGACACAGAACAACGCCCGACGATCGAACGGTGCGAAAACGCGTACAATGTTCTAGCCGACCTCCTCATAATGGATATCTACTCCTACTCTGGATGGAAGAGTATGGGAAAAGTTGATTGAAGTTGATGGAAACTTCGCTGGAAAGCCCTTCCAGAGCGTGGTCTTGGCACGATCACCAGTTCCTTACGGCTTCAACATAGCAGAGCAACAGGCGACAATGAGCACAGCCGGTTCAGTAACTACCGTCGCATAATGGTATCTGCAATTAAAGAGGCAGTCGCAGTTGACGACAACTATGCCACCCTAGATCAACTGTTTATAGACAACTACGCCGAATTCACTGGAGCCAGCTTCCTGGGGATACAACAGATCCACCAGGACACACAGCGACGCTTCAATACCCTCGATGACACCATACGCAACAACAGCGATGAGATGCGCCACAGATTCGACGTCATGATGACGAACTTCGCCATTCTGACCGGCGAAAACACGAAGCTGCGCGCAGCATACGACTCTACACAGGCAGAAACAGCAGCTCTCAAGGCTGCTGTGGACGCCCTGACGAAGAAAATCGACGAACAGCAACAAGTCATTTCGGCGCCCCCCTCACCGAACCTCACGGCCTCTTCCTCAGCGATGGAAGAGATGACTATGCAACTGTCCGTCGTCCAACAGACATTCAGGATGTCCTGGACGCTGTTCGCAACCCCCAGAGAGAAGCGAAGGGGAAGCGACCAGAACACCGAACCCACCTCACCGACCAACAGAAGACCGGTGAACAACAAACCGAGAGCGGCATCACCGGTGCGAAGCCTGATGCACTCGAAACATGCGACTACCGCCGCCCAGGACAAGCTTGATGCCCTCAAGCCTATGTCCCCCCTACCTCTCCTCGCGATCACATCGACTGAAGCGACACCGGAACCTCACCCTGACAGTCCATCTGCTCAGGACACACCTCTACCCGACGCCCCAAGCACTGCCCCTGCTGAGACCGACAGATGGAAGACTGTGGAGGCAAAGGCCACACAGAAGGAGAAGATGAAAGCGAAGGAGACGACATCTACGGCAGCGATACCCAAACAGACCCCTACAACGAAGAATGGTGGAAGGGGTAAGAATACCCACCAACCCAGAACGACAAACTCCTCTGCAAAGAAGACTTGGGCAGAAGTCGTCAAGAGCGGAGGCATCAACGTCCAGATTGTGCTTGGGAATGGCAATCTTGGACTTACGACACCACCGACAAGAAGGGGAGAGAGGCGAGGGGGAGCAGCGAGAAGGCTGAGGAAGAAGGAAGGAGAAGGTGAGAGAGGGGAGGAGAAGAGGGGCAGGGCGGGCCCGGGTGTCTCAAAGGGCAAAGAGTCAGGAGACACCGGCGGAGGAGGGGAGAGAGGAGAGGAGAGTGGGGGCACGGGTGGCCCGGCGGCTGTTTAACTTTGCTTTGGTTTTGGTTTTGCTTTGTGGAGGAAATAAAGGCGGAAAAATGGTTAAAAATGGGAGGGGAAGGGTGGAGGAAAGGGAGGAGCCCGGCGCGGCGGCCTCTGTGCAAGCAGGGCACTGGAACAGCAGACGCGGTTGGACAGAAACCCCCGTAGTAACAGTGGGGACGACCCCACAACCACAACGATCAAGAGGAGGAGACTGGTAGAGGTGGAGACTGGGTTTTTGCTTTTATATTTCTTTCTTCTTCTCTTTTGTTTTATCTGTCCCTTGTCATAACCTTCGGGTTGAAAACAAGTAATGAGAGAACAAACAAACAAACAAACTGCTACCACCACCGAAGAGCTAACCGCACACTTAGAAACAATTCAACGCGTGCCCAAACGGTACACCCCTCCCTCGACAACCCCCACATCAACGAACGATGGTATAAACTCGCCGTCCACGGCATCCCCACAGACATCTACCCCGACACGAGGAAGGAATGCGCCTCCTCCGAGAAGAAATCGAACGAAGCAACAACCCGGTCACCCTGGCCCAGAACCCGCGGTACATGACGACGGCAGAAAAACTGCTGGCAAGACGGCCTCCAGTGTAGTAATTGCGGTGCGCACGCCCGACGAGTTGGCCCTCCTCAAACGCCGTAAGGTACTGGTCCTCTTCGAAGCACGAAGGGTCACCGAATACTTCACCGCGAGGAAAACCGATCAATGTCGACGGTGCCAACTCTACGGCCACCACCACGCAACCTGCACTGGACCCCCCGGACCGATCTGCGCCCTCTGTGGAAAAGACCACCCCACGGAGAACCACAACTGCACCGAATGCCGACGAGAAACGGTAAGTCGTGCTCACACACTAAGTACGAATGCAGAAACTGCGTCGAGGCTGGCATCCCCGAACATGACCATCCCGCCTTTCACAAACAATGCCCGACTCGCCTCCGCATCCACAAGGAAGCCAGAGAGGCAACCCAACCCGCCGCCTCTACCTCACCCAACCCTACAGACAAAGACACCGACATGATCCAACATGTCTAATTACAACCCATTGGCAACGACAATCCGAATAATTTCCCATAACATGAACCGCCAACGCCCAGCCCTCGACTCCCTCCTAAACAGCGCCTGCACAACAGCAGACATCATCCTACTACAGGAAATCAACATCACTGACCCCGCCTTCGCCACCACCCACCCCGCCTTCACGTTGGTCCTGCCCCCCCGCGGCGACAGAGCCTCCAACAGGACGGCGGCGTATATCAACCGCACAAACCCTTACCTGAAAGTATCACAACGCACAGACATATGTACAGACCCGGACCTCCAGGTCCTCGAGGTAGGTACAGATCTCATCCCCGCGTTTTTCCTTTTAAATATTTATAATGAACGTGACCCCGAAACCCAAACCTACACAATTCCCCGCTCCCTATCACCCCTTTCCCTCCCCGCAGATGCGTTATAACAGGTGACCTCAACGCTCACCACGCTCTATGGAACTCCGCAACACGCACACCCAAACGTGCCAGTGAACTGGTACACCTAATAGAACAGGAAAACTGGAGATTGGTTTCCGTCCCAGACACCCCGACACACTACTACCAACGGGGGACTAGATCCTCCGTTATAGACTTGACCCTGGCCTCGCCAGCCATGATGGAAGAGGTAGGGACCTGGGCCATAGACGATGAACTAGCCACCGGGTCGGACCACGAAGTAATTCGCTTCGACATCCAAACTGTGCACCCAGACATAGAACCTACCCCCCCACCGGAACGTCTCAACTGGCGGAAAACAGACTGGGCCTTGTTCTCCACGACCCTCCAAGCATCCATCTCCGCATCGACAACACAGTGGAGTCAGTACGCCTCCAACCCCACACCCGAAAACCTCGACGCCTGGGCACGCCACGCGAGAGAACATATCCTCGATGCAGCCCGCGCCTCCACCCCCGTACTACAAGTCACCCCCCGATCGAAACGTTGGTGGACAGTGGAAGTCACCACCGCCAGAAAGGATATGACCCGCGCGAAAAGAAGGGGAAAAACAGGCTCAGACACTAACCACACCATTTACCGCCGCCTACGAAACATGTATCACCGTCAGATAAGACATGCCAAGGATGCGATGTGGAAAGAATATCTAGCTCAGGCAGAAGGACCAGACGTCTGGAGGGCCTTCAAATACACAAACCCGCGCCGTGCCCAACTCACTCCGAATATCCGCGCCACAATCAACGGTAGGGAGGAACTCTGCAGTTCGTTCGACAGGAAAGTAGAGGCATTTCAGATGTTATTCCCCCACCACCTCCCCCACCCCCCCATCCACCCTCCCCTGTCGCAGAGAGATAGCGTGGACGACCTTCTCGCCGTTGGAGGTCAAACAAGCCATCTTTACCTCTTCCCCCTCGAAAGCCCCAGGACCCGACGGGATAACCTTTGGCTGTCTCCGCCAAGTATATCTCGCCGTCCCCACATACCTGACCAATCTATACTCGACGCTGGGCACTGTAGGGTACCATCCCCGCGGGTGGAGACAGGCCACGACGGTAATTATACCAAAACCTAACAAACCCGACTACGCAAATCCAAAGGCGTACCGCCCAATCGCCCTGCTGAACTGCCTTGGAAAAACGTTAGAGAAATTGATGGCGACTCGGCTCGGACAACTCGCGGAGACCCGGGAACTGTTACCCAGACCAAATAGGAGGCCGCCCGCAGCGATCCGCCATCGACGCCGCAATGGCACTCGTCCACGACATCGAAATGGGTAAGCACCAGAAACTTATCACCACAGCACTTTTCCTAGACGTACGCGGAGCTTTCGATAATGTCTCCGCCGACCGCCTTCAGCAGACACTACACCAGCTAGGCTGCCCCCGACAAATCCGAACATGGTGCGAAACCTTCCTCGCCGAAAGGACGACCGCTCTATCCTTCGACGGACAAACAGATCGCCAACGCCCAATTAAAACGGGAATCCCCCAGGGTTCCCCAGCATCACCGATCCTGTTCCTCCTGTACTTAAGACCGCTCTTCGACGCACTAATCAGGAACACCCGTTCGCGTGGACCCCCAGTTACATGGATGACGTCGCAATCGTCGTACAGAGTCGAACCCGGAAAGAAAACGCACGCCTCCTGGAAAAAGTCACCAAAACAGCATTCACTTGGGCAGCTTCCAACGCGTGGCCTTTGACGACTCAAAGACGGAACTCCTCCATTTCCACTGGGCGAGGTCAGATACAATCACAGACAACGAAAAAGTGAAACTACCAAACGGTACGATAGTGAGCCCTGGGACGCAGGGAGGAGAAAAAGATGTTGTACGATGGATTGGTATGTACCTAGACAGACGCCTTAACTTTAAAGCACATGTACGTAGAAAAACAGCCGCCGCACAAAGAACGCTCAACGCGCTATGCCGATTAGCAAGATATGAAACTGGTTTGTCTCCCCTCGCGACCCGACTAATTTTCCAGGCATGCGTCCAAACCCGTGCGGACTTTGGCGCGGAGATATGGTGGACACGACAGAGAGACCTTGCCTCGAAACTACAAACCCAACAAAATTCAGCCCTACGCCGCATACTCAACGCCTTCAACTCGACTCCCACACTGGCGCTCCATAACGAGACCGCCCTACCTCCGGTACCGATACGCCTGGACCACAAGCAACGCCAATACGCACTTCGCGTCCTCACTCTCCCTCCGACACATCCGATCGCACGCCGGTTCCCACATCCTTCCCCATACCGAGCTTACAATCCGCCGCTATTGAGATCGCAAACGAGTACGACCACCCGTGGCACAACACCACACGACAACCCACGCGCCTCCTCAGCGCTCTACACTCTCTCTCGCCTTGGCTCCCTCTCAACGCACCGGTCGAAGACACCTCCCTCCCCGTTCCGCTCGACGCCGACGAAAACCTCTTAACCGTCGACATCCCCACAGCCCCGAAACCCGAGACAGCGCACGACCACCTCCTACTCCTCGACAACCTCAGACGACGCCGCAATGTCATCTCGCCTACACGGACGGGTCGCAGACCGCGTCTGGCACCGGCGCCGGATACACCATCACCTCTGGACTACCCACCACCATCAACGCCATCGTACCTATGGGAGACACAGCTGAAGTGTTCGATGCAGAGGTGCGCGCAATTCAAGAATGCCTCTTAACGTGCTTGAAGTACATCGCTCGCCTCAACCTCCACAACCGTCGACTGCACATCTTTAGCGACAACAAAGCGCGCTCCAACGTGCCTCACACCTCCGACGCGGCCCCGGCCAGGAAATAGCCCACACTATACACGAGACAGCCGAAGCCCTACTACAACACGACGTCACAGTCACCCTCCACTGGATCCCCGGTCACTCCGACATACCTGGCAGCGATGCCGCAGACCGCCTGGCTAAACAAGCCACCGAATCCCTCCCCCGTGCGAATCTACCCATTACGCTCACCCGGCTACGCAAGAAAGCACGCGAAAAGACCGTTGCCGAGTGGACGCACTGGTACTCCTCCTCCGATCGACCACACACATACTCTGCCCCGCACCGGAGACGCATGGATCCCATCTACGTCGACAACCCCCGGTGGCTCTCTACCGCGATCCTTGGCCTTCGTACAGGACACGGATACTTTCTGGACTGCCTGGCACACCCGCCGACAGACTCCTACCCATCGCGACGTTGTAGCTGCCCGCTACACCCCCCTCAGACCCCTCGGCACCTGCTCCTCAGCTGCCCAGACCACCAGGACGCCCGGACAACACTTCGACAGGATCTCAAACTCCACAGGAATTCCCGGATCAATTTGGACAACATCCTCTACACCCCCTCCGGCACAAAGGCTCTCTCTTCGTTTATCTCCGCGACAAAGGTCGCTACTTCGGTATGGGCTCATGCCAGGTTAAGTAGGACTCGCAGGCGAGACCACCCCCGTTTCATTGACAGCTAATAAGCAGCACCGCTTGACTTCTCCGCGCGTTGTAGATTCGTCGCTCTCTTTTGACTTCATGTATTCCTTTCATTTTCTTTGCTTTTCTGTTTCCTTTGTTATCGCGGGCGGAGGAGTAGGATAGGAGAAGACAGTGGAAGGAGAAGGGACCGGGGAAGGAAGGGGGGACGGGATTGCGCGACGAGAGTTTTTCCTTTGATTATTTCCTTTCTTTTGTTTTGTTTTTAAGGGCGGAAGGGGTATACGGGATTGCAGAGGAGAGAGAGGCGCGATGGGAAGGGGCAGAGTGGGCCGGCGGAGGTTATTTTCTTTTTGTTCGTGGAGGAAATAAAGGGGGGGAAAAACGGCTAAAACATGGGAGGGGAAGGGTGGAGGAAAGAGAGGACACCCGGCGCGGTGGCCTCTGTGCGAACAGGGCACTGGAACAGCAGACGCGGTTGGACAACAAGACCAACGAAGTAATAGTGGGGACAGGACCACAAAATCACAGCCTAAGGGAGGATCAGCGGAGGTAGAGACGGGACTTTGTTTTGGTTTTTGCTTTTGACTTTCCATGTACTATAAACCTGTACCCTCGTCATAACCAATAAGGTTGCATACGAGTAATGAATAAACAAACAAAAACAAACAAACAGAGTGATCCTTTTCGAATGCAGACCGAAGGAGGGGGAGGGGAAGAGGAAAGGAGGTACGGAAATGGATCCGGGATGGTGCACAGAAGGATCCTTTTCGAATGTAGGCCTATGGAGACGATGAAGAGGAGGAAGACGAGGAGGAACAGGAAGGGACCTTCGATTGGATCGCATACGCCGCCAGAGGATCGCTACGGGTTGTGCAATATGACTCCGTTCAGGTTCCCTCATCCTCGAGTTCAGCCAACTCGCAACGGCAGGAACCCACCCCGTGCTCAGCGAGTGATATTGTTCCAATCGAATATCATGATTTCCTGCACGTATTTGATAAGGAAGAGGTTTCGGGGCGACCCCCACACCGCCATCACGACCATCGGATTCCGTTGGTGACGGGAGGTGTTCCGCCATTCGAACCCCTTCGCGCATTGGACCAGGGAAGGCTGAGGACTGAGAGGTGAAAGAGTACTTGGACACTAGTCTTGAGAAGGGATGGATAGGCCGCTCAACATCACCGGCGGGGGCCCGATACACTTTGTAACAAAGAAAGATGGCACACTGGGACTCTGTGTGGACTATCGAGGACTCTACGGCTGCCCCATCAACGACCCCCCCTAAGACCACCAAACTCAATCCCCACCAAGGAACACCACCCAGCAAAGAGCGACCCCCCCCTGCCTTTTCAACAACCACGCCGAAATCGCAAGATTTTATCGCAGATTATTGTTCGGCAGCCCCGAATTACCTATTCGCAGCCTTTCCAGACCAGGCTCTGTGTATTTCGTTCAGTTTTCATCGAAACAGAGTTTTCAGGCCCCTGAGAAAAGCCCCGCGAACAGGTTCCATCAACACCGCCCCCACACACATCAAAAACCATCATCCTAATCGCGGATTCCTTGTCGCTACCGCAAAAACAACTTATTCCGAGACTCCGATGCCTACCCGATCCTCCGCTGTTGAGAAACAGCCCCTCCCCCCGACAAAGCACCTCCTCGGGCGCTCGCCAAGAAACAACGCGCTAACGCGGAGCTGCAACAGTCTGACGTGTCCGACACGGAAATGCACGTAGACACGTGCTCTGACGTCAGCGAGGACTCTCGCGACGACGACGCGTCTTCCCGCGGGACTCCCCCACGCCTGCCACCCGCAACAACGCCAACCCCATCCCCAAGACCCCCCATAATAAGAAAACCCTACCGGACGTGAACTGCGACACCCCCGACCCTATCATCAACAATGACCCCCGTTACACCGTCCACAACACCACCGGCAAAAATAACAAATGCCAAGCCACATCCACCGCGCACTCCGTGACACACATCGCCGCCGATTCCACTTCTGTTGTAGCCGGAATCAAACGCACCCAACTTACTGCCGACACCTCCATTGATGATTCCCCCTTGACCCTCGAGCACCTATCTAACACCGTCAACACCGCCACGGACATGTTCCGACACGCAGACAGAGCCACAAACGACAGAATCTCCCAGGCGTTCCGATCTATCCACAAGTACCAATCCACAATCCGTGCCGTTCACGATCTTCTGTCCCGTATCGCCCCCTTCATACTCCCCAACGAAGACATTTCAGCCCTCCTTTCCCCCATCGAATCCTCCACCCCCGAGAACTCAACTATCCCCGCTCCACCTCCCCCCGAATCCAACGACCTCCCTTCTATTCATGCACCCCCCCCGCTCCCTGCCCCTCCCCCAAGGAACTTGCCTACTGGAAACAGCGCTGTCTTGAAGCTGAGAACGAGCTCAAGAAACACAAGATCCCCCTCCCCGTCCACGCCCCCCGCCCGATCCGAAGCCCTCAACCCATGGCAAGAAGAAGGACCCGCAAAGAAAAGGTTGTTCCCCGGTGCCCCCCCACGCCTCCTAAACAGACCCCTAAGCCTGCCAAAGCCCAAAAGAAACCTCCCCCAGCCCCAGAGACATCATCATCCCCTGCCCAGACCCCGCTCCCTGCCAGATAGCGCGAAAGCGGCCATCGGTCTCTCCATCACCGCTGCCCTGCGAGAAACAAAGGTTCCCGACCACATCTCCATCATGACGGTCAAACGCAACATGCAAGGAAACCTCATGCTCACCCCCCCTCCGCAAACCTCTCCCGAAGAACTGACCCCCCACCTGCCCCTGATCCTCGAAGACGCCCGACGTGTACATCCCTCTTTGCTCCCCCCTAGGCTCAACGAAAAGTGGTACAAACTGGCTGTCCACGGTATCCCGACCGACTTTTTCCCAGAGACCGAGGAAGGCATGACACGCCGGAAGAATGAGATCGAACGCAATCACAACGTCAACCTTACGCAGCTACCACGCTACATGTCACACCCAGAGAAGAGGGCTGGCAAGTCAGCATCGAGCGTAATGATAGCCCTCCGATCTAGTGACAAATCTAACACCCTGAAACGCACGAAAGTTGTCGTGCTCTTCGAACCCCGCCGGGTGACTGAGTTCTTCTCAGCCCGCTCCATTGACCAGTGCTGCAGATGTCAAAAGTTCGGCCACCACCACGCCACCTGCGCCGCCGATAACGGTCCCGTCTGGGCCATCTGCGCCCTAACCCACCCGACCGAGTACCACCCATGCGCAGCCTGCCCCTCACTTACGGGTCGCAAATGCATCCACACCGTATACAAGTGCATCAACTGCGCCGACGCTGGCCTTCGCGACACCCAACACGCCGCCTACAGTACCCAGTGCCCCATCAAGGTGAACACTGTCCGAGAGGCATGGCTGAAGACCCGACCCGACGATACCCAGAACGCCATCTCCACGGAGACCAACCCCATCACAGATACTACCATGACCGCTGAATAATAAGTACAACTCATCAGCGGCGACCCTCCGGATCATATCACATGACCTGAACCGCAGCACCACCGCCCTCACAACGCTGTTGAACACAGCAAACGTAAACACAGACATCATTCTCGTCCAAGAGGTGAATGTCAAAGATCCCAAGTTTGTATTCACACACCCTGATTTGTTTTGCTTCTTCCCCCTCATGCCGACCATAAGGTCAACCGCACCGCCGCGTATGTCTCCCGGCTCAATCCCCACGTCCGTGTCACGCCCAGACCGGATGTCAGCGGAGACCCCGACCTCCAGGTCCTAGAGGTCAGCACCGACCTTATCCCGTCTTTTTACCTTCTCAACGTCTATAACAAACGTGACCCCAATACCAGAACCTACACCATCCCCCGCGCGCTCACCCCCCTTACCCTCCCTCGTCGATGCGTTATCACAGGGGATCTCAACTCCCATCATCCTCTGTGGAACTCCCACACGCGCAGAAAACACGGGCCGACGAGATCGTCAAACTGCTGGAATCACATAACTGGCGGCTGGTGAACGTCCCAGACGTCCCAACCCACCAATACAAGGACGGCACAGGCTCGTCGGTTCTGGACCTAACCCTGGCTTCCCCATCGATGGCAAGGGAAATAACAAACTGGGCCATCGACGACGGAATAGCCACAGGCACAGACCACGAGGTCATCCATTTTCAACTTAACTCTCTCCATCCAGACCACACGGCGGCCCCCCTCGCAACTACTTGTCTAAACTGGAACAAAACGGATTGGGATACGTTTACCAAGGAGCTCGAGCTCCTCGCGAAGGCCAGACACCCCTACTGGACACACCTCCGTGCCAACCCTTCCGCAAGCAACCTCGACGAATGGGCCGCCCTACTTCGCGACTCCATACAGAGTGCAGCGTCAAAAGCCACCCCGACCCTATCACCCACCCGCGCTCGAAAAGGTGGTGGACTGAGGAAATCCGCCACACCCGTCGTGAAATGACCACCGCCAGACGCCGATGGAAGCTCTCGACTGCCCACCCCCTCGACGAATACAAACGCCTCCGTAACAAACACTACCGGACAGTGCGCTACGCCAAAGACTCGCTGTCGAAGGAATACCTCGCAGCAGCGGAAGGCGCGGACATCTGGGCGGCGTTTCGTTACACGAACCCCCGTCGCACCCAACTGACCCCGCCGGGCGAAGCCCTGGTCGGCGGCACAGAGAAACTGTGCGTTGACTTCGAGAGTAAGGTTGAAGCTTTTCAAGCGCTATTCCCTCCCCCCCCCCAACTACCCCCCACACCCATAATCCCCGCTCTTCCCCCGAAATCCCCTGGCACACGTTCACCCCCGATGAAATTCCCACTGCTATTTTTACCTCTTCCCCGAAAAAAGCCCCTGGCCCTGACACCATCATGTTCGCATGCCTTAGAAAAGCATACGACGCGATCCGCCACGCGTTCAACGCACTATACTTGGCGCTCGGCAAGCAAGGATACCACCCGAAGTGCTGGCGAGAAGCCACCACGGTGATCATCCCAAAGCCAAATAAGCCTGACTATAGCGCGGTGAAGGCATACCGACCGATCGCATTGCTTAACTGCATGGGAAAGGTTTTGGAAAATTTGATGGCGACGAGATCCAGCCTTATGGCGGACTCATATAACATCCTGCATGCAGATCAGATAGGCAGGCGCCCTAAACGCTCGGCTATCGACGCTGCGATCGCACTAACGCACGAAGTCGAAGCGAACGCTAGCCGTCGTCTAGTCACTTCTGCATTATTTTTAGACGTACGAGGCGCGTTCGACAACATGTCCTCGGACAGACTGCTCGCGGCGATGCGCACACTAGGCTGCCCCCAAGCAGTGACCTCGTGGTGCTCGTCCTTCTTAAACGACCGCTCCATCACCCTCTCGTTCGACGGCAGAACAGACACCCAGCGACCAATCAGAACAGGCATCCCTCATGGCTCCCTGGCGTCCCCAATCCTTTCCTTATCTATCTCCGACCCCTCTTCGACACCCTTCAGAATGCCCACCCCACACTTTGGACGCCCAGCCACATGGACGACGTCGCCCTTGTTGCACACGGCCGCTCCAGAGAGGACAACGCCAGGGAACTAGAATCCGCCTTTCGAACCGCCTTTCGCTGGGCGCAGCAGAACGCAGTAGCCTTCGATGACTCTAAGTCGGAGTTGCTATACTTTCACCACTCGCGCACCGACAATCTGACAGACGGAGTCAACGTCCGTCTTCCAAACGGCACGGTGGTGACCCCGGGAACAAGGGGAGGAAAAACAGACGTTGTTAGATGGATCGGGATTTACTTCGACAGAAAACTGTCCTTTGTACATCATGTAACAATTAGACTAACGGCCACTGCTAGATCCCTCAACGCCCTCCGAAGCCTAGTGCGTCACGAGACAGGTTTGTCCCCTCAGCCACTGGTACCCTTTACATCGCGTGACACCACACAGCAACCGCTGACCCCCCCCTGCATTTTCAACAACAACCCAAAATTTCCCGGCTCTGCCGACGGAAAACGCATTATCGCACTGAGTTTACCCCGAATCCCGATTTCCAGGCCCGAATTCCCGTTTGCCGTTGAGTTTCAGCGGAAAAACGCGATTCTGGGACCTCCGGACCGGCCAACGGGCCTTTCCATCAACGCCGCCCCACCACCCGCCCTCCGATCATCATGCAAACCTCATATTTGGTTTCGGCACACCGAATTCCCCCCTCCCCAAATTCCCCTTTCGCCAGCAGCACTGGTTGTGGTGGACCCCAACATTTCCCCCCTTTCGGACCCCCTCTCTTCGCGAAAATTTTCTCTCGCTTAACCAGAGCCTCTCACGTGACCCGTAGCCTTCGCTTACGGCGATCCCGATTTTGCGATGGACGCTAATTCGCCCCTCCCTCCGCCGACCCCCTCGCTTATGCAGGTACCAGTTGACACCTGCAGCCCTGCCACCCAAGTCCCGACAACCCCAAGACACCAATCATAGCCATCGACCCCACCTCTGCGATGTCCACCGACCCCCTCGCCCGCGCAGACGCCCCGCACGCAGGCACATCCTCCACCATCGCCCCCTCCCGCAGAAACACTTCCTCCTCTTCTACCCGCAACACCGCCCGCCTCAGCAGAATCTCCAAATCCGAAATTAACCTCCTCCGACGCACTGCCGGGGAAATGAGACGTGCCGCCATTGCTCACCTCGATAACAACCCCGCCATGCGCAACCTCGACAACACCCCCGCCCTGCCAGACCCCATCGACATCGACTCCGACACCGACCTTGACGACGAAGAGGAATACGAATCAACACTCCAGCCAAGCGACGAATTCCTCGCCACCATCGCCACCATGATCTCGAAAACCACCAATGACGCCCTCTGCCCTATAGTACAATCCATCGACACCATCAACAGACGACTCAACAAAATCACCAAACCCAGCCAACTTCCATCGCAACAGCCCCAGCACAGCCCCTCCCCGGACGGACAACCACTGCCACCCCACCCCGCGACGATCTCCAGCATTGGAAGAAGCGATGCCGAATGCTGGAAGCCACCCTCCGACACCATAATATCCACCTACCGACGTCCCCCACCCCCCGCCGCCAGAACCCACCAGCAACGCACAACCCAGCAGCACCTTGGACTGCGGAAACGCAGCAAACGACCTTCTCTCCTCTGACTACGCCCCTCGACGCACCCCGACTGCATGCCCAACCCCACGACCACCCCGACCGCGCCCCCAATCCATCATCGTACCGTGCACCAACCCCTCTGAACTCAACGTGAACACCAGGGTTAACGTAGGAATCGCCATCAACACCACGTTGGCTAAGTCCCGGGCTCCACCCCACATGGGGGTAACTACGATAAGACAGACCTCGACCGGGAACTTTATGCTAACCATGTCGGACAACACAACTGAGGCAGAGCTGATAGAGAACTTAGTTACGATACAGACAGCCACACAGACAGTCCACACCTCCCTATCCGAACCCCGCCTGAACCAGCGTTGGTACAAACTCGCCGTTCACGGCATCCCCACAGACCTATACCCCGACACCCCCGAGGGCATGCGCCTCCTCCAGGAAGAGATCGAACGCAACAACAGCCCTGTGACCCTAATGCAACCTCCCCGCTATGACCAGTCCGGAGAAACGTGCATGTAAGAGCGCATCGAGTTTGGTAATTGCAGTGAAAACACCCGAAGAACTGGCACTTCTGAAGCGCAGAAAGGTCATGGTACTCTTTGAACCCCGAAGAATCACCGAATTCCACTCCGCGAGAAAGACCGACCAGTGTCGGCCATGCCTGCTCTTCGGCCACCACCACTCCAACTGCACAGGAGATCGAGGACCAGTATGCGCCCTCTGCGGCCAGGACCACCCCACGGACGCCCACACATGCACTGAATGCCCCCAGAAAAAGGTAAAAAGCTGCGAACACACCCGATATCAGTGTGAAAACTGCGTAGACGAAGGCCTCGATGCGCACGACCACCCCGGGTTCAGCAAACAATGCCCAACCCGAATCCGCATCCTTCGCGAAGCATGGGCAGCCTCACAGCAAACCGCCCCTGCCACCACAAACCCCAGCGACAAGGACACCAAGATGGTCGCCATGTATAATTAATGCATTGGCAGAAACCGTCCGGATCATCTCTCACAACATGAACCGCCAGCGAACGGCACTTGACGCGCTTTTGAACAGCGCCTGTGATTCAGCAGACATTATTCTGCTACAAGAAATAAATATTACTGACCCTACATACGCCAAACTCACCCCTCTTTCACACTGGTAATACCACCGCGGGGAGGAAGGGACACCAACAGGACAGCAGCCTACGACTAAACCAACCCATACCTCCGTGTATCCCAGCGCACCGAGGGTATGCGCCGACCCTGATCTGCAAGTCCTCGAGGTGGGCACAGACCTTATCCCGCTTCTTTTTGTTAAATATCCATAATGAACGACACCCTGATACCCAGCTATACACCCTCCCCCGCGCCTTACACCTCTTTCCCT
>JAJJXM010000114.1:0-74863 GCA_024516155.1 Pyronema omphalodes
AACTGATAGGTGGTGATTGAAGGGGTTAGGGTTGGGGGCTCTGGGTTTTGCGTGATCTCGTTCAGCACACGGACAGACAATCTTTGAGTGGTCAAGGTAAGTTGGGCTGAAAGGTAATTGATTGCGTGAAGACTAAATACAGCGTTCCTCCCCTCTCCTTTATATATGCATTAATCTCCTTTTTTTCCTCATAGCCCGAGGGGCTCATGCCTAGCAGTCTGACCCCCGGATCTTCCCATAATTCCCGTAAGTCTTCACGCCCCTTTGTTTCCCATGCTAACTAACTAACTAATAATAATTACAAACATATATCTGATCAATAATTGCGTATCCTTTTTCTGGTTTCTTCCTATTTCTCCTCGCCTTCCGAAACGCGCGCCGTGCTTTCCTAATCCTACGCGAGCTCTCGCGTAGCTCCGTACTCGATCCACCTTCGCGCGTCACCTCCCCGTCCCTCCCTCCTCCGCTCCTTTGCCGAAACTTCTTCCGTCTCTTTTACCGAGCTCGGCCGAGCTCCACCGAGCTACCCCGCGCTCCACCGAGCTGTGTTACCTTCCTCGCCGTGTCCTCCGGAGCTCCCCATAGCTCTTCGAAGCTGTACCGAAGCTTCGCCGAGCTCCGTCCTACTTCATCCCGCTTTCCTTCGTCCCACCTCGTTCCACCTCTTCCCCGACCACCTTCTTGTTCCTTTTTCCTCATTGACGCCGCGACCTTCTTGTTCCTTTTTCCTCCTTGTCCCCCGTGGCCTTCTTGTTCCTTTGCTATTCTCGTCGTCCCGTGGTAGCCAAGTACCACACCGTGACCGTGATTCCCAACACCCATACGATTGCTGACGCAACCATAGCTCCTATCAGCATGTCATTGTTGATTCTTGACATTAGCCCCCTTTCCAGGGCTGAGGCTCTGACGAGGCTTCTTGGGTCTGATAGGTGAGTGGATTCCTGAGTTCATCGGTGATTGGGAATTGGTTGGGGACGCGGCGTTAGAGGATAGTAGGGTGACCGGGGGCTCTGGTTCGGGAGGTCGTTCCGTATCGGGGGTATGCGATGGTTGAACTTCACCCTGAGAAGAGTATTCAGGGAGGTTGGGGTTTCTGGGTTCTTCTGGGTTGGGTAGCATCGTGTGGGTTTCGTCGTAATTGGTGAGTTAGGGGATTCTCGCGGGGATTCGGCATCGTGAGGAGTGCTGAGTTAGGTTGACGAGGAATCCGCATTCGTGGCAGATGCGTCGTCCTTGTTGCCATCGTCGGCAGGCTTTTCGGGGGTTAAGTCATTGGGTTCGGATGACTTTGTCGAGTTCGGGGGAATGAGTTTTGCCACAGTAGCAGTGGTCCGTTGGGTATCCGTTTTCTCCGGGAGGATTATAGGGGTTTTTTCTGATTTTTTTTTTCTTGGTGAGTAGTACACTGGTCTTCGCGACAGAAGGTCCAGTGCAGGTTTTCATGCGGTATATCGAAGAAAGGTAGGGGAAAGGTCAGACCGTGGTTCCGGACCATCGTCTCTTCCGAGGAGGTGTACTCCTACGGGGAATCGTTTCTCATTACTAGTTTTTGGGTGCTGGTTCTCGGGGGGTATTTCCGGTGGAAGTCCTGGATAGCGTCTGGGGAGTTGTCAAAGTTGCCGGAGGGATACCAGGTCTTATCCTCGTCGTAGAATCCTTCCCACTTGACCTTAAACTGTAGTTGTTTTCGGTAGGGAGTCAATTATTTCTTTGACTTCCCACTCTTGTTGTCCATCCACGATGATCGCCGGAGGAGGGGGTTTGGTGTGTCTGGGGATAGGGGAATACTTTGTTGTGGTGGGTTCTAAGAGGGAGAGGTGAAAGACAGGGTGGATTTTTACGCTGGGGGGAAGTTCGAGTTTATATGCTTTTGTTCCTATTTTTTCGGGGATGGTGTAGGGCCCTAATAGCTTGTAATCTAATTTTTCGAAGGGCGGGTTGTTTTTACGAACTTCCTTTTTAGCCATACCGTATCTCCTTTTCTTAGAATGGAGTCGGGTTTCCTTTTCCTATTTGCCTGTTCCGCTTGTTCGGCCTGTGCCCATTGCTCTTCTGTACGTAGTTGATTTTGTAGATTATTTAATGAGGTAACATGATCTAATACATCGGGGGTGGGGTTTTTTGCTGTACTAAGGTCCGGTTGAAATCTCGGGTCATAGCCATAGTTTGCGTAGAACGGAGTAATCGCTAGGGTTTCGGATTTGGTATTGTTGTAACAAAATTCGGCGATGGGCAACAGTGTTTTCCAGTTATCTTGCTGGTAATTACAATATGCTCGTAAATATTGTTCCAGCGTAGCATTTGTTCTTTCTGTCTGCCCATCCGTTTCGGGATGAAATGCTGTACTGAGGTTCCGAGTTGTTCCCATGGCTTCCATTATTTGTTTCCAAAATTTCGAGGTAAACAATGACCCTCGGTCAGATAAGATACTGTTGGGGAGGCCATGGGCTCGTACTATGTGGGTGATAAATCCTTCGGCTATGTCTTTCGGACCCATCGTGTCGTTGCATGCAACAAAGTGGGCCATCTTGTTGAGTCGATCCACTATAACCCACAACAAATTACTTCCTTCCGTTTCAGGTAATCCGGTGATAAAGTCCATCGATATGGAGTCCCATGGTCTCGTTGGTAGTTGCAATGGTTTGAGGAGTCCGAAGGTGACATGGCGGATTGGTTTTATTCGTTTGCACGTATCGCAGTTGTCTATGTACCTCTGTACGTATTGACACTGCTGTGGCCAGTAGTATTTTCTGGAGAGGAGTTCAAGTGTTCGAGCTCACCCTGGATGACCGGCGACGAGTGCGTCGTGGTGATCGTGGAGACTTTGCAGACGGAGTTCGTCATCTTGAGGTATCCAGATGCGTCCCTCGTATGTCAATAGCCCGTTCCGTTCCTCACACAGTCCTAGTCCTACCTTATTATCTTGTCGTTCGCCGCTTCGTAACTTCTTCAGGACGTCTCGTATTTCTGGATCAGTCGCCATTTTTGTTTTTATTAATTTTATTATATCCCCATCTTCTTGAATTTTTACTACCTCGGTGGTATTGACAACGAAAGTTTGTTCCGCTAGTAAGATGCGATCCTTGTTTTGTCGATGTTTCGCCTCCCCTTCCCAGGGCAAGTCTCCTGACTCGCGGGAAAGGATGTCCGGTTTTCCGGCCAATTTGCCCGGTCTATACACAATGTGGAAGTTATCATTGGCAAGTACTTCTCCCCACCGTGCCTGGCATAAATTGAGATCTTTTTTTGTTTGCCAATACTCTAGGTTTTTGTGGTCCGTCGGTATTTTGATTTGTTGTTGGGTACTTTTGCAATAAGTTGCCCTGTTTTGTAGACTTTCCACAATTGCGAGTAATACTTTATGATGTATGTCATAATTTCGTTCGGCATCTTTTAACTTTCGGGAGAAGTATCCAAGCGGATGTAGCACACCGTCCGAGTCTGGTTGAGAGCAGACCGCACCGATAGCGTAATCGGATGCGTCTGTTTCTAGGGTAATGGGTTGGCTGGGTTCAAAATGGCGTAAGATGGGTTGGTTTATCATGGCGAGTTTAATGTTATCAAACGCTTGCTGTGCCGCATCGTCCGAGACAAAGGGTGTATCTTTTCGTATGAGTTTCGTGAGCGGTGTAGTAATTTTGCTGAAATCTTGGATGAACCTTCTATAGAAATTTGCAAAGCCAAGGAAGCTTTGGATTCCTTTTACGTTCGTTGGTTCTTTCCATTCTTTTACCGCTGTGACTTTTTCCGGATCCATCGAGATTCCTTCTGGGGCTATGATGTATCCGAGGTATTCCGTTTTATGCGTGTGAAATTCACACTTTGTTGCCTTTAGTTTGAGACCTACGTCTCGGATTCGTGTGAGGATTGGGCGTACATGGTGACGATGTTGTTGTAAATTGTCGGATCAATTTAAAATATCATCTGGGTATGCGATACAAGATATGTCGAGATAGTCGCTGAGTACCTCATTCATCCAACGCTGGAATGACGCTGGTGCATTGGTCAATCCGAAAGGCATTACTAGATATTCATAGAGACCGTATTTCGTCCGAAAAGCGGTTTTCCATTCATCCCCCTTGGCTATCCGCAAGTTGTGATATGCGTCTCTGACATCTAACTTGGTGTGAATCTTCACTTTTGATAGTCGATCCAAGGCTTCTCCAATCAATTTCAGGGGAGTCCGATCTTTGATGGTTATGGCATTAAGCCCCCGGTAGTCCACGCATAAGCGGAGTCCCCCATCTTTCTTTTCTACAAAATGGATTGGGACCCCCGCCGGGGAGGTTGAGCTTCTGATTCAACCCTTTTCCAAGCTACTATCGATATATTCTTTCAGTGCTTGAAGTCGGTTTTCGTCAAGAGCTGGCAATGGTTCGAACGGCGGTGATTGATTTTCCAGTACGGGGATTTGGTGGTCTTGGCGTCGATGTGGCGGTAGGACGGATTTGTTGTTGTTTCCGAACAATGATAGATGGTCGTGGTATTCCCGCGGTACGATTTTTTCTGGTGTTTGTTGTGCCTGGGAGGTGGCTTTCTCGGCGTCTTTCTTTTCCTCTGGTTCGTTATTATAGCGTTCGTTCGACTTATTTATGAAGAATATCTCCTCGTACGCGGAAGAAAGTTCGCTCAGCGAGTCTTCCTGGTCCTCGTGGCTTTTGTTTCCTTTGCCTTGTGTTGTTTGGACGAGGTCCCATTGGTATTGTCGTATTGCTGATTCCTCGGGAATAGTTCTGGCGTGTGGTGATTGTTCCAAGCAGTATTTTGCGCATCTCTCGGAGTCGAACGTTACTCTTCCTTCCTTCCAATCAATATTTCGATTGTGCTTTTTTAACCATGCTAATCCCATTATTATGGGTGAGTTCCCAATAGTGATGCAGTGGAGTTTTATGTCTTCGTGATGATTGTTGATGGTTAACTTAACGGTGGTGTCGTGGGTCACTGGCCCACTTGCAATTTCTCTTCCGTCAACTGCGAGGACTCTTCTTGGTATTGTTTTTTTATTTAGGGGCAGTTTGATTTGGTATGCGTAATCTTGGTCAATGAAATTTTCTGTAGCCCCGCAGTCGACCATGGCGGTTGTATGGTGTGTCTTGTTATTTTTTCCTTGAATAGTGACTTCCAAGATACCTTTTTCGTGCCGTTGGTATTGTCCTATGCTTGATATTATGAGGGGGTGATCGGGGGGTTTTGGTTCGATGTTCTTCTTCCCCAGGAGCGGCGTCGGACTTTTTACTCCAGGTGATCCTCTTTTCCCGACTCGTCTTCTTGTACATCTTCGCTCAGCATTGCTTTGGCTGCACGGTAGATTCTTCTTGGAGGATAAGGTTTTTTGTTAGGGCAGGGAGCCGAAAAATGTCCTGTCTTCCCACAGTTGAAACACTCATTGTTTCGTCTTCTCTTCTCTTCTTCCATTCGGTCCTTTCCTCTCGTTCTTCGGGTCGCATCTCATTCCATCGGTGTAGGGTCGGACATGTGGCTTTCATGCATTCGGGGGTGGCTGACATGGGTATCACGGAATTCACGGTAGTACTGGTTGTGGTTTCGAGTTTGAAGGGTTTGGAAGTTGAACAATCTATTGTCAAGGCCAATAGATTTGTTTACGTAGTCCATGATATTGCGAGGTCTGTCATCTAACAGGACGAGTTGTCGTTGTACTTCCATGTTCAACCCGTCATGGAACAGATCGATGTACATTGAGTCGTTATAATCCAAATCCGCCATTAGTCTTTGGAAATCGGCCCAATAAGCAGCAGCAGAGCGGTTTCCTTGCTTAATGTTTTTGAATTTTCGCCGTGCTACTTCCTTGCTGTCTGCTTCTCCCAAGGCTCTACCAATAGCTGTTTGGAAATCCTTCCATGTTTCATACTTACTCACTCCCTCCTCTTTCATTGATGGTTCGATCAATGCCCAGGCGTTTCCCCTACACCTGGCGCTGGCATAATTGACTTGTTTCGCATCCCTATCGAATTTGCTAGGTTCACAGTTGAACTTGAGCTCACATTGGATAAGGAACGCTCGTAACTTGGCTCTTTCGCCATAATAGAGCTCGGGGTCTTCGATCTTAGGTCGGCTGGACGGGGGAGGTGAATACAACTGTTGCAAGAGGGTTTGCAGTTGATCGGTCGTCATCTGGACGTGGGGAAGGGAGGCTCCCGCAGTTCCGTGAGGGGTTATCATTCCGGAGTTATCTTCTTCGGTCGTTGTTGGGGACTGGGGTCTCGAAGGTTGTTCTGGCGTCACTGGGCTGGCTGGTCTGGCGTAATCGCTGATAGCTTCGCCGAGATCTCGTAATTTGAAGGGCACCAGGGTTTTTTCTTGTTTGGACGGTCGTTCTTTTTTTTGGGTGTGTCGGGTGCCTCGAGGGAGACGCAATCAAATGTTAGGTACGCCACGCAGATATCGATATCTGAGGTAGGCGACACACAGAGGTTCGTCTGTTCTTTCGTCGGTACCTATCAAGGTAGGCAGGCTGTGTTCTCTGTAGCGTAGCCGGTTGGGGGGAGAACTGATAGGTGGTGATTGAAGGGGTTAGGGTTGGGGGCTCTGGGTTTTGCGTGATCTCGTTCAGCACACGGACAGACAATCTTTGAGTGGTCAAGGTAAGTTGGGCTGAAAGGTAATTGATTGCGTGAAGACTAAATACAGCGTTCCTCCCCTCTCCTTTATATATGCATTAATCTCCTTTTTTTCCTCATAGCCCGAGGGGCTCATGCCCAGCAGTCCGACCCCCGGAGCTTCCCATAATTCCCATATGTCTTCACGCCCCTTTGTTTCCCATGCTAACTAACTAACTAATAATAATTACAAACATATATCTGATCAATAATTGCGTATCCTTTTTCTGGTTTCTTCCTATTTCTCCTCGCCTTCCGAAACGCGCGCCGCGCTTTCCTAATCCTACGCGAGCTCTCGCGCAGCACCGTACTCGATCCACCTTCGCGCGTCACCTCTCCGTCGCTCCCTCCTCCGCTCCTTTGCCAAAACGTCTTCCGTCTCTTTGACCCAGCTCGGCCGAGCTCCACCAAGCTCCCCCGAGCTCCACCGAGCTCCACTGAGCTGTGTTACCTTCCTCGCCGTATCCTCCTCCTTGACACCGCGACCTTCTTGTTCCTTTTTTCTCCTTGTCCCCTGTTGTCACACCCTATATTGTGTGAGTATAGAATAGGTAACATGTATAACATTTAGAGAACATGGCAAACTCGACAGGAGAATGAATAATAAGGTTAGTATTCCCGGGCCGGAACCCCCTGAGGAGCTCCAGCTAGCCACGGCACGTGATTCGTGACTTTCCGAAAGGACCTCACGAGGATCCCGGCCCGAGGCGTCGCTACCTGTTATTCACTGTCAGTTTGGGAGGATCAGGGACGGATGGGAACGAGTATCAACTTATCTCATGGGTGTCGACTTACCCATGAGAAAACCACAGACGACGCTGATGGAGAACAGAAGACGACGGCGAAAGGACACCTCCTTATACTTGAGGTTGTGTTCCACCAAGCACGGCTACCAGAGGGCTTGCAAGGGAAGTGAATTCTCAGGACAGTGCAAGGCAGACGAATAGGATCATCCGAGGTCTGAGTTGGGCGGATAGTCGGCAAAGGAAGAAGGCAGAGTCTAGTCAGCCAACAGGAGTGGAGCTCAGGACGAGGGTCAAGATTGCGTCAGCATGAGACGACGTTCTGCAGCAAGGAACACCACTCAGGGAAACTGTCGGATGGAACTGATATGACGCGACCTTAGGCCAATGACTACCAACTGCAAGATAAGACGGCGTTTGCGTACACACCAGGGTGTGGCTGCGCCCAAGTGCGCACAGGTGGGGCAAATGACATCACACAGGAATGTGACGGGGCAGTGCGCTCCGGTAAGGTATAGTCTGCCTTATGATGTCAGATACTTTCACTCGCAATCGAGATTCTCTAGGGAGATCTATGATCAAGACGACTCATAAGATATATAACTCACATGTCATTATCAGAGGAGTCATTGCATTATGCGCTCAGGTGGAGTAACCCTTCACTAGGCGCTTAACTCCAATACCGGATTGGAAGGTGTGGTAGCACGGCGAGGAATGTCAAGGATTGATCTGACACGAGGGTCATCAGGCAAGTGAGCAATTAATATAATTGCGCATGCAGCATGATGCGAGCCATCAGCAGATTTGTCAAAGAATTGACTCACGTCTTATCTCCTAAGCTTAGTTTGGAAGTTGGTTCCCTTAGGAAGTCTGGGCGAACTTGTAGACGAAAGTCTATAAAAGACCCTAAGTCTTCCCACCTTCTCCTCCAGCATCAGCAACTTGATCTCTTGTTACGACATATCCTATCTACACCAAATAACTCGAGAGAGACCCTTAAGTTTGTTCGGCCTGTGATCGATTAGTTTACTTCCTAGCTTGTTGGGACCTCTATTAGTTGAATATCTTTCAAACGAAGCACGAACTGATCGGGAAAGCCTCTCTATTGAAAGCCTCAATAGCCAGGTTCACACTATAAACTTAAGGCTCAAGCTACTAAGTTTACTTATCGACACGAATACGAAAGACCCTCTTCTAGGGCAAGACGACGCCGAAAGATCCTCCACCAGAAAACTACAAACAGATACTTTCAATCAACAATGTCCGCACGAAGAATCACCGCTCATGACGACGGACTCGATGCTCCTATGGGAGATACCGTCAGCATTACTCGCCCTCGCTCCTGGGAGGAAGTTACTTCTGTTGGAGCACCTAGGGTCCACCATGGCACTACCCTCCACTTGGGACAAGTCCCTGATGGGGTGATTCTCATGAGGGAAAGAATGAGCGCAAATGAGGAAGACATCAAAATGTTGGTCGAGGCAGTCGGATCTGGGGCTGCCATGAACGAGGAATTGCAGAGAGTCAAGGGGCTTTACCAGGAAATGGCCCAGGGTATGCAAAAGGCCTACGACACCTTGGCCAAGAAGGGAAACCTGGACCAGGAGGTCAACTTACAGACCGTTACCCGCCTTGTTCAGGCCAGCAACGACTTTGCTGGACAAGTTTGGAGGACTATTGGCAATCTTGCCACAGATGCACAAGCGAAGGAGGCAGCTCAACAAGCAGCTGCAGAAAGACTTAACCAGGGCATTCAGACGACGAATGCTATCCTTGAAGCCTTTGCCCAGAGGCAACTCGAAATCAACAAACAAGTTGAGGAATGGGCAATTGAGAAGAATACACAGGACGCCATTAGGAAGGAGGACGATAAGCAAAGGGATAGGCCCATCGCAGCTCTGTCTAGGGCTGAAGAGATGCATCACCAGCGCCTACTGGACTATTATGAACAGAGGGAAGAAGAGAAATTGGAATTGGTAAACAAGGTTATTGACCTTGTTATGTCAAAGATCCTGAAGAAGGAGCATTTCGATGCTAAGTCTCTAACCGAGGCTATGCATGAGGAGATAACTCCCAGACCACCCTCTCTCAGCGGAGCACCAGAAGTCCCATTGTCTCCATCAGTAGATGGATCTGTTCAAAATGGCGGAAGAAATGGTGGTAGGGGAAGCAAACCACCGGGGGGAGGACTTCCACCACCACCACCACCCCCATCTGATCCTACGGACAGCGAGGATTCAGATGATTCATATATTAGAAAGGCTATGGAGAGGAAGCGCCAGGAGCGCAAGGAAAAAGCTAAACAGAAGAAACCGGAATCAAAGAATGCAACGGAAGCATTCTTGGAATCACTTGTCGCTAAATTGCAGCAATCGGGGGTTAACGAGCCAAGGAGACCTAAAATGCCTGAAATGAAGGCTCCACAATATTTTTCTGGGAAGGACAAGAATTTGTTTAGGGCTTGGTGGATGTCTGTTCAAGATTACATTGCGACATACGCCAAGGCTTTTCCAGATGAGGACGACCAGGTAAAATGGGTTGGGAGCTTGCTTACTCACAAAGCTCTCAGTTGGCACCAGGAACGACGAAAGTCCATTCAAAGACAGGGACTTAAGGATACATGGCAAGCTTTCTCAAGCTCTATTGAAACTAGGTTTGAGGATAAGGGAGAAGCACAAAAAGATGTTAAAAGGATTACGGAGCTCCAGTATGATGGAGATATTGACGACTATATAACTAAATTGGAAGATCTGAATATGCGTGTGCGAGCAATTGGCCCCATGTATAGGAATGTAATTTGGGAGGCCATGACACCGGCCATTAAAAAAATGGTATATCAAAGATTTGGGGGGATCCCAACTGATGATGAAGAAATGATTGATGCAGTTAAGGAAGCTGCTCATGTTGTGGAAAATTTGGAAGCGGAGTTGAAGGGTCATAAGAAAAAGACTTTGGAAGTGCGGGAGGACCGCCATAAAGATAAAGGAAAACATAAGGAAACTGTGCGCTCAAAGGAGGTGCAGCACAAGTATAAATTTAAGGATAAAAAGGAGAAAAAGAATTTTTCTGGGAAAAAGGACAAGAAGTCAATTTTTGCGTCAGGGAGGGAAGCTCTGCAGAATGTTCCTCAGAGCGAAATTGATAAACATAAAAAAGATAAGGCTGACTGTTGGAGGTGCGGAAGATCTGGACATAAAATGTTCGATTGTTATGCAAAGAAGACAGTTGGGGGAACAGAGCTCTCTGGCGAAGGAAAGGTTGCTTCCTCTGGTAAGAGGAAGAGAGACAATGATGATGATGGAAATAAAGGGCAGGAGAAGCCCAAGGAAACAAAAAAGACAAAGACCGCAGCAGTGCGGCAGGATGAGGATGAGATGATGTCAGATGCTCAATCCAGGATTTGGGAGATTGAGCAGAATGATGAGGAGTCGGATTTTTAAGGTCCTCTAGGGTTGCGTCACCTGAGGAGGAAGAATGTACATCGGACGCAGGGAACATTATTTGTTGTGGGACCAAAAGGCAAATATTAGACAGCTTGGAGTCGACCAAGACAAAACTTCGACGATCCGACAAAGGAATCTCTTCCAAGGAAATAACAAAGGAAGCCTTGGTTCCACCTTATCACGGAAAGAGGCTAATAATCAACATGGTGTTGAATTGGTCAAAGAATAAAATCAGAACGGTGCGAGTCCTTCTTGATACAGGCTCCACCTCAGCACTACTGGACAAAGGTTTTGTCCATACTTACAAAATCCCTACTGTGAAGAGAGACATGTCAGGGAACTAGGAACGGACGTTCAAAGAACACACTGAACACTACCGGCAAGGGGGACTAGGCGGGTTCCAGGACGAGGAACGGAAAGACAAGGACCGAAGTGCACGGCAGACGGATGGCACACGAAACAAGCACAGAGACAAGGACAAGAATGACGTGGGACTGGAAGGAGAAGTCTTTATCAAGGACAAGGGAAAGACACAAGACGTTCGATGGAGAACTCAACAACGGGGAGGCAAGCCTCCTTATGTACAAAGGGGCGGCCAGCACTCTTGCTGGGCCGTCATCCAACATCGCTACATGAAAGCTTCCGTTCTCCATCAATTCACCTGCGACGCCACAGCTCTCCAGCGCATGGCACGTCATCCATCATCAATCAGTCTATCAATCACAACGGCACGGCAAACACAGCAACACAACAACAACACAACACAACACGGCAAGACAACGGCACGATGTCGACAACAACAACGACAACACAATGATGACGCAACAACACAACGGCTCGTCAGCCGTGTGCCGTGTCAGTACCCCCCCATTAGGCTCGAGTTCCTACGAGAGGGGAAGGTTTGTCTGGGTATAACTGATGGAATTTCTCAGCGGCCTCAGTTTCGGATAGGTTCGTTTCCGGTTCCCAGGTTGGAGAGTCATGGCCGGTCCACTTGACGAGGTACTGCAGGTTTCCTCTTGACCAACGGCTATCCAGAATTTCCTCCACAAACCATTCTTCTTCGCCGTCTACTACTACCGGTAGGAGCGGTGGGATAAAATGGCCAGGGAGGGGGTCCGGAGGGGCTGGGTTTAGTAGGGACACGGGGAAGGTCCTGTGATGTTTCATTGTCTCCGGTATGTCCAGTTCGTAGGCGTAGGATCCAATGGGTCGAACCACGGTGAAGGGGCCTAGGTGTTTGTTTTCTAGTTTCTTTGAGGGGCGGCGGGTTCTGAGGTTGCGGGCGTCCAGCCATACCAGGTCTCCTGGTTTGAAGACCGGCGGGGGGAGTCGGGAATCGTCGGCAGCTTCTATGTCGCGGGCTTGGGCGTATTTCATTTCCGAACGTAAGACGTCATGGATGTGTGACATCCTTTCCGCTACCTCGTTCGCTTTCACTTCTTCAGGATTGTCTGTCCTGATTTCCAATTCGAAGGAGCATTTGGGGTGTCGGCCGTATATAGCGTAGAACGGAGACAGCGACGTTGTATCCGATACTTGGTTGTTTGTGTCGGAAGGACGAGCAGGCACGAGGAGAGAACGGTGGAAGTGGAGAACGAGAAACAAGTAATTATATTGAGTGAAGAACCATTTCCACCGGAAGCACAGCAAGCTAATATAGCACCTAGTAACCCTAGCCCACACCGGCCTTAGGCGTCACTTCAACACACCCCCTCGCCAAAGGCAAGGTGTGAAAACATAATAAAATCCAGCAAATACACAGAAGAAATACCCGAAAAAATGTAGCCATCATAACCAATCAATCCATCCATAATACGACCCAGTAATGCATAGCAATAACCCGTAACACCAGTAACCCAACCAGAAAGAACAAAACATCCATATACCATAAATCAGAAAAATTCCCTGCAGAGCAAAACCCAATTCCAAACCAAACACCATGATCATAAAACCAGCACACCCCCTCTTTCCATATCCCATATCCGACAAAACCATATCCATCCAGACACACGTCATCAAGAACTTGGCACAGGCGCCGACCTTCGGTCGATCACCCCCTTTTGTCGGATACCTTAAGGTGAGGATTCCATTCCGAGAAGACGAATTGCATTTGAGTGATTAGGGCCGTTGAGCGGTTTCGTAAGTACGTCGGCCACGTTTTCCTTAGAGGCGACGTATGTGAAGCTCACGGATCCTCGTTTGACTTCGTCGAGAACATGATGAAATTTGACCGCAATGTGTTTTGTTTTTGCCTTGATGACACCTGACTTTAGCAGCGTTAGGGCACCTTGGTTGTCGCAAAACACTTCGGTCGCATTTTCATTTGTCGAGATTTTGGTGTCAATCATAAGTTGTCGTAGCCACAAAGCTTCTCTGGTGGCCTCACTGCAGGCGATGTATTCGGCCTCCAAGGTTGATAAGGCTACCACCGACTGCTTTTTGGCTGACCAGTTGATTAGACCTGTCGCGCCGGGTGCGAGGATTGCACAGCCACCAATGCTCTTCCTATCTTTGGAGTTTCCTGCCCAGTCGCTGTCGCTGTAGATACGGACTTGATCTGATCGAAGGTCGTAGTCGCGGCGATAGATGATAGATAAGTTGCTCGATCCTTTCAGGTAACGGGGCACTCGACGGGCAGCGGTGAGATGCATGTTCAACGGAGATTGATTGTATCGTGATAGAGCAGTAACCGAGTAAGCAATGTCGGGTCTTGTTCCAATAGCCGCATACATCAGAGAGCCCACCATTGAGAGGTAACGCAGGCGATCTGACGGAGAGGCTTTGGAGTCACTACAGATGACATTTTCCAAGTCCACATTTGGGTCCATCGGGCTGAACACCGGCGTGCAATCCATCAAGGAGAATCTTTGGAGGACAGTTTTGATGTAGCCTTTTTGACTCAGGGCGATACTACCATCAGGTAAGTACTCGATTTCCAGACCAAGGAAGCGAGAGGCACGGCCAAGGTCCGTCATCTTGTACTTAGAGCTGAGTGCAAGTTTGATCCTGTCTCCTAAGCGATCCGGAGTGGTATTGAAGATAAGAATGTCATCCACATAGAGCAGCAGTAGCACCCCCTCAAGAACATAAAGGTTCGGGTCCGCAGAGGACTGAACGAAACCGAGAGAGAGGAGATACTCATTGATTTCCTGCCACCACAGACGGGGGGCTTGTTTTAATCCATAGAGAGCTTTCTGTAAGCGCACAATAGATGACTTTTCCAAACGCGTATCCAACCAGTCAATGCCTTGGGGCATAGCCATATACGTGCAGTCATTGTCAATGGCAGGGTTAAGAAACGCCGTAACAACATCCATTTGGTCTATTGTCCAGTTATGTGATGCTGCTAAACTCAGGAGGTATCGTAAGGTTGCCATCTTGGACACCGGTGCATATGTCTCATCATAGTCGACACCGGGAACTTGTTCGTAGCCTTTGATAACTAGGCGGGCCTTGTACTTTGTCGAACCATCCGCGTTCTGTTTCGTCTTGTAGATCCATCTGCATTTAAGTGACTTGCATCCGAACGGGAGAGATATGGGGGTATCTGTTTGCGGAGAGCTAGACGAAGCAGGTGAGAGGGTGGAGCCGGCAAAAGCTTGGAAGGTTTGATTTTCGAGAAGAGAATCCCATTCCTGTTGCATCGCAGCCTTCCAATGCTCACTATCCGGACTGTTAATGGCAGCATTATATGTGAGAGGGTCGCAGTCAGCATAAGCGGAGCATTCGGGGTCATCGACATCAGTGTCTTCAATAGTCATTGATTTTACGAAGTTCGATAGAAACAGCGAGGCTTGTTGTTCTGAAGAAACGACATCGGTGTAGAATTTCGCGTTTTCAGTGTTGTCTCTTTTGGGAGCAGGAGCGGAGGTGACCACCTGCACGACTGGGCAATCACCTAAATGGCAAGATTAGAACAGTGTTAAGGGTGAAGAGCAGAACAAGAAACTTAGGCTCGAAAAAAAGTTACGGAAAGAAACAGAAGTGAAACTTTTAATCAGACAAGCTGAGCACCTCTTCTCTCATAGAGGGGAAGTTCTTGAAGAAAGACTTTTGAGAAAGCAGAAAGAAACGGAAAAACACGGAACGGAATGATGAGAGATGTGGCTCTAAGAGCCTGCGTCCTCCAGGCGCACAAATTTTCATTACTCAACTGAATTGAGCACCGAACCATTCGGGGAGTGGTAGGTCAGACACGGGAGCGAGGGGTGGACAGAGGACGGAGGAAAAGAAAGAACGAAAGAGCGGAAAGAAGAATGGAAAGAGAGACGGAAAAGGGGGGGAAAAAGGGAAAACATGCGGAAACATACTTTCTGTGGGCTGCCCTGAGTCTGCCATCAAAATGTCCTCTGCCTCATCTTTGGCCGGATCCGGTAAGAGATCCAAAGCTGCTTGAATTTCACAGTGTTCTTGTGACGAAACCAGGGTGGAAGAGTCAAACGCATTGACATCTTCAACAAAGACAACACTTGAAGCAAGGCAAATACGCTTGGTAGAGAAGTCGTAGATGCGCCAGATCTTCGTTGTGTTGGGTGCATATCCAACCATTGCACATGGTAGCGAACGAGGGCCCCAGTTTTTGTCAGTGCGCTGAGCCGGAGGGATGTGTTTATAGACAAGACAACCGAAGCGGCGAAGGTGGTCGATCTGGGGAGAGGAACCGCGAAGAGTTTCAACAGGAGATTTAAAATTCGGTAGAGACGCAGAGGGAGTAATCGAGTGTAGATATGCTGCGGTATTGATGGCCTCGGCCCAGAGAAAATGCGGTAGGTGTGAATCGAGAAGCATACAGCGCGCCTTGGTGTTAAGAGTCTGGATCATGCGCTCCGCGGTACCATTTTTATGCTGCGTGTAAGGAGGAGCGGGTTCGAACGAGATGCCCGCTAGATCCAGGAGATCACGGAATTGTTGGTTGTTGAACTCACCAGTGCCATTGTCACAACGTAGATGTTTGACAGTGTAGCCTTGATTATTTACCCAAGCCAGAAATTTCCGGAAGACAGGCAGTATACAGTCGGTTGATTTTGAGTTCAGGAAATAGACCTTAACCCACCTAGTGAAATCATCGATATACACAATGTAGTAGCGAGATTTCCCTAGGGAGGTGGTCGACATAGGACCACAGACATCCGAGTGAACTAGTTCGAAAGGAACCGTCGAGCGAGTTGTCGGCGTTCGAATAACAGACTGGCGCTGTTTGGCAAGGACACAAGGTTCGCAGTGGTCAGGCATGTCGCGCTCCGAGATGTTTTTGTTTCCTAGGAGTTGTTTCAGGGATTCGAAATGTAGATGTCCGAGTCGCCGATGCCACGTGAGGGCAGAATTCGAGGACTGGGATTGGTGAAACTGACGATTTAGAACTCGAAGGGTCTGTTTATCAGGTCGAGGTCGTTCTAGGGGAAACATTTCGGAGAGCGGTGCCGGAGTAGGTACAGGGGCTTGTGCTTCTGTTGCAGGTGTAGACGTGACACGACCCGAGCGTGTAGTAACTAAAACGGTGGGATCATCTTGGGTCCACCGATAAAGGTCATCTTGCATTGTAGCAAGGATAACAGTTGTGTCCGTAGTGTCGGAGACAACGCAGCAATTGTTAGACATTTTTGTGGACCAGCCACATTTGTCAAATAAAGGAATAGAAAATAAAGAAAAACGGAAAACAGGAACAAGAAGAGCTGTGACAGAGTGGGAGTTTGACAGACAGATCGTGCCTTTTGAAGAGGCGCTGACTGTGGAATTGTCACCCAGTCTGATGGAAACGGGAGGACAAGAAGCAAGAGAGGAAGGAACAAACAGAGAGGAATTGTTGCAGAAATGATGGGTGGCTCCGGAATCAAGAATCCAAATGGAGTCAGCTGAAGAGGCAGAGTGCGCGGAAAGCAGAACATCTGCCGTGAGTGTAGTAGACACGGGGAGTCAAAGGGCAAGGTCATCGTCACCTTGAGTGGCAACGTTTGCACGTCCCCTGTTCCTAGCAGTCATTTCTTTAGCACGCTGGCCATTTTTCCGGATGGCACAATCAAGAGCAACATGTCCTCTTTCACCACAATGATGACACATCAGGTTGGTCTTGTTGTTCGAGGGACCTGAGTTGTCGTTGTCAGATCGTTTGCGCTTGTTTCCATTGTTGTTATTGTTATAGTTATTGTTGTTGTTAGGCTTCTTGAAACAATCCTTGGTATTGTGGTTGTTCTTTGAGCAGTGTGTACACCATCGTCTACCTTTACCAATGGCGGCACTGAAAGCTTCACCAAGAGAACCAACGCCGTGGGATTTGTTGATTCCTAGCGTGGTGTTGTATGCAAAGATCCGGTGAGTAAGCGCGTCCAGGGTAAGAACCTGGTTCTCGAGCTGTAGGCGCAAGAGTGAGTATTGAGCAGGCATGTTGGTAATGACGTGGTCAACAAGGGCTTCTTCGGTAATGGCGCTCGCCGTGTTAGCAAGTTGCAATCGTATAACCTGTAGACGAGCAATCCAGGAGTCCATAGTCTCGTTAGCAGTGGGTATGCACCGATTAAACTGGGCGCGAAGGTTCCGTTGGCCACCGAGATCTTGAGAGTTGTTGAATTTGAGCTCGAGGGCACGCCAGATTTCAGGAGCTGTCTTCGTCGAGTCAATGTGTTCTTGAATCAACTCGCTTGTCGACTCGATAATCATTAGGCGCGCTTCCTTTGCCTTGTTGTTCCACTGTTTCCTTTGACCTGCATGGTCTGGGAAGGGTTCGATACCAAGCACAATGTTGAGAGCCTCGATGGAATCAATAAGGGGAAGGATCCTCTTCCTCCACGTCGAGTAATTTCCCGAGGTGAGCTTAGCGAAGCTCGCCCCTTTCTTAGAATTAACATAAACGTCAGTCATGTTAACAGGAAGGGCGGACGTTTGGGAAGGTTCAAGAAGAAATTAAAGATTAAGGATTAGGAATTAGTAAGAAGATAAATAGAATAAAGACGTTGAGCGAAACGAAAACGCAGAAGGGCTCATAACCTGTCGGAAGGACGAGCAGGCACGAGGAGAGAACGGTGGAAGTGGAGAACGAGAAACAAGTAATTATATTGAGTGAAGAACCATTTCCACCGGAAGCACAGCAAGCTAATATAGCACCTAGTAACCCTAGCCCACACCGGCCTTAGGCGTCACTTCAACAGTTTGCAGCAAATTCTGCCAGTGGTAAAAATGTCTTCCAGTCGTCTTGTAAATAACAGACGTACGCGCGGAGATATTGCTCCGTAACCGCATTGATTCTTTCTGTTTGGCCATCGGTCTGGGGGTGGAAGGCCGTGCTCGTGGTAATCTCGATACCCATGCAATTTGCCAGTTGTTTCCAGAAGTGGGCCACAAATTGCGGGCCGCGGTCGGACACTACTGTGTCTGGCAGGCCGTGTAGTTTGAATACGTTTTCCAGGAAGAGTTGCGCGAAGCCTTCTGCGTCTATCGTGGAGTGACAGGGCACTAAGTGCCGCTGTTTCGTGAGTCGGCAAACGATCGCACATATTGCGTCGAAGCCTTCTGATGTCGGTAGTCCAGTAACAAAGTCCACAGATATATTCTGACACGGGTGGTGCGGGACCGGTAGGGGTTTCAAGGTTCCATAGGGTTCGTGGCGGGTAGCTTTTGTTCTTTTACAAGTGTGGCAATTTCGGACCAATTGGTCCACATCTTTTCTCATCGAGGGCCAGTAATAATTCCTGGCGAGGAGTTCGAAAGTCTTTGCACGGCCCGGGTGTCCCATGGTGGGGGGGTCGTGGTGATCTTGTAGTAGTTTCAATCGTAGTTTGTCCAGCGCGGGGACATAGAGGCAGTCTCGGTAGTACAATCTGTTTTCCAACACGGAGCAATCGGCGAGTGATATGTCCTTACAGATTTGTGTTCCGTCTTCCAGCATTCCCAACACTCGGTTGGGGAATGAATCTGTCTTGTAGCCCTCTTTAAACAGGAGGTCCACTTCGGAGGGTGCAAGTTTCATGGCCGGGGTCATGCACAACTGGAAGTTTTGCGGCTTTAGAACAGCTTGCTGATTCGCTAGTATGCCTTTGTCTCCCTCTCCCGGGAGGTCGGCGGCTCGTCTTGTCAGGACGTCCGGTTTTCCTCCCAACGTTCCCGGTCGATAGGTGATTACAAAGTTGAACTGAGACAGGAATTCGGACCAGCGTGCTTGTCGTCTGTTTAGTAGCTTTGTCGTCATAAAGTATTCGAGATTCTTGTGGTCTGTCAATACTTTTATAGGGAACGCGGAGCCCTCCAAGTGGGGACGCCATTCCTCGAAACAACGAACTATTGCCAGTAGTTCTTTGTCATAGATCTCATTGTTGCATTCTGCCGGGGAATGCTTTTTGGAATAAAACGCGACGGGGTGTAACACGTTATCGTCGTCGTATTGTGATAAAACTCCAGCAGACACATAGTCAGATGCGTCTGTTTCTACTACAATCGGTTTCTCGTAGTGGAAGTGCTTGAGGATCGGTGCTGATGCAAATGCGTCCTTCAGTCGGTCGAAGGCGCTTTGCTGTTCTTTACCCCAGGTAAAGGGGATTGCTTTACCATCTTTCTTTTTGGTTAGAGCCATTAGGGGGGAGACCACTTTTGAGTAGTCCTTGATAAATCTTCGGTAGAAATTCGCGAAACCTAGGAACTCTTGGACCTGTTTCAAATTGGCTGGTTCCTTCCAATCTCTGACTGTGGCTACTTTGGAATCCATCATGCGCGCGCCGTCGCGGCCGATGTTGTAGCCCAGGTACTGTACTTCTGCCTTAGCAAACTTACACTTCTCTGGCTTCAAGTGCAGTTTTTCTTGTTTGAGTCGTTCCAAGATCTTTCGGACGTGTGCAGTGTGATCGGGCTTTTTTTCAGAGAATACGAGAATATCGTCCAAGTATGCTGTACAAAACTGGTCCAGGTATGGTCTCAGGACATCATTTATAAATGCCTGGAAATCGGCAGGCGCGTTGGTGAGCCCAAAGGGCATCACTTTCGACTCGAATAGGCCGTACCTTGTGCGGAAGGCCGTCTTCCATTCTTCGCCCTCTGCCATTCTGATAAGGTTATAAGCGCTGCGGACATCTAGGGTCGTAAAGTATTGAGCTTTGGAAAGATTCATCATCGTTTCCTGTATCAATGGCAGCGGGTACCGGTTCTTCTCGGTACCTTCATTCAGTCTTCGGTAATCGACGCATAGGCGTAGGGATCCGTCTGATTTTTTCACGAATAATATCGGCGAGGTGGCTGATGATTGGGAGCGTTGTATAAATCCTTTCTCCAAGTTCTCATCGAGCCACGCTTTCAGCGTCTGCAACTCGTTGCGTGACAGCGAGTATAACGGACCAAAGGGGGGGACGAAACCCTCTTTCAGTGGGATCTTGTGGTCGTAGGGTCGGTGTGGGGGGAGTTCCTTCGCGTTGACCTCCTTTTCATAAATCGAGGTAGTCATGGTACTCTTCGGGGATCATGCCTTTCAGTTCCTCATCCATGAGGGGGGGCTTGTCTTGTAGGGCGACGGTGATCTCGTCCAACGATAGCGAGAACACTGTCAGGCTTTCGTCTTCTACCATTTCTTTGAAGTCGGAGATGGTTAGACTTGAGATCGCTATTGGGGGTTCGTCCGGGGGGTCGGGGACCGAGTCTTCTAACTCCGGCATGGGGTTTGTGTCGCGCTCGTGGACAGCGGGAGGGGGCCTCGAGTTCAGGACCTCGACACCGGTTGTGCTTACAGGCAACGGGGTGCAGTTCCTTAGGCAGTATTGGGAGTCGAAGCTTACAGTGTTGGAACTGAAGCTTATTGTTACGTCGTGTTTCTTGAACCAGGGGATGCCCAACACCACCTGTAACGGCGAACAAGGGAGAGATAGCTGTCGGAGAACCTGAGGGCTCTTCTCAATTATTCACTCTTGAGTTCAATGGATATAACCTTATAATAACTTCAACGTTAGAAACTCTTAAGCTGTGTCGAGCATCAACTTAAAGACTTTCTGTGTTTAGAAGTTAAGGAAATAAACAAAGATTTCAAGGGACAAAGAGATCCAAAGACGGGAGCGAGGACGAGGACGTAAACAAGGATTTCGACAAAGTATTTGAATTTGTAAATAAACAAATAACTGTGTAAGGAGAAAAGAAAAACAAAATAAACAAACAAAGAAACAATCCTCTTATATACAATTTTTCCTCCTTACACGCCGAGCCACTACTTGCAGATTTTTCCCAAAAAATAACTAAGTAAACAACGCGTTCGCGGTTGCGCGTTCTAGACGCGCTAACGCGTTCGTACCAAATTAGCGTGTGTGCGTGCACAGCCTCGTCGCGCGCTCGTTAGCGTATCTCGCGTGCGCGATAGCGTAACTCGCGTGCGCGGTAGCGTACTTCGCGTGCGCGCTAGCGTAACCCCAAGCGTAGTCACGCGCGCGCTTCTGTAACCCTAATCGTGCGCGTGCGTCCGTAACCCTAACCCTAGCTGTGCGCGTACGGTCACAAACCTAACCCTAGTTTGTGTGCCTGCGGGTGCAACCCTAACCCTAGTCACGTGAATCCAGATCAGCTGCGATTGGAAAGATGGTGCAATACTGATAAGGTCACATGACTAGATCTTATCTTATCGATAAGATGATCGTGCCCTAGCCCTAGTCACGTGTGCGCACATTAGTAGACCAGTGCGCGTGCATACTGATCTACTACTGATTAGAACACGTGACCGATCTTATCTAATCGGATAAGATGATCGGTAGACCGTAGGTGTGGAATTTCCGAAACGGCATCCGAGCTGACCCCTAACCCTGGGGGTAGGTCACGTGACCTTTTTGACAATTTGGGAATTGAGCGTAACCCTAACCCAGGCGAGTGACGAGTGATGATCAAAGACCGAAGGATAATAGAAATAAATAAACAAACGAGTGCTGGATAATGAAGCGAATGATAATACGTGAATGAATGACGAGGAGGGGGAAGGTAATAATTCTCGAGCCATCACAGGATCCCCCTTCTTGGACTGAGCTCCGGCGAAGTAACTTCTAAGATAAGTTAGGGAGGGGTCCCGGTTTATCGGGGTACTTTTTATGAAAGTCGTCAACGGCTTTACTGTCGGAATAGAGTTCGGCGGATTCCCAATCGGGCATATCGTATCCAACCCATTTAACCATATACTGGAGTTTCTTCCGGTGAACTCGGGAGTCGAGGATAGCTTCGATGAAGTATTCGTCTTCACTGTCGATTTCCACCGGGGGTGGTGGGTCTGATTGTTGACCGGGGTAGGGGTCATTCGCACCGGGTTCCAATAGGGAAACATGTTGAACGTTGTGGCATTTCATTGTCGGAGGTAGTTCTAATCGATAGGCATAGGGGGATACTTTGGCGATAATCTTGAGGGGTCCGTAACGTTTGTTGTCTAATTTCCGGGAGGGTCGACGGGTTTTCCAATTGCGGGCATTCATCCATACCAGATCTCCGGGCTGATAATTCGGTGATGGGAGTCGATGTTTATCGGCATTCTCTTGATAACGTAGATTAGCTCTATTGACTTCAGCTCGTAAATGGTTATGGATTTCGGCGAGGGTTTTCGAAGTTGTGAGGGCCCGTCGATCGTTTACCTCGTTCGTAGCTGCTGGGAGTAAATCCAATTGGCAATGGGGGTCGAATCCTTTATTAGCAAAGAACAGGGAAGTTCCCGTTGTCTCGGATGCTTGGTTATTCGCAGCGAATTCTGCTAATGGTAACCAGTCAGCCCAATCGTCTTGAAGATAGTTGACGTGGGCTCGGAGGTATTGTTCCATAGTGGCGTTCATTCGTTCTGTTTGACCGTCCGTTTGGGGATGGAATGCCGTAGATAATCAGGGCTCGATTCCCAAACGTCGACAGAGATTCTTCCAAAACAAAGCAGCGAATTGGGGTCCTCGATCAGAGATAATGGTAAGAGGGAGTCCATGCAATCGGAAGATGTGGGTAATAAACAAAGACGATAATTCCTTTGCGTCGATGTCTGTTCGACAGGCAATCAGATGTCGTTCTTTGGTTAATCTGTCCACAACTACCCAAATTGCATCACACCCATTGGACCATGGTAATCCTGTTACGAAGTCCATTGATATGTCCTGCCAGGGTCTTTCTGGAATAGCTAGTGGGCGTAGGATACCAAACAGGGCATGTCTGGTAGGTTTCGAACGTTGGCAGGTATGACAATTTCGAATATATCTTTCCACGTCTGTCCTCATCTGGGGCCACGTATAGGTTCTTGAGAGGTATTCTAATGTTTTAGATCTACCTGGGTGTCCAGCCGTAGGAGAGTCGTGGTGTTGTTGCATTAGGTGTAATCGTAGAGGTTCGTAATTCGGGACCCATGAACATCCCCGGTAGAGTAAACGGTTATTGTTTACTGTACATTCAGCTAATGTAATGTCTTTACAATAACGAGTGTTATTGTTTAGCATTTCAATAACCTTAGTAGGGAATAGGTCTTTCTCGTAGGCTTTCGTGAAGAGCTGGGATAAGGTGGGGTTTGTTTGTTGTGGGTCCGGTATTACGGTTTGTTGCGAATTCGTTATTGTTTGTTGATTACTGGGGGTAACAGCCGCAACGTGAAGGATATTCTCTGGCTTAATGATCGTTGTGTGGTTCTCTAGGGAGCGTTCATCCCCCTCTTTAGGCAGATCTCCGGATCGACGAGTCAGTGCGTCTGGTTTACCGCCAGCGGTACCGGGGCGGTTAACAATCTTAAAATTAAACTGAGACAAGAACTGGGACCAGCGGGCTTGACAGCGGTTCAAGAGCTTTGTCGAAGTGAAATATTCCAGATTCTTATGATCTGACAGTACTCGAATGAGATTAATAACAGATTGTAATTCGGGACGCCATTCTTCGAAAGCCCGTACGATAGCCATGAGTTCTTTATCGTATATCTCATAATTACATTCGGCGGGGGAGTGTTTCTTTGAGAAGTAAGCAATAGGATGTAAGATTCCTTCGTCATCATATTGAGAAAGAACTCCGGCAGAGACATAATTGGAAGCATCGGTTTCGACAATAACATCCCGGTCTGGGTCGAAACGAGCCAAAACGGGGGCGGATGTAAATGTCGATTTCAATTCCTCAAAGGCCTGTTGTTGGGATTCCGACCAGACGAAAGGAACTCCTTTACGTGTGAGTAACGTGAGAGGTTGGACTATTTTTGAATAGTTCTTAACGAAACGTCGATAAAAGTTTGCAAAACCCAAGAACGCTCTAATATCTTTGAGGTTTCGGGGAGATTCCCAATCTCGAACTGCAGTAATCTTTTCAGGGTCCATCTTTATTCCTTCTGTACTGATGATGAGTCCCAAGTACTTTAATTCCGTCTGATGGAACTCGCATTTCTCTGGTTTGAGATGTAACCCTGCTTTTTCGAATGCTTCGAGGATCAATTTGACATGTTGTTTGTGTTCTTCGAGATTATCCGAATAGATCAGGGTGTCATCCAAATAGGCAGTACAGAATCGATCAATGTAAGGTGCCAATACGTCGTTAATGAAGTTCTGAAACGTAGCAGGGGCATTGGTAAGTCCGAAGGGCATAACCAATGATTCGAATAATCCGTACCGG
This sequence comes from Pyronema omphalodes, assembly GCA_024516155.1. Lineage (NCBI taxonomy): Eukaryota > Fungi > Ascomycota > Pezizomycetes > Pezizales > Pyronemataceae > Pyronema > Pyronema omphalodes. Next base: position 24,358 of record JAJJXM010000114.1, read on the forward strand.
GTACGAAAAGCGGTTTTCCATTCTTCCCCATTTGCCATACGTATTAAGTTATACGCTCCCCTAATGTCGAGCTTAGTGAACCACTTAGCTCTTGAAAGGTTCATTAAGGTATCCTGCATCAGGGGTAGAGGGTAGCGATTCTTGATCGTTCCGGCGTTGATTCCAGGATAATCAACCACCAAACGTAATGAACCATCGCCTTTCTTTACGAAAAGAATGGGAGCAGCCGCTGGGGATGAGGAGGCACGGATGAAACCTTTGGTGAGGTTTTCATCTAACCAACGTTTCAATTCCTCCAACTCTGGACGTGATAGGGAGTAAAGGGGGCCGAAGGGAGGCTGAAAACCATCGACGAGTGATATCTTGTGATCCGACGGTCGATGGGGCGGTAACTTATCGGCATTGACTTGCTCGAAGATTCCCAAGTACTGGTGGTATTCGGGTGGTACAATAGTCTTAAGATCCGGTTCCTCTTTCTCTGGTTGAAGAGCTGTGGTGATTTCATTCAAAGATAAAGAGAATTGTTCGACTTTTCCGTAACGGTTGTTGGCATTGTTTACAATTCGTCGAAACGTCGTCGCTGAAATGGCACAGATCTTATTCTGTTGTTTCGGAGCAATACCCTTAACAGGGGTGGGTGTTAACGTGGTTCGGTGGGGGAGGCAGTTCGGTGATGAGAATTTGATATCATTATCGGCGAAGTTTATTGTAACATCGTGTTTACGAAGCCATGGGATTCCTAAAACGAGGGGATAATGACCAAGCCGAGTAACGTAGGCAGTTAGTAATTCATGATGGTCTCCTGTTGTACATTCGACTTCAACGTATTCGGTGATGTCTCCTGATGAAATAGGTCGTCCATCAATTACTTCGACCATTCTGAGGTTTTTTAATTGATAACGGGGGAAGTTGTGTTGGCGTGCGAAGTCTTCGTTCATGAAGGAAATTCCTGTGCATCCGCAGTCTACGAGAGCATGAGTATCGATTTTGGTATTGTGTTCAGTTAGTGTACATGGCACGACCAAATGATTCCCATCCAATTCGTTTTCTTATTTACTTGACAAAGAACTACCGGATACATGAACGATTTCCTGAGATGAAACGAAAGACGAGGCAGGGGCTGGTCCAACAACAGAGCCAACAGGCTGTTGATGGACTACTCTTTTCCCTGGTCGACGTCGGGGTTTGTTGGGATATCCAAAACCTCGGCGGCGGCTAGGCGAATCTTGCGGGAGTTGTTTGCTGCCAACGTAGAACATTCGTTCTTGAAGTGATCGGCTGATCCACAATAAAGACAGAGTCCCTTAGCCATTCGTTCATCACGACGGCTTCGGTTCTGAGGCTTTTGGGAAGCTGATAGGTCCATTGGAGCCGATCCGTAATTACCACTATTGGTATTCGTTGGGTGGGACGCCGGGCGAGACGGCGTGGAGCTGGAACGACTGGGGACCGAAGGAACGTGCCGCTTTGTGGTGTTTGAATGAGCTCGAATTCTATAATCTAGCTTCATACAAAGATCCACAAATTTGGTGAAGTTCTGAGGTTCTTCAGCTTGGTAAACAAGACTGGTCTGAAGGTCTCGAGAGAGCCCACGCTTCAGAGCAGCCTTCTTTGCGTTTTCATCGTAGTTCAAGATAGCCATTAATCCTTGGAACTCTGCGTAGTATTGGCTAAACTCACGGTTGCCCTCTTGAAGTTTATCCAATTCCGCAGATGCAGTACCAACTTGATCAGGATGTCCGAAGGCAGCTTCCAGAGTTGTAATGAGAGCCTCAACGTCCTTAAGCTTAATCTTATCTGTAAGGACGTAGGGTTGAATTTGATTCTGAGCATTGCCTTTGAGATATCCATAAGTATAACGTAGCTTATGTTGATCATCGGTAAAACGGGAGGAGTCTCCGGCGAGCTTGGATCTGACCTTCGAGATGAAGTTCAAGAGTTCCTTGCGTTCACCAGAGAACTCAGGTGGGTGAGGTAATTGGATAGGACGGGTATTCGGAAGGGGACCGTTCTTCGTAAGGGCTTGTAGGAGTCGAACGGAGGGGTTGGCGCTTTCGAGATCCCTTTCCAGGTCGGTAATTCGTTGAGCGTAGAGGGAGTTGTCCTTTCGAGCCTCTGTGAGTTCGACTCGGAGGTCGTCTCTAAGTTGACAGTCTCGTTCGTATTCCTTTACGGCGTCGCGGACCAATTTGATCTTTGTGGGGTCTCGTTCGACCTCCAACCTTTCGGCTTCGTTGAGGTACAGGGCCACGACGACCTTGTCATTTTGGTCCATTTCGAGGGATTAACGGAGGTGCCAGATGTTGGTTTCTTCGTTATATTGAATTCGAGTTGCTGCGTATTCGTTTCCGAGTTGTCGAGCAATTTCGATTTCGTCAAGGACGACGGGGTTTTCGAGGGAACGGAAGATCGGTGATAGATTGATGAATTCGTAGAACCAGAGGTTGTGAAGCATGTAAAGCATGTTGTAATCGAGAGTTGACGGTAGAGCCGGCAGGTCTTGATTACACAGTTATGTTGTAACGGCGAACAAGGGAGAGATAGCTGTCGGAGAACCTGAGGGCTCTTCTCAATTATTGACTCTTGAGTTCAATGGATATAACCTTATAATAACTTCAACGTTAGAAACTCTTAAGCTGTGTCGAGCATCAACTTAAAGACTTTCTGTGTTTAGAAGTTAAGGAAATAAACAAAGATTTCAAGGGACAAAGAGATCCAAAGATGGGAACGAGGACGAGGACGTAAACAAGGATTTCGACAAAGTATTTGAATTTGTAAATAAACAAATAACGGTGTAAGGAGAAAAGAAAAACAAAATAAACAAACAAAGAAACAATCCTCTTATATACAATTTTTCCTCCTTACACGCCGAGCCACTACTTGCAGATTTTTCCCAAAAAATAACTAAGTAAACAACGCGGTCGCGGTTGCGCGTTCTAGACGCGCTAACGCGTTCGTACCAAATTAGCGTGTGTGCGTGCACAGCCTTGTCGCTCGCTCGTTAGCGTATCTCGCGTGCGCGATAGCGTAACTCGCGTGCGCGGTAGCGTACTTCGCGTGCACGCTAGCGTAACCCTAAGCGTAGTCACGCGCGTGCTTCTGTAACCCTAATCGTGCGCGTGCGTCCGTAACCCTAACCCTAGCTGTGCGCGTACGGTCACAAACCTAACCCTAGTTTGTGTCCGTGCGGGTGCAACCCTAACCGTAGTCACGTGAATCCAGATCAGCTGCGATTGGAAAGATGGTGCAATACTGATAAGGTCACATGACTAGATCTTATCTTATCGATAAGATGATCGTGCCCTAGCCCTAGTTACGTGTGCGCACATTAGTAGACCAGTGCCCGTGCATACTGATCTACTACTGATTAGAACAAGTGACCGATCTTATCTGATCGGATAAGATGATCGGTAGACCGTAGGTGTGGAATTTCCGAAAAGGGATCCGAGCTGACCCCTAACCCTGGGGGTAGGTCACGTGACCTTTTTGACAATTTGGGAATTGAGCGTAACCCTAACCCAGGCGAGTGACGAGTGATGATCAAAGACCGAAGGATAATAGAAATAAATAAACAAACGAGTGCTGGATAATGAAGCGAATGATAATACGTGAATGAATGACGAGGAGGGGGAAGGTAATAATTCTCGAGCCGTGACACCACCGGGTAGTGACCCAACTTGGTGACGAACATGGGAAGGGTTTCCGAGTGACCATTGATGGTACACTCTTCTTGGGCGAGGTGTGTGATTTTTCCTGAGGATATGGGGCGGCCGTCGATAACTTCGACCGTTCGGGCGGTGGATAGGGGGGTTAGGGGGCGTTTGTGATGGCGGGCGAAATTGCGGTCAACAAAGGCGATACCAGTGGCGCCGCAGTCAACGAGCGCTACTGTTTTCACGGAGCGGTTATTGGAAAACAAGGAGCAAGAGAGTGTCACGGCACACGGCTGACCAGCCGTTGTGTTGCGTCATCATGTTGTCGGGGTTGTTGATCGACATCGTACCGTTGTCTTGCCGTGTTGTGTTGCCGTTGTGTTGTTGTGTTGTTGTGTGTGCCGTGCCATGTTGACTGAGAGACTGATTGATGATGGATGACGTACCACGAGCTGGAGAGTTGTGGCGTCGCAGTTGAATCGATGGAGAACGGAAGCTCATGTAGCGATGATTGTATGACGGCCCAGCAAGAGTGCTGGCCGCCCCTTTGTACATAAGGAGGCTTGCCTCCCCGTTGTCGAGATTCTCCATCGAACGTCTTGTGTCTTCTCCTGACTCCTAATATAAGAATTCATCTCCTAAGTCCTACGTCACTCTTGTCCTTGTCCCTGTCCCTGTTTAGTGTGCCGTCCGTCTGACGAGCACTTCGGTCCTTGTCCTGCCGTTCCCCGTTCCGGAACCTGCCTAGTCCCTCTTTCCGGTAGTGTTCAGTGTGTCCCTTGAACGTCCGTTCTCGTGTCCCTGACATTACGTTCGATCGATTAACTATTCAACCGACACGCATGAACCGCACCGGTTCTGCCTGGACCTACGCACTAAAGCAAGCTCTTGAAACGCACACCTTACACGAAACCTTTGGGATCCCCGACAGATTCGCTGGCGCAGTGTGAAGAACCATCCGACGAGCAGAAAATAACTGCTACCTTGTGGTCCGCTGGCAACTCCAGGACTACACTTATCAGGAGCACATCCGCCGCACCATCAGACTCAAGCCAATCCTCAGAGCCCGCCAGGATGCATATTAAACTTATTGACGAAGGACACTGGCAACAAATTGTGAACGCCGCCGCCATGACCCAGTTCCCTGACGGCCATGAACCGCTCACCTTTACCAAACAACTCGCACAATCCATTTTAGACGCTCAGGACCACCCCACGGGTTATCTCTTAAACGACCTCGCGGAAACCCCCGGCTCCCGTAACAGCACTCGGTTATCCAGCCCTGTCGCCTCCCGCGCTCCGGAAGCTCCCACCCCTGCCCCCATTCCCCCTGTCGTGATCCAGACTGGCTCCGTCCAGGTTTACCCAAACGGCCCAGAACCAGTATCGCGAACCGCCGCACCCCCTACCACAGCCGCAGCCGCAGCCCCCGCCCCCGCGATAATCGCACCAATCCCAAGACCCCCCCCCCGTGACCCCGAGATCCTCCTAACCCCGGAGGAACAAGCCGATACAAATGAAATCCACTATTACGAGAAAGAGCTCACCCGCCAGCGTGAACTCATCAACGCGCTACTCGCCTCCCCCGGCATCCGCGTGACCGGAGACAAAATCTCGGATCCGCCAACCTTCGACGGGTCCAACAGGGAGGACCTCCGCCGCTTTGTCTCCTTGCTTCGCATCAAGTTAGTGAGCGATGAACTACGTTTCCCGACCCCGCATAAACGGATTTCTTACGCCATGGGCCGCCTCCGCGGACGCGCCCTGGACCAGATTCTTCCTTATATCAAGGAAAATGGCAACCGCTGGGCTCTCAACGACGTCGAGGACGTCATTAAAATTTTACAGCGTACCTTCGGAGACCCGGACGAGCGCGCAACGGCTCGTTTCAAACTACAAAATCTCCGACAGAACAACCGCGAATTTTCGGACTACTATGCAGAGTTCTCCCGCCTAGTCGCAGAGTTAGGCTGGGACGAAGCCGCCACCATGGATGCCCTGCGTAACGGCCTGTCCCTTGAGCTACACGAGAAGTTGGTTGGTGCCCCGCCCACCACCACGATGCACGAATTCGTCGAACAGTGTCAAAAATTGGACTCCCAATTAAGAGCACTTGAAAACCTCCGCAAGCTGCGTACCAACCGTGGCCAAGTTAAGACCACTACCACCGCCACCCCCACCACCAGTCGCCCCACCCCCGCTACCCAAGCCACCACCGCCTCCTCCAGCAAGCAAACCCCGGCCCAGGGACCCCGTCAGAAACTGTCGGCACAGGAGCGCGCGACCCGCCTATCAGAAGGACGTTGCCTCTACTGCGGTGGCCTCGGCCACATGGCTGCGTCGTGCCCCGCCAAGACGAATGTTAAAGTGGAGAGCGTGGAATTAGTGGATGCTGAAGAAGAAGTGTCGGGAAAAGAATAAACCAGCTGCAAGAAGATGGCTCTGCCGCTGGTGGGAATATTATTGCTGATACATTGCTATTATCGGGCGCAAGTTTTACTGGAAAGTTAGAATGCAAACACCTTGTCCTCTCCTGTTCCTTGTTTTCCAATAACCGCTCCGTGAAAACAGTAGCGCTCGTTGACTGCGGCGCCACTGGTATCGCCTTTGTTGACCGCAATTTCGCCCGCCATCACAAACTCCCCCTAACCCCCCTATCCACCGCCCGAACGGTCGAAGTTATCGACGGCCGCCCCATATCCTCAGGAAAGATAACACACCTCGCCCAAGTAGAGTGTACCATCAACGGTCACTCGGAAACCCTTCCTATGTTTGTCACCAAGCTGGGTCACTACCCGGTGGTGTTGGGTATCCCCTGGTTGAAAAAACACGATGTAACAATAAGCTTCAGTTCCAACACTGTAAGCTTCGACTCCCAATACTGCCTAAGGAACTGCACCCCGTTGCCTGTGAGCACAACCGGTGTCGAGGTCCTGGACTCGAGGCCCCCTCCCGCTGTCCACGAGCCCGACACAAACCCCTTGCCGGAGTTGGAAGACTCAGTCCCCGACCCCACGGACGAACCCCCAATAGAGATCTCAAGTCTAACCATCACCGACTTCAAGGAAATGGTAGAAGACGAAAGCCTGACAGTGTTCTCGCTATCGTTGGACGAGATCACCGTCGCCCTACAAGACAAGCCCCCCCTCACGGACGACGAACTGAAAGACATGATCCCCGAGGAGTATCATGACTACCTCGATTTATTCAAGGAGGTCAACGCGAAGGAACTTCCCCCGCACCGACCCTACGACCACAAGATCCCACTGAAAGAGGGATTCGTTCCGCCCTTTGGCCCGCTATACTCGCTGTCACGCAACGAGTTGCAGACGCTGAAAACATGGCTCGATGAGAATTTGGAGAAAGGATTTATACAACGCTCCCAATCACCAGCCGCCTCGCCAATATTATTCGTGAAAAAATCAGACGGATCCCTACGCCTGTGTGTCGACTACCGAAGACTGAATGAAGGTACCGAGAAGAACCGGTACCCGCTGCCATTGATACAGGAAACGATGATGAATCTTTCCAAAGCTCAATACTTTACGACCCTTGATGTCCGCAGCGCTTATAATCTTATCAGAATGGCAGAGGGCGAAGAATGGAAGACGGCCTTCCGCACACGGTACGGCCTGTTTGAATCGAAAGTGATGCCTTTTGGGCTCACCAACGCGCCAGCCGATTTCCAGGCATTTATAAATGATGTCCTGAGACCATACCTAGACCAGTTTTGTACGGCATACTTGGACGATATCCTCGTATTCTCCGAAACAAAGTCCGATCACACCGCACACGTCCGAAAGATCTTGGAACGACTCAAACAAGAAAAACTGCACTTGAAGCCAGAGAAGTGTAAGTTTGCTAAGGCAGAAGTACAGTACCTGGGCTACAACATCGGCCGCGACGGCGCGCGCATGATGGATTCCAAAGTAGCCACAGTGAGAGATTGGAAGGAACCAACCAATTTGAAACAGGTCCAAGAGTTCCTGGGCTTCGCGAATTTCTACCGAAGATTTATCAAAGACTACTCAAAAGTGGTCTCCCCGCTGACAGCTCTGACCAAAAAGAAAGATGGTAAAGCAATCCCCTTTGTCTGGGGTAAAGATCAGCAGAGCGCCTTCGACCGACTGAAGGACGCATTTACATCAGCACCCATCCTCAAGCACTTCGACTACGAGAAACCGATTGTAGTAGAAACAGACGCATCTGACTATGTGTCCGCTGGAGTTTTATCACAATACGACGACGATAACGTGTTACACCCCGTCGCATTTTATTCCAAGGAGCATTCCCCGGCAGAATGCAACTACGAAATCTACGACAAGGAACTACTGGCAATAGTTCGTTGTTTTGAGGAATGGCGTCCCCACTTAGAGGGCTCCGCCTTCCCTATAAAAGTATTGACGGATCACAAGAATCTTGAATACTTCATGACGACAAAGCTGCTGAATAGACGACAAGCACGCTGGTCCGAGTTCCTGTCTCGGTTTAACTTTGTGATCACCTATCGACCGGGAACGTTGGGAGGAAAACCGGACGCCCTGACAAGAAGAGCCGCCGACCTCCCGGAAGAGGGAGACGAACGCATACTGGCGAACCAGCAAGCTGTTCTGAAGCCACAGAACTTTCAGTTATGCATGACCCCGCCAATGAAACTCGCACCTTCCGAAGTAGACCTCCTGTTCACAGAGGGCTACAAGACAGATTCATTCCCCAACCGAGTGTTGGGAATGCTGGAAGATGGCACACAAATCTGTAAGGACATATCGCTCGCCGATTGCTCCGTGTTGGAAAACAGATTGTACTACCGAGATTGCCTCTATGTCCCCGCGCTGGATAAGCTGCGATTGAAACTACTGCAAGATCACCACGACCCCCCCACCATGGGACACCCGGGCCGTGCGAAGACTTTCGAACTCCTCGCCAGGAATTATTACTGGCCCTCGATGAGAAAAGATGTGGACCAATTCGTCCGAAATTGCCACACCTGTAAAAGAACAAAGGCTACCCGCCACGCACCCTATGGAACCCTGAAGCCCCTACCGGTTCCGCACCACCCTTGGCAGAATATATCGGTGGATTTTGTTACTGGACTACCGACATCAGAAGGCTTCGACGCAATATGTGCGATCCTTTGCCGACTAACGAAACAGCGGCACTTAGTGCCCTGTCATTCCACGATAGACGCAGAAGGCTTCGCGCAACTCTTCCTGGAAAACGTATTCAAACTACACGGCCTACCAGACACAGTAGTGTCCGACCGCGGTCCGCAATTTGTGGCCCATTTCTGGAAACACTTGGCGAATTGCATGGGTATCGAAATTGCCACGAGTACGGCCTTTCATCCCCAAACCGACGGCCAAACAGAGAGAATTAACGCGGTCACGGAGCAATATCTCCGCGCGTACGTCTGCTATTTACAAGACGATTGGAAGAAATTTTTACCACTGGCAGAATTTGCTGCAGATAACCAAGTATCGGATACAACGTCGCTGTCTCCGTTCTACGCTATATATGGTCGACACCCCAAGTGCTCTTTCGAACTGGAAATCAGGACCGACAATCCTGAGGAAGTGAAAGCGAACGAGGTAGCGGAAAGGATGTCACACATCCATGACGTCTTACGTTCGGAAATGAAATACGCCCAAGCCCGCCACATAGAAGCCGCCGACAATTCCCGACTCCCCGCGCCGGTCTTCAAACCAGGACACCTGGTATGGCTGGGCGCCCGCAACCTAAGAACCCGCCGCCCCTCAAAGAAACTAGAAAACAAACACCGAGGCCCCTTCACGGTGTTACGGCCTATTGGATCCCACGCCTATGAATTGGATATACCGGAGACCATGAAACACCACAGGACCTTCCCCGTGTGTCACGGCTCGAGAATTATTACCTTCCCCCTCCTCGTCATTCATTCACCTATTATCATTCGCTTCATTATCCAGCACTCGTTTGTTTATTTATTTCTATTATCCTTCGGTCTTCGATCATCACTCGTCACTCGCCTGGGTTAGGGTTGCGCTCAATTCCCAAATTGTCAAAAAGGTCACGTGACTTATCCCCAGGGTTAGGGGTCAGCTCGGATCCCTTTTCGGAAATTCCATACCTACGGTCTACCGATCATCTTATCCGATTAGATAAGATCGGTGACGTGTTCTAATCAATAGTAGATCAGTATGCACGCGCACTGGTCTACTAATGTGCGCACACGTGACTAGGGCTAGGGCACGATCATCTTATCGATAAGATAAGATCTAGTCATGTGACCTTATCAGTATTGCACCATCTTTCCAATCGCAGCTGATCTGGTTTCACGTGACTAGGGTTAGGGTTGCACCCGCACGCACACAAACTAGGGTTAGGTTTGTGACCGTACGCACACAGCTAGGGTTAGGGTTACGGACGCACGCGCACGATTAGGGTTACGGAAGCGCGCGCGTGACTACGCTTAGGGTTACGCTAGCGCGCACGCGAAGCACGCTACCGCGCACGCGAGTTACGCTATCGCGCACGCGAGATACGCTAACGAGCGCGCGACGAGGCTGTGCACGCAAACACGCTAATTTGGTACGAACGCGTTAGCGCGTCTAGAACGCGCAACCGCGACCGCGTTGTTTACTTAGTTATTTTTCGGGAAAATTCTGCAAGTAGTGGCTCGGCGTGTAAGGAGGAAAAATTGTATATAAGAGGATTGTTTCTTTGTTTGTTTATTTTGTTTTTCTTTTCTCCTTACACAGTTATTTGTTTATTTACAAATTGAAATACTTTGTCGAAAATCTTTGTTTACGTCCTCGTTCTCGTCCCCGTCTTTGGATCTCTCTGTCCCTTGAAATCTTTGTTTATTTCCTTAACTTCTAAACACAGAAAGTCTTTAAGTTGATGCTAGACACAGCTTAAGAGTTTCTAACGTTGAAGTTATTATAAGGATATATCCATTGAACTCAAGAGTGGATAATTGAGAAGAGCCCTCAGGTTCTCCGTCAGCTATCTCTCCCTTGTTCGCCGTTACAACATAACTGTGTAATCAAGACCTGCCGGCTCTACCGTCAACTCTCGATTACAACAAGCTTTACATGCTTCACAACCTCTGGTTCTACGAATTCATCAATCTATTACGGATCTTCCGTTCCCTCGAAAACCCCGTCGTCCTTGACGAAATCGAAATTGCTCGACAACTCGGAAACGAATACGCAGCAACTCGAATTCAATATAACGACGAAACCAACATCTGGCACCTCCGTTAATCCCTCGAAATGGACCAAAACAACAAGGTCGTCGTGGCCCTGTACCTCAACGAAGCCGAAAGGTTAGAGGTCGAACAGGACCCTACGAAGATCAAATTGGTCCGTAACGCCGTAAAAGAATACGAACGAGACTGTCAACTTAGGGACGACCTTCGAGCCGAACTCACAGAAGCTCGAAAGGACAACTCCCTCTACGCTCAACGAATTACCGATTTGGAAAGAGATCTCGAAAGCGCCAACGCCTCCGTTCGACTCCTACAAGCCCTTACGAAGAACGGTCCCCTTCCGAATACCCGTCCCATCGAATTACCCCACCCACCTGAGTTCTCTGGTGAACGCAAGGAACTCTTGAACTTCATCTCGAAGGTCAGATCCAAGCTCGCCGGAGACTCCTCCCGTTTTACCGACGATCAACATAAGCTACGTTATACTTATGGATATCTCAAAGGCAACGCTCAGAATCAAATTCAACCCTACGTCCTTACAGATAAGATTAAGCTTAAGGACGTTGAGGCTCTCATTACAATTCTGGAAGCTGCCTTCGGAGACCCTGATCAAGTTGGTACTGCATCTGCGGAATTGGATAAACTTCAACAGGGCAACCGTGAGTTTAGCCAATACTACGCAGAATTCCAACGATTAATGGCTATCTTGAATTACGACGAAAACGCAAAGAAGGCTGCTCTGAAGCGTGGACTCTCTCGAGACCTTCAGACCAGTCTTGTTTACCAAGCCGAAGAACCTCAGAACTTCACCAAATTTGTGGATCTTTGTATGAAGCTAGATTACAGAATTCGAGCTCATTCAAACACCACAAAGCAGCACGTTTCTTCGGTCCCCAGTCGTTCCAGCTCCACGCCGTCTCGCCCGGGGTCCCACCCAACGAATACCAATAGTGGTAATTACGGATCGGCCCCCATGGACCTATCAGCTTCCCAAAAGGCTCAGAACCAACGCCGTCGTGATGAACGAATGGCTAAGGGACTTTGTCTTTATTGTGGATCAGCCGATCATTTCAAGAACAAATGTTCTACGTTGGCAGCAAACAACTCCCGCAAGATTCGCCTAGCCGCCGCCGAGGTTCTGGATATTCCAACAAACCCCGACGTCGACCAGGGAAAAGAGTAGTCCATCAACAGCCTGTTGGCTCTGTTGTTGGACCAGCCCCTGCCTCGTCTTTCGTTTCATCTCAGGAAATCGTTTATGTATCCGCTAGTTCTTTGTCAAGTAAACAAGAAAACGAATTGGATGGGAATCATTTGGTCGTGCCATGTACACTAACTGAACACAATACCAAGATCGATACTCATGCTCTCGTAGACTGCGGATGCACAGGAATTTCCTTCATGAACGAAGACTTCGCACGCCAACACAACTTCCCCCGTTATCAATTGAAAAACCCCAAAATGGTCGAAGTAATTGATGGACGACCTATTTCATCAGGAGACATCACCGAATACGTTGAAGTCGAATGTACAATAGGAGACCATCATGAATTACTAACTGCCTACGTTACTCGGCTTGGTCATTATCCCCTCGTTTTAGGAATCCCATGGCTTCGTAAACACGATGTTACAATAAACTTCGCCGATAACGATATCAAATTCTCATCACCGAACTGCCTCCCCCACCGAACCACGTTAACACCCACCCCTGTTAAGGGTATTGCTCCGAAACAACAGAATAAGATCTGTGCCATTTCAGCTACGACGTTTCGACGAATTGTAAACAATGCCAACAACCGTTACGGAAAAGTCGAACAATTCTCCTTATCTTTGAATGAAATCACCACAGCTCTTCAACCAGAGAAAGAGGAACCGGATCTTAAGACTATTGTACCACCCGAATATCACCAGTACTTGGGAATCTTCGAAAAAGTCAACGCCGATAAGTTACCGCCCCATCGACCGTCGGATCACAAGATATCACTCGTCGATGGTTTTCAGCCTCCCTTCGGCCCCCTTTACTCCCTATCACGTCCAGAGTTGGAGGAATTGAAACGTTGGTTAGATGAAAACCTCACCAAAGGTTTCATCCGTGCCTCCTCATCCCCAGCGGCTGCTCCCATTCTTTTCGTAAAGAAAGGCGATGGTTCATTACGTTTGGTGGTTGATTATCCTGGAATCAACGCCGGAACGATCAAGAATCGCTACCCTCTACCCCTGATGCAGGATACCTTAATGAACCTTTCAAGAGCTAAGTGGTTCACTAAGCTCGACATTAGGGGAGCGTATAACTTAATACGTATGGCAAATGGGGAAGAATGGAAAACCGCTTTTCGTACCCGGTACGGATTATTCGAATCATTGGTTATGCCCTTCGGACTTACCAATGCCCCTGCTACGTTTCAGAACTTCATTAACGACGTATTGGCACCTCACCTTGATCGATTCTGTACTGCCTATTTGGATGACACCCTGATCTATTCGGATAATCTCGAAGAACATAAACAACATGTTAAATTGATTCTCGAAGCATTCGAAAAAGCAGGGTTACATCTCAAACCAGAGAAATGCGAGTTCCACCAGAAGGAAGTAAAGTACTTAGGACTCATCATTAGTACAGAAGGTATAAAGATGGATCCTGAGAAGATTACTGCAGTTCGAGATTGGGAATCTCCCCGGAACCTCAAAGATGTTAGAGCGTTTTTGGGATTTGCAAACTTCTATCGACGTTTCGTTAAGAACTATTCAAAAATAGTCCAACCTCTCACGTTACTCACACGTAAAGGAGTTCCTTTCGTCTGGTCAGAATCCCAACAACAGGCCTTTGAGGAATTGAAATCAACATTTACATCCGCCCCCGTTTTGGCTCGCTTCGACCCAGACCGGGATGTTATTGTCGAAACCGATGCTTCTGATTATGTCTCCGCCGGAGTTCTTTCTCAATATGATGATGAAGGAATCTTACATCCTATTGCTTACTTCTCAAAGAAACATTCCCCCGCCGAATGTAATTATGAGATATACGATAAGGAACTCATGGCTATCGTCCGGGCCTTCGAGGAATGGCGTCCCGAATCGCAATCTGTTATTAACCCCATCCGAGTACTGTCAGATCATAAGAATCTGGAATATTTCACTTCGACGAAGCTCTTGAACCGCCGTCAAGCCCGTTGGTCCCAGGTCTTGTCTCAGTTTAATTTTAAGATTGTTTACCGCCCCGGTACCGCAGGCGGTAAACCAGACGCACTGACTCGTCGATCCGGAGATCTGCCTAAAGAGGGGGATGAACGCTCCCTAGAGAACCACACAACGATCATTAAGCCAGAGAATATCCTTCACGCTGCGGCTGTTACCCCCAGTAATCAACAAACAATAACGAATTCGCAACAAACCGTAATACCGGACCCACAACAAACAAACCCCACCTTATCCCAGCTCTTCACGGAAGCCTACGAGAAAGACCCATTTCCCATTAAGGTTATTGAAATGCTAAACAATAACACTCGTTATTGTAAAGACATTACATTAGCTGAATTTCCAGTAAACAATAACCGGTTATTCTACCGGGGATGTTTATGGGTCCCGAATTACGAACCCCTACGATTACACCTAATGCAACAACACCACGACTCTCCTACGGCTGGACACCCAGGAAGATCTAAAACATTAGAATACCTCTCAAGAACCTATACGTGGCCCCAGCTGAGGACAGACGTGGAAAGATATATTCGAAATTGTCATACCTGCCAACGTTCGAAACCTACCAGACATGCCCCGTTTGGTATCCTACGTCCACTACCTATTCCAGAAAGACCCTGGCAGGACATATCAATGGACTTCGTAACAGGATTACCGTGGTCCAATGGGTGTGATGCAATTTGGGTAGTTGTGGATAGATTAACCAAAGAACGACATCTGATTGCCTGTCGAACAGACATCGACGCAAAGGAATTATCGTCTTTGTTTATTACCCACATCTTTCGATTGCATGGACTCCCTCTTACCATTATCTCTGATCGAGGACCTCAATTCGCCGCTTTGTTTTGGAAGAATCTCTGTCGACGTTTGGGAATCGAGCCTCGATTATCTACAGCATTCCATCCCCAAACGGACGGCCAAACAGAACGAATGAACGCCATTATGGAACAATACCTCCGAGCTCACGTCAACTATCTTCAAGACGATTGGGCTGACTGGTTACCATTAGCGGAATTCGCTGCGAATAACCAAGCATCCGAGACAACGGGAACTTCCCCGTTCTTTGCCAATAAAGGATTCGACCCCCGTTGTCAATTCGATTTACTTCCAGCAGCTACGAACGATGTAAACGATCGACGGGCCCTCACAACTTCGAAAACCCTCGCCGAAATCCATAACCATTTACGAGCTGAGATCAACAGAGCTAATCTACGTTATCAAGAGAATGCCGATAAACATCGACTCCCGTCACCGAATTATCAGCCCGGAGATCTGGTATGGATGAATGCCCGTAATTGGAAAACCCGTCGACCCTCCCGGAAATTAGACAACAAACGTTACGGACCCCTCAAGATTATCGCCAAAGTATCCCCCTATGCCTATCGATTAGAACTACCTCCGACAATGAAATGTCACAACGTTCAACATGTTTCCTTATTGGAACCCGCTGCGAATGACCCCTACCCCGGTCAACAATCAGACCCACCACCCCCGGTGGAAATCGACGGTGAAGACTAATACTTCATCGAAGCTATCCTCGACTCCCGAATTCACCGGAAGAAACTTCAGTATATGGTGAAATGGGTTGGATACGATATGCCCGATTGGGAACCCGCCGAACTCCATTTCGACAGTAAAGCCGTTGACGACTTTCATCAAAAGTATCCCGATAAACCGGGACCCCTCCCCAACTTATCTTAGAAGTTACTTCGCCGGAGCTCAGTCCAAGAAGGGGGATCCTGTCACGGCTCGAGAATTATTACCTTCCCCCTCCTCGTCATTCATTCACCTATTATCATTCGCTTCATTATCCAGCACTCGTTTGTTTATTTATTTCTATTATCCTTCGGTCTTCGGTCATCACTCGTCACTCGCCTGGGTTAGGGTTGCGCTCAATTCCCAAATTGTCAAAAGGTCACGTGACTTATCCCCAGGGTTAGGGGTCAGCTCGGATCCCTTTTCGGAAATTCCATACCTACGGTCTACCGATCATCTTATCCGATTAGATAAGATCGGTCACGTGTTCTAATCAATAGTAGATCAGTATGCACGCGCACTGGTCTACTAATGTGCGCACACGTGACTAGGGCTAGGGCACGATCATCTCATCGATAAGATAAGATCTAGTCATGTGACCTTATCAGTATTGCACCATCTTTCCAATCGCAGCTGATCTGGTTTCACGTGACTAGGGTTAGGGTTGCACCCGCACGCACACAAACTAGGGTTAGGTTTGTGACCGTACGCGCACAGCTAGGGTTAGGGTTACGGACGCACGCGCACGATTAGGGTTACGGAAGCGCGCGCGTGACTACGCTTAGGGTTACGCTAGCGCGCACGCGAAGCACGCTACCGCGGACGCGAGTTACGCTATCGCGCACGCGAGATACGGTAACGAGCGCGCGACGAGGCTGTGCACGCAAACACGCTAATTTGGTACGAACGCGTTAGCGCGTCTAGAACGCGCAACCGCGACCGCGTTGTTTACTTAGTTATTTTTCGGGAAAATTCTGCAAGTAGTGGCTCGGCGTGTAAGGAGGAAAAATTGTATATAAGAGGATTGTTTCTTTGTTTGTTTATTTTGTTTTTCTTTTCTCCTTACACAGTTATTTGTTTATTTACAAATTCAAATACTTTGTCGAAAATCTTTGTTTACGTCCTCGTTCTCGTCCCCGTCTTTGGATCTCTCTGTCCCTTGAAATCTTTGTTTATTTCCTTAACTTCTAAACACAGAAAGTCTTTAAGTTGATGCTAGACACAGCTTAAGAGTTTCTAACGTTGAAGTTATTATAAGGATATATCCATTGAACTCAAGAGTGGATAATTGAGAAGAGCCCTCAGGTTCTCCGTCAGCTATCTCTCCCTTGTTCGCCGTTACAATATCCTCAGGAAAAATCACACACCTCGCCCAAGTAGAGTGTACCATCAACGGTCACTCGGAAACCCTTCCCGTGTTTGTCACCAAGTTGGGTCACTACCCGGTGGTGTTGGGCATCCCCTGGTTGAAGAAACACGATGTAACAATAAGCTTCAGTTCCAACACTGTAAGCTTCGACTCCCAATACTGCCTAAGGAACTGCACCCCGTTGTCACGGCTCGAGAATTATTACCTTCCCCCTCCTCGTCACTCATTCATCTATTATCATTCGCTTCATTATCCAGCACTCGTTTGTTTATTTATTTCTATTATCCTTCGGTCTTCGATCATCACTCGTCACTCGCCTGGGTTAGGGTTACGCTCAATTCCCAAATTGTCAAAAGGTCACGTGACTTACCCCCAGGGTTAGGGGTCAGCTCGGATCCCTTTTCGGAAATTCCATACCTACGGTCTACCGATAATCTTATCCGATTAGATAAGATCGGTCACGTGTTCTAATCAATAGTAGATCAGTATGCACGCGCACTGGTCTACTAATGTGCGCACACGTGACTAGGGCTAGGGCACGATCATCTTATCGATAAGATAAGATCTAGTCATGTGACCTTATCAGTATTGCACCATCTTTCCAATCGCAGCTGATCTGGATTCACGTGACTAGGGTTAGGGTTGCACCCGCACGCACACAAACTAGGGTTAGGTTTGTGACCGTACGCGCACAGCTAGGGTTAGGGTTACGGACGCACGCGCACGATTAGGGTTACAGAAGCGCGCGCGTGACTACGCTTAGGGTTACGCTAGCGCGCACGCGAAGTACGCTATCGCGCACGCGAGATACGCTAACGAGCGCGCGACGAGGCTGTGCACGCACACACGCTAATTTGGTATGAACGCGTTAGCGCGTCTAGAACGCGCAACCGCGACCGCGTTGTTTACTTAGTTACCTTTTGGGAACAAACTGCAAGTAGTGGCCACAAAGATCAAATTGGTCCGCAACGCCGTAAAGGAATACGAACGAGACTGTCAACTTAGAGACGACCTCCGAGCCGAACTCACAGAAGCTCGAAAGAACAACTCCCTCTACGCTCAACGAATCACCGACTTGGAAAGGGATCTCGAAAGCGCCAACGCCTCTGTTCGACTCCTACAAGCCCTTACGAAGAACGGTCCCCTTCCGAATACCCGTCCTATCGAATTACCTCACCCACCTGAGTTCTCTGGTGAACGCAAGGAACTCTTGAACTTCATCTCGAAGGTCAGATCCAAGCTCGCCGGAGACTCATCCCGTTTTACCGATGATCAACATAAGCTACGTTATACTTATGGATATCTCAAAGGCAACGCCCAGAATCAAATTCAACCCTACGTCCTTACAGATAAGATTAAGCTGAAGGACGTTGAGGCTCTCATTACGATTCTGGAAGCTGCCTTCGGAGATCCTGATCAAGTTGGTACTGCATCTGCGGAATTGGATAAACTTCAACAGGGCAACCGTGAGTTTAGCCAATACTACGCAGAGTTCCAACGATTAATGGCTATCCTGAATTACGATGAAAACGCAAAGACGGCTGCTCTGAAACGTGGGCTCTCTCGAGACCTTCAGACCAGTCTTGTATACCAAGCCGAAGAACCTCAGAACTTCACCAAATTTGTGGATCTTTGTATGAAGCTAGATTATAGAATTCGAGCTCATTCAAACACCACAAAGCGGCACGTTCCTTCGGTCCCCAGTCGTTCCAGCTCCACGCCGTCTCGCCCGGTGTCCCACCCAACGAATACCAATAGTGGTAATTACGGATCGGCCCCCATGGACCTATCAGCTTCCCAAAAGGCTCAGAACCAACGCCGTCGTGATGAACGAATGGCTAAGGGACTTTGTCTTTATTGCGGATCAGCTGATCACTTCAAGAACGAATGTTCTACGTTGGCAGCAAACAACTCCCGCAAGATTCGCCTAGCCGCCGCCGAGGTTTTGGATATCCCAACAAGCCCCGACGTCGACCAGGGAAAAGAGTAGTCCATCAACAGCCTGTTGGCTCTGTTGTTGGACCAGCCCCTGCCTCGTCTTTCGTTTCATCTCAGGAAATCGTTTATGTATCCGCTAGTTCTTTGTCAAGTAAACAAGAAAACGAATTGGATGGGAATCATTTGGTCGTGCCATGTACACTAACTGAACACAATACCAAAATCGATACTCATGCTCTCGTAGACTGCGGATGCACAGGAATTTTCTTCATGAACGAAGACTTCGCACGCCAACACAACTTCCCCCTTTATCAATTAAAAAACCCCAAAATGGTCGAAGTAATTGATGGACGACCTATTTCATCAGGAGACATCACCGAATACGTTGAAGTCAAATGTACAATAGGAGACCATCATGAATTACTAACTGCCTACGTTACACGGCTTGGTCATTATCCCCTCGTTTTAGGAATCCCATGGCTTCGTAAACATGATGTTACAATAAACTTCGCCGATAACGATATCAAATTCTCATCACCGAACTGCCTCCCCCACCGAACCACGTTAACACCCACCCCTGTTAAGGGTATTGCTCCGAAACAACAGAATAAGATCTGTGCCATTTCAGCGACGACGTTTCGACGAATTGTAAACAATGCCAACAACCGTTACGGAAAAGTCGAACAATTCTCTTTATCTTTGAATGAAATCACCACAGCTCTTCAACCAGAGAAAGAGGAACCGGATCTTAAGACTATTGTACCACCCGAATACCACCAGTACTTGGGAATCTTCGAGAAAGTCAATGCCGATAAGTTACCGCCCCATCGACCGTCGGATCACAAGATATCACTCGTCGATGGTTTTCAGCCTCCCTTCGGCCCCCTTTACTCCCTATCACGTCCAGAGTTGGAGGAATTGAAACGTTGGTTAGATGAAAACCTCACCAAAGGTTTCATCCGTGCCTCCTCATCCCCAGCGGCTGCTCCCATTCTTTTCGTAAAGAAAGGCGATGGTTCATTACGTTTGGTGGTTGATTATCCTGGAATCAACGCCGGAACGATCAAGAATCGCTACCCTCTTCCCCTGATGCAGGATACCTTAATGAACCTTTCAAGAGCTAAGTGGTTCACTAAGCTCGACATTAGCGGAGCGTATAACTTAATACGTATGGCAAATGGGGAAGAATGGAAAACCGCTTTTCGTACCCGGTACGGATTATTCGAATCATTGGTTATGCCCTTCGGACTTACCAATGCCCCTGCAACGTTTCGAAACTTCATTAACGACGTATTGGCACCTTACCTTGATCGATTCTGTACTGCCTATTTGGATGACACCGTGATCTATTCGGATAATCTCGAAGAACACAAACAACATGTCAAATTGATCCTCGAACCATTCGAAAAAGCAGGGTTACATCTCAAACCAGAGAAATGCGAGTTCCATCAGAAGGAAGTAAAGTACTTGGGACTCATCATCAGTACAGAAGGAATAAAGATGGACCCTGAAAAGATTACTGCAGTTCGAGATTGGGAATCTCCCCGAAACCTCAAAGATGTTAGAGCGTTCTTGGGTTTTGCAAACTTTTAATACGTATGGCAAATGGGGAAGAATGGAAAACCGCTTTTCGTACCCGGTACGGATTATTCGAATCATTGGTTATGCCCTTCGGACTTACCAATGCCCCTGCTACGTCTAGAACTTCATTAACGACGTATTGGCACCTTACCTTGATCGATTCTGTACTGCCTATTTGGATGACACCCTGATCTATTCGGATAATCTCGAAGAACACAAACAACATGTCAAATTGATCCTCGAAGCATTCGAAAAAGCAGGGTTACATCTCAAACCAGAGAAATGCGAGTTCCATCAGAAGGAAGTAAAGTACTTGGGACTCATCATCAGTACAGAAGGAATAAAGATGGACCCTGAAAAGATTACTGCAGTTCGAGATTGGGAATCTCCCCGAAACCTCAAAGATGTTAGAGCGTTCTTGGGTTTTGCAAACTTTTATCGACGTTTCGTTAAGAACTATTCAAAAATAGTCCAACCTCTCACGTTACTCACACGTAAAGGAGTTCCTTTCGTCTGGTTGGAATCCCAACAACAGGCCTTTGAGGAATTGAAATCGACATTTACATCCGCCCCCGTTTTGGCTCGTTTCGACCCAGACCGGGATGTTATTGTCGAAACCGATGCCTCCAATTATGTCTCTGCCGGAGTTTTTTCTCGATATGATGACGAAGGAATCTTACATCCTATTGCTCACTTCTCAAAGAAACACTCCCCCGCCAAATGTAATTATGAGATATACGATAAAGAACTCATGGCTATCGTACGGGCTTTCGAAGAAAGGCGTCCCGAATTACAATCTGTTATTAATCCCATTCGAGTACTGTCAGATCATAAGAATCTGGAATATTTCACTTCGACAAAGCTCTTGAACCGCCGTCAAGCCCGCTGGTCCCAGTTCTTGTCTCAGTTTAATTTTAAGATTGTTAACCGCCCCGGTACCGCTGGCGGTAAACCAGACGCACTGACTCGTCGATCCGGAGATCTGCCTAAAGAGGGGGATGAACGCTCCCTAGAGAACCACACAACGATCATTAAGCCAGAGAATATCCTTCACGTTGCGGCTGTTACCCCCAGTAATCAACAAACAATAACGAATTCGCAACAAACCGTAATACCGGACCCACAACAAACAAACCCCACCTTATCCCAGCTCTTCACGAAAGCCTACGAGAAAGACCCATTCCCTACTAAGGTTATTGAAATGCTAAACAATAACACTCGTTATTGTAAAGACATTACATTAGCTGAATGTACAGTAAACAATAACCGTTTACTCTACCGGGGATGTTCATGGGTCCCGAATTACGAACCTCTACGATTACACCTAATGCAACAACACCACGACTCTCCTACGGCTGGACACCCAGGTAGATCTAAAACATTAGAATACCTCTCAAGAACCTATACGTGGCCCCAGATGAGGACAGACGTGGAAAGATATATTCGAAATTGTCATACCTGCCAACGTTCGAAACCTACCAGACATGCCCTGTTTGGTATCCTACGCCCACTAGCTATTCCAGAAAGGCCCTGGCAGGACATATCAATGGACTTCGTAACAGGATTACCGTGGTCCAATGGGTGTGATGCAATTTGGGTAGTTGTGGATAGATTAACCAAAGAACGACATCTGATTGCCTGTCGAACAGACATCGACGCAAAGGAATTATCGTCTTTGTTTATTACCCACATCTTTCGATTGCATGGACTCCCTCTTACCATTATCTCTGATCGAGGACCCAAATTCGCTGCTTTGTTTTGGAAGAATCTCTGTCGACGTTTGGGAATCGAGCCTCGATTATCTACAGCATTCCATCCCCAAACGGACGGCCAAACAGAACGAATGAACGCTATTATGGAACAATACCTCCGAGCCCACGTTAACTATCTTCAAGACGATTGGGCTGACTGGTTACCATTGGCGGAATTCGCTGCGAATAACCAAGCATCCGAGACAACGGGAACTTCCCCGTTCTTTGCTAATAAAGGATTCGACCCCCGTTGCCAATTCGATTTACTTCCAGCAGCTACGAACGATGTAAACGATCGACGGGCCCTCACAACTTCGAAAACCCTTGCCGAAATCCATAACCATTTACGAGCTGAAATCGATAGAGCTAATCTACGTTATCAAGAGAATGCCGATAAACATCGACTCCCGTCACCGAATTATCAGCCCGGAGATCTGGTATGGATGAATGCCCGTAATTGGAAAACCCGTCGAGCCTCCCGGAAATTAGAAAACAAACGTTACGGACCCCTCAAGATTATCGCCAAAGTATCCCCCTATGCCTATCGATTACAACTACCTCCGACGATGAAATGCCACAACGTTCAACATGTTTCCCTATTGGAACCCGCTGCGAATGACCCCTACCCCGGTCAACAATCAGACCCACCACCCCCGGTGGAAATCGACGGTGAAGATGAATACTTCATCGAAGCTATCCTCGACTCCCGAATTCACCGGAAGAAACTTCAGTATATGGTCAAATGGGTTGGATACGATATGCCCGATTGGGAACCCGCCGAACTCCATTCCGACAGTAAAGCCGTTAACGACTTTCATAAAAAGTACCCCGATAAACCGGGACCCCTCCCCAACTTATCTTAGAAATTACTTCGCCGGAGCTCAGTCCAAGAAGGGGGATCCTGTCACGGCTCGAGAATTATTACCTTCCCCCTCCTCGTCACTCATTCATCTATCATCATTCGCTTCATTATCCAGCACTCGTTTGTTTATTTATTTCTATTATCCTTCGGTCTTCGATCATCACTCGTCACTCGCCTGGGTTAGGGCTACGCTCAATTCCCAAATTGTCAAAAGGTCATGTGACTTACCCCCAGGGTTAGGGTCAGCTCGGATCCCTTTTCGGAAATTCCATACCTACGGTCTACCGATCATCTTATCCGATTAGATAAGATCGGTCACGTGTTCTAATCAATAGTAGATCAGTATGCACGCGCACTGGTCTACTAATGTGCGCACAAGTGACTAGGGCTAGGGCACGATCATCTTATCGATAAGATAAGATCTAGTCATGTGACCTTATCAGTATTGCACCATCTTTCCAATCGCAGCTGATCTGGATTCACGTGACTAGGGTTAGGGTTGCACCCGCACGCACACAAACTAGGGTTAGGTTTGTGACCGTACGCGCACAGCTAGGGTTAGGGTTACGGACGCACGCGCACGATTAGGGTTACAGAAGCACGCGCGTGACTACGCTTAGGGTTACGCTAGCGCGCACGCGAAGTACGCTATCGCGCACGCGAGATACGCTAACGAGCGCGCGACGAGGCTGTCCACGCAAACACGATAATTTGATACGAACGCGTTAGTGCGTCTAGAACGCGCAACCGCGACCGCGTTGTTTACTTAGTTATTTTTCAGGAAAATTCTGCAAGTAGTGGCTGGGCGTGTAAGGAGGAAAAATTGTATATAAGAGGTTTGTTTCTTGGTTTGTTTATTTTGTTTTTCTTTTCTCCTTACACAGTTATTTGTTTATTTACAAATTCAAATACTTTGTCGAAATCTTTGTTTACGTCCTCGTCCTCGTCCCCGTCTTTGGATCTCTTTGTCCCTTGATATCTTTGTTTATTTCCTTAAACTTCTAAACACAGAAAGTCTTTAAGTTGATGCTCGACACAGCTTAAGAGTTTCTAACGTTGAAGTTATTATAAGGATATATCCATTGAACTCAAGAGTGAATAATTGAGAAGAGCCCTCAGGTTCTCCGTCAGCTATCTCTCCCTTGTTCGCGGTTACACCCGTTGCCTGTAAGCACAACCGGTGTCGAGGTCCTGGACTCGAGGCCCCCTCCCGCTGTCCACGAGCCCGACACAAACCCCATGCCGGAGTTAGAAGACTCGGTCCCCGACCCCCCGGAAGAACCCCCAATAGCGATCTCAAGTCTAACCATCTCCGACTTCAAAGAAATGGTAGAAGACGAAAGCCTGACAGTGTTCTCGCTATCGTTGGACGAGATCACCGTCGCCCTACAAGACAAGCCCCCCCTCACGGATGACGAACTGAAAGACATGATCCCCGAAGAGTATCATGACTACCTCGATTTATTCAAGGAGGTTAACGCGAAGGAACTCCCCCTACACCGAACCTACGACCACAAGATCCCACTGAAAGAGGGATTCGTCCCCCCCTTTGGCCCGCTATACTCGCTGTCACGCAACGAGTTGCAGACGCTGAAAACGTGGCTCGATGAGAATCTGGAGAAAGGATTTATACAACGCTCCCAATCACCAGCCGCCTCGCCGATATCATTCGTGAAAAAATCAGATGGATCCCTACGCCTGTGTGTCGATTACCGAAGACTGAATGAAGGTACCGAGAAGAACCGGTACCCGCTGCCATTGATACAGGAAACGATGATGAATCTTTCCAAAGCTCAATACTTTACGACCCTAGATGTCCGCAGCGCTTATAACATTATCAGAATGGCAGAAGGCGAAGAATGGAAGACGGCCTTCCGCACAAGGTACGGCCTATTTGAGTCGAAAGTGATGCCCTTTGGGCTCACCAACGCGCCTGCCGATTTCCAGGCATTTATAAATGAAGTCCTGAGACCATACCTGGACCAGTTTTGTACGGCATACTTGGACGATATCCTCGTATTCTCCGAAACAAAGCCCGATCACACCGCACACGTCCGAAAGATCTTGGAACGACTCAAACAAGAAAAACTGCACTTGAAGCCAGAAAAGTGTAAGTTCGCTAAGGCAGAAGTACAGTACCTGGGCTACAACATCGGCCGCGACGGCCCGCGCATGATGGATTCCAAAGTAGCCACAGTGAGAGATTGGAAGGAACCAACCAATTTGAAACAGGTCCAAGAGTTCCTGGGCTTCGCGAATTTCTACCGAAGATTTATCAAAGACTACTCAAAAGTGGTCTCCCCTCTGACAGCTCTGACCAAAAAGAAAGATGGTAAAGCAATTCCCTTTACCTGGGGTAAAGATCAGCAAAGCGCCTTCGACCGACTGAAGGATGCATTTACATCAGCACCGATTCTCAAGCACTTCGACTACGAGAAACCGATTGTAGTAGAAACAGACGCATCTGACTATGTGTCTGCTGGAGTCTTATCACAATATGACGACGATAACGTGTTACACCCCGTCGCACTTTATTCCAAGAAGCATTCCCCGGCAGAATGCAACTACGAAATCTATGACAAAGAACTACTGGCAATAGTTCGTTGTTTCGAGGAATGGCGTCCCCACTTGGAGGGCTCCGCCTTCCCTATAAAAGTATTGACAGACCACAAGAATCTCGAATACTTTATGACGACAAAGCTGCTAAACAGACGACAAGCACGCTGGTCCGAATTCCTGTCTCGGTTCAACTTTGTGATCACCTATCGACCGGGAACGTTGGGAGGCAAACCGGACGCCCTGACAAGACGACCCGCCGGCCTCCCGGAAGAGGGAGACGAACGCATACTAGCGAGGCAGCAAGCTGTACTAAAGCCGCAAAACTTCCAGTTGTGCATGACCCCGCCCATGAAACTTGCACCCTCCGAAGTGGACCTCCTGTTTACAGAGGGCTACAAGACAGATTCATTCCCCAACCGAGTGTTGGGGATGCTGGAAGACGGTACGCAAATCTGTAAGGACATATCACTCGCCGATTGCTCCGTGTTGGAAAACAGATTGTACTACCGAGACTGCCTCTATGTCCCCGCGCTGGACAAATTACGATTGAAACTACTACAAGATCACCACGACCCCCCCACCATGGGACACCCGGGCCGTGCAAAGACTTTCGAACTCCTCGCCAGGAATTATTACTGACCTTCTATGAGAAAAGATGTGGACCAATTCGTCCGAAATTGCCACACTTGTAAAAGAACAAAAGCTACCCGCCACGCACCCTATGGTACCTTGAAATCCCTACCGGTCCCGCACCACCCTTGGCAGAATATATCTGTGGACTTTGTTACTGGACTACCGACATCAGAAGGCTTCAACGCAATATGTGCGATCGTTTGCCGACTCACGAAACAGCGGCACTTAGTGCCCTGTCACTCCACGATAGACGCAGAAGGCTTTGCGCAACTCTTCCTGGAAAACGTATTCAAACTACACGGCCTGCCAGACACAGTAGTGTCCGACCGCGGTCCGCAATTTGTTGCCCACTTCTGGAAACACCTGGCAAATTGCATGGGTATGGAAATTGCCACAAGCACGGCCTTCCACCCCCAAACCGACGGCCAAAACAGAAAGAATCAACGCGGTTACGGAGCAATATCTCCGGGCGTACGTCTGTTATTTACACGACGATTGGAAGAGACTTTTACCACTGGCAGAATTTGCTGCAAATAACCAAGTATCGGATACAACGTTGCTGTCTCCGTTCTACGCTATATACGGCCGACACCCCAAATGCTCTTTCGAACTGGAAATCAGGACAGACAATCCTGAAGAAGTGAAAGCGAACGAGGTAGCGGAAAGGATGTCACACATCCATGACGTCTTACGTTCGGAAATGAAATACGCCCAAGCCCGCCACATAGAAGCCGCCGACAATTCCCGACTGCCCGCGCCGGTCTTCAAACCAGGAGACCTGGTATGGCTGGACGCCCGCAACCTCAGAACCCGCCGCCCCTCAAAAAAACTGGAAAACAAACACCTAGGCCCCTTCACCGTGTTACGGCCCATTGGATCCCACGCCTATGAATTGGATATACCGGAAACAATGAAACATCATAGGACCTTCCCCGTGTCCCTACTAAACCCAGCCCCTTCGGACCCTCTCCCTGGCCAGATTATCCCACCGCCCCTACCGGTAGTAGTAGACGGCGAAGAAGAATGGTTCGTGGATGAAATTCTGGATAGCCGTTGGTCAAGAGGAAACCTGCAGTACCTCGTCAAGTGGACCGGCCATGACTCTCCAACCTGGCAACCGGAAACGAACCTATCCGAAACTGAGGCCGCTGAGAAATTCCATCAGCTATACCCAGACAAACGTTCTCCTCTCGTAGGAACTCGAGCCTAACGGGGGGGGTACTGTCACGGCACACGGCTGACGAGCCGTTGTGTTGTTGCGTCATCATTGTGTTGTCGTGGTTGTTGATTGACATCGTGCCGTTGTCTTGCCGTGTTGTGTTGCTGTTGTGTTGTTGTGTGTGCCGTGCCGTTGTGACTGATAGACTGATTGATGATGGATGACGTACCACGAGCTGAAGAGCTGTGGCGTCGCAGGTGAATTGATGGAGAACGGAAGCTTCATGTAGCGATGTTGGATGACGGCCCAGCAAGAGTGCTGGCCGCCCCTTTGTACATAAGGAGGCTTGCCTCCCCGTTGTCGAGTTCTCCATCGAACGTCTTGTGTCTTTCCCTTGCTCCTAATAAAGACTTCTTCTTCCAAGTCCTACGTCACTCTTGTCCTTGTCACTGTTCTTGTTTCGTGTGCCGTCCGTCTGACGAGCACTTCGGTCCTTGTCCTTCCGTTGACCGTCCTGGAACCCGCCTAGTCCCTCTTGCCGGTAGTGTTCAGTGTGTTCTTTGAACGTCCGTTCCTAGTTCCCTGTCAATGGTAACCAGTCAGCCCAATCGTCTTGAAGATAGTTGACGTGGGCTCGGAGGTATTGTTCCATAATGGCGTTCATTCGTTCTGTTTGACCGTCCGTTTGGGGATGGAATGCCGTAGATAATCGGGGCTCGATTCCCAAACGTCGACAGAGATTCTTCCAAAACAAAGCAGCGAATTGGGGTCCTCGATCAGAGATACTGGTAAGAGGGAGTCCATGCAATCGGAAGATGTGGGTAATAAACAAAGACGATAATTCCTTTGCGTCGATGTCTGTTCGACAGGCAATCAGATGTCGTTCTTTGGTTAATCTGTCCACAACTACCCAAATTGCATCACACCCATTGGACCATGGTAATCCTGTTACAAAGTCCATTGATATGTCCTGCCAGGGTCTTTCTGGAATAGGTAGTGGGCGTAGGATACCAAACGGGGCATGTCTGGTAGGTTTCGAACGTTGGCAGGTATGACAATTTCGAATATATCTTTCCACATCTGTCCTCATCTGGGGCCACGTATAGGTTCTTGAGAGGTATTCTAATGTATTAGATCTACCTGGGTGTCCAGCCGTAGGAGAGTCGTGGTGTTGTTGCATTAGGTGTAATCGTAGAGGTTCGTAATTCGGGACCCATGTACATCCCCGGTAGAGTAAACGGTTATTGTTTACTGTACATTCAGCTAATGTAATGTCTTTACAATAACGAGTGTTATTGTTTAGCATTTCAATAACCTTAGTAGGGAATGGGTCTTTCTTGTAGGCTTCCGTGAAGAGCTGGGAGAAGGTGGGCTTTGTTTGTTGTGGGTCCGGTATTACGGTTTGTTGCGAATTCGTTATTGTTTGTTGATTACTGGGGGTAACAGCCGCAACGTGAAGGATATTCTCTGGCTTAATGATCGTTGTGTGGTTCTCTAGGGAGCGTTCATCCCCCTCTTTAGGCCGATCTCCGGATCGACGAGTCAGTGCGTCTGGTTTACCGCCAGCGGTACCGGGGCGGTTAACAATCTTAAAATTAAACTGAGACAAGAACTGGGACCAGCGGGCTTGACGGCGGTTCAAGAGCTTTGTCGAAGTGAAATATTCCAGATTCTTATGATCTGACAGTACTCGAATGGGATTAATGGACAGATTGTAATTCGGGACGCCTTTCTTCGAAAGCCCGTACGATAGCCATGAGTTCTTTATCGTATATCTCATAATTACATTCGGCGGGGGAGTGTTTCTTTGAGAAGTAAGCAATAGGATGTAAGATTTCTTCGTCATCATATCGAGAAAGAACTCCGGCAGAGACATAATTGGAAGCATCGGTTTCGACAATAACATCCCGGTCTGGGTCGAAACGAGCCAAAACGGGGGCGGATGTAAATGTCGATTTCAATTCCTCAAAGGCCTGTTGTTGGGATTCCAACCAGACGAAAGGAACTCCTTTGCGTGTGAGTAACGTGAGAGGTTGGACTATTTTTGAATAGTTCTTAACGAAACGTCGATAAAAGTTTGCAAAACCCAAGAACGCTCTAACATCTTCGAGGTTTCGGGGAGATTCCCAATCTCAAACGGCAGTAATCTTTTCAGGGTCCATCTTTATTCCTTCTGTACTGATGATGAGTCCCAAGTACTTTACTTCCTTCTGATGGAACTCGCATTTCTCTGGTTTGAGATGTAACACTGCTTTTTCGAATGCTTCGAGGATCAATTTGACATGTTGTTTGTATTCTTCGAGATTATCCGAATAGATCAGGGTGTCATCCAAATAGGCAGTACAGAATCGATCAAGGTAAGGTGCCAATACGTCGTTAATGAAGTTCTGAAACGTTGCAGGGGCATTGGTAAGTCCGAAGGGCATAACCAATGATTCGAATAATCCGTACCGGGTACGAAAAGCGGTTTTCCATTCTTCCCCATTTGCCATACGTATTAAGTTATACGCTCCGCTAATGTCGAGCTTAGTGAACCACTTAGCTCTTGAAAGGTTCATTAAGGTATCCTGCATCAGGGGAAGAGGGTAGCGATTCTTGATCGTTCCGGCGTTGATTCCAGGATAATCAACCACCAAACGTAATGAACCATCGCCTTTCTTTACGAAAAGAATGGGAGCAGCCGCTGGGGATGAGGAGGCACGGATGAAACCTTTGGTGAGGTTTTCATCTAACCAACGTTTCAATTCCTCCAACTCTGGACGTGATAGGGAGTAAAGGGGGCCGAAGGGAGGCTGAAAACCATCGACGAGTGATATCTTGTGATCCGACGGTCGATGGGGCGGTAACTTATCGGCGTTGACTTTTTCGAAGATTCCCAAGTACTGGTGGTATTCGGGTGGTACAATAGTCTTAAGATCCGGTTCCTCTTTCTCTGGTTGAAGAGCTGTGGTGATTTCATTCAAAGATAAAGAGAATTGTTCGACTTTTCCGTAACGGTTGTTGGCATTGTTTACAATTCGTCGAAACGTCGTCCCTGAAATGGCACAGATCTTATTCTGTTCTTTCGGAGCAATACCCTTAACAGGGGTGGGTGTTAACGTGGTTCGGTGGGGGAGGCAGTTCGGTGATGAGAATTTGATATCGTTATCGGCGAAGTTTATTGTAACATCGTGTTTACGAAGCCATGGGATTCCTAAAACGAGGGGATAATGACCAAGCCGAGTAACGTAGGCAGTTAGTAATTCATGATGGTCTCCTATTGTACATTCGACTTCAACGTATTCGGTGATGTCTCCTGATGAAATAGGTCGTCCATCAATTACTTCGACCATTCTGAGGTTTTTTAATTGATAACGGGGGAAGTTGTGTTGGCGTGCGAAGTCTTCGTTCATGAAGGAAATTCCTGTGCATCCGCAGTCTACGAGAGCATGAGTATCGATTTTGGTATTGTGTTCAGGTAGTGTACATGGCACGACCAAATGATTCCCATCCAATTCGTTTGCTTGTTTACTTGACAAAGAACTACCGGATACATGAACGATTTCCTGAGATGAAACGAAAGACGAGGCAGGGGCTGGTCCAACAACAGAGCCAACAGGCTGTTGATGGACTACTCTTTTCCCTGGTCGACGTCGGGGTTTGTTGGGATATCCAAAACCTCGGCGGCGGCTCGGCGAATCTTGCGGGAGTTGTTTGCTGCCAACGTAGAACATTCGTTCTTGAAGTGATCAGCTGATCCACAATAAAGACAGAGTCCCTTAGCCATTCGTTCATCACGACGGCGTTGGTTCTGAGCCTTTTGGGAAGCTGATAGGTCCATGGGGGCCGATCCGTAATTACCACTATCGGTATTCGTTGGGTGGGACGCCGGGCGAGACGGCGTGGAGCTGGAACGACTGGGGACCGAAGGAACGTGCCGCTTTGTGGTGTTTGAATGAGCTCGAATTCTATAATCTAGCTTCATACAAAGATCCACAAATTTGGTGAAGTTCTGAGGTTCTTCGGCTTGGTAAACAAGACTGGTCTGAAGGTCTCGAGAGAGCCCACGCTTCAGAGCAGCCTTCTTTGCGTTTTCATCGTAGTTCAAGATAGCCATTAATCGTTGGAACTCTGCGTAGTATTGGCTAAACTCACGGTTGCCTTGTTGAAGTTTATCCAATTCCGCAGATGCAGTACCAACTTGATCAGGATCTCCGAAGGCAGCTTCCAGAATTGTAATGAGAGCCTCAACGTCCTTAAGCTTAATCTTATCTGTAAGGACGTAGGGTTGAATTTGATTCTGAGCGTTGCCTTTGAGATATCCATAAGTATAACGTAGCTTATGTTGATCATCGGTAAAACGGGAGGAGTCTCCGGCGAGCTTGGATCTGACCTTCGAGATGAAGTTCAAGAGTTCCTTGCGTTCACCAGAGAACTCAGGTGGGTGAGGTAATTCGATAGGACGGGTATTCGGAAGGGGACCGTTCTTCGTAAGGGCTTGTAGGAGTCGAACGGAGGCGTTGGCGCTTTCGAGATCCCTTTCCAAGTCGGTAATTCGTTGAGCGTAGAGGGAGTTGTCCTTTCGAGCTTCTGTGAGTTCGACTCGGAGGTCGTCTCTAAGTGGACAGTCTCGTTCGTATTCCTTTACGGCGTTGCGGACCAATTTGATCTTTGTGGGGTCCTGTTCGACCTCCAACCTTTCGGCTTCGTTGAGGTACAGGGCCACGACGACCTTGTCATTTTGGTCCATTTCGAGGGATTAACGGAGGTGCCAGATGTTGGTTTCGTCGTTATATTGAATTCGAGTTGCTGCGTATTCGTTTCCGAGTTGTCGAGCAATTTCGATTTCGTCGAGGACGACGGGGTTTTCGAGGGAACGGAAAATCGGTAATAGATTGATGAATTCGTAGAACCAGAGGTTATGAAGCATGTAAAGCTTGTTGTAATCGAGAGTTGACGGTAGAGCCGGCAGGTCTTGATTACACAGTTATGTTGTAACGGCGAACAAGGGAGAGATAGCTGTCGGAGAACCTTAGGGCTCTTCTCAATTATTGACTCTTGAGTTCAATGGATATAACCTTATAATAACTTCAACGTTAGAAACTCTTAAGCTGTGTCGAGCATCAACTTAAAGACTTTCTGTGTTTAGAAGTTAAGGAAATAAACAAAGATTTCAAGGGACAAAGAGATCCAAAGACGGGAACGAGGACGAGGACGTAAACAAGGATTTCGACAAAGTATTTGAATTTGTAAATAAACAAATAACTGTGTAAGGAGAAAAGAAAAACAAAATAAACAAACAAAGAAACAATCCTCTTATATACAATTTTTCCTCCTTACACACCGAGCCACTACTTGCAGATTTTTCCCAAAAAATAACTAAACAACGCGGTCGCGGTTGCGCGTTCTAGACGCGCTAACGCGTTCGTACCAAATTAGCGTGTGTGCGTGCACAGCCTCGTCGCGCACTCGTTAGCGTATCTCGCGTGCGCGATAGCGTAACTCGCGTGCGCGGTAGCGTACTTCGCGTGCGCGCTAGCGTCACCCTAAGCGTAGTCACGCGCGCGCTTCTGTAACCCTACGTACCAAATTAGCGTGTGTGCGTGCACAGCCTCGTCGCGCACTCGTTAGCGTATCTCGCGTGCGCGATAGCGTAACTCGCGTGCGCGGTAGCGTACTTCGCGTGCGCGCTAGCGTAACCCTAAGCGTAGTCACGCGCGCGCTTCTGTAACCCTAATCGTGCGCGTGCCTCCGTAACCCTAACCCTAGCTGTGCGCGTACGGTCACAAACCTAACCCTAGTTTGTGTGCGTGCGGGTGCAACCCTAACCCTAGTCACGTGAATCCAGATCAGCTGCGATTGGAAAGATGGTGCAATACTGATAAGGTCACATGACTAGATGTTATCTTATCGATAAGATGATCGTGCCCTAGCCCTAGTCACGTGTGCGCACATTAGTAGACCAGTGCGCGTGCATACTGATCTACTACTGATTAGAACACGTGACCGATCTTATCTAATCGGATAAGATGATCGGTAGACCGTAGGTGTGGAATTTCCGAAAAGGGATCCGAGCTGACCCCTAACCCTGGGGGGAGGTCACGTGACCTTTTTGACAATTTGGAATTGAGCGTAACCCTAACCCAGGCGAGTGACGAGTGATGATCGAAGACCGAAGGATAATAGAAATAAATAAACAAACGAGTGCTGCATAATGAAGCGAATGATAATAGGTGAATGAATGACGAGGAGGGGGAAGGTAATAATTCTCGAGCCCTGACACGGGGAGGCAAGCCTCCTTATGTACAAAGGGGCGGCCAGCACTCTTGCTGGGCCGTCATCCAACATCGCTACATGAAAGCTGCCGTTCTTCATCAATTCACCTGCGACGCCACAGCTCTCCAGCTCATGGTACGTCATCCATCATCGATCAGTCAATCAATCACAACGGCACGGCACACACAACAACACAACGACAACACAACACAACACGGCAAGACAACGGCACGATGCCGACAACAACAACGACAACACAATGATGACGCAACAACACAACGGCTCGTCGGCCGTGTGCCGTGACAAGACAAGCCTCTTCAAATCCACAACTTCAATAATCAGGTAGTTGCTGGAGCTGGAGAATTCTTTACGGTACCTTTTATGCTGCAACACAAACAACATTATGCAGCAGAATCCTTCGAAGTCACCCCTCTTGACAGCGACTGCGATGTCATCCTACCCTACTGGTGGATGGCAAAACATCAACCTTGCAACATGTGGGGAGACAGCAATAACATCTCCTTTACAACACCACGTTGCAACGAAAATTGTACTAAGGCTCAGGCCAGTACATTTTCTCTGAAGGTCGACCACCGAGTACTCGACCACCCTGAGGCCTCAGTAATAGGCCATATTTCAGCTGTTGCCACTCAGGAGGAATTATCAGAGGCACTTCAACAAGTCCCTGAGAAATTCCGTAAGTGGATCAACATCATGACCAAGGAAGCAGCAGACAAGCTTCCAGAACACAAGCCTTACGACCACGCCATAGACTCAAAGGAAGGAGAGACTCCTCCTTGGGGACCAGTCTATGCACTTAATGAAGTCGAACTAGAGACACTCAGAGAATGGCTAAAAGAAATGCTAAGGACAGGCAAGATTAGACCATCTAAATCTCCTGCCGCAGCACCCATTCTCAGTGTGCCAAAACCCCATGCACGAGGTTTACGGCTTTGTGTCGATTACAGGGGGATCAATAAAATAACAATAGCAAATCGCTACCCCCTCCCTCTTATGTCTGAGTTACAAGACAGAGTAAGAGGAGCCAAGTTCTTCACGAAAATGGATTTGAAGAACGGTTACCATTTGATTAGGATTAAAGAAGGCGATGACTGGAAAACTGCTTTTAGATGCAGGTATGGGCTATACGAATTTTTGGTAATGCCTTTTGGGCTAAGCAATGCACCGGCCACATTCCAAGATATGATGAATCATATCTTTAGAGACATGTTGGATCAGGGAGTAATTGCTTATATTGATGATGTTCTGATTTACGCGGAAACGGAGGAGGAACATGATGAATTGGTTAAGGAAGTCTTAAAAAGACTAGAAGAAAATGGGCTGGTAATATCTCCGGAAACATGTGTTTGGGGGACAAACAAAGTGGAATTTTTGGGGTATATTATAAGCGAAAAGGGAATTGAGATGGCAAAGGATAAAGTGGAAACCGTCCTGGTTTGGGAACCTCCTAAATCCTTGAAAGAGACACAAGGCTTTCTTGGATTTGCAAACTTCTATCGCCGATTCATTAAGGACGTCTCAAGAATTTGTCGTCCTCTTACTGAATCAACCAAGGGCGATCCGAAGAAGTGGGAATGGACTGTTGCCATGGAATTGGCATTTGACGAGTTAAAGCAGAGGTTCACAAAAGCGACAATACTGGGTCATTTCGATCCTAAGAAGGTTTGCATTGTTGAAACTGATGCCTCTGACTTTGCCTTAGGCGCAGTCCTTTCTCAGAAAGGAGAGGACGGAAAGCTGCACCCCATTGCTTTCCGTTCTAGGAAATTCACTCCGGCAGAAATCAATTATGAGATCCATGATAAGGAGCTTTTAGCTATCGTGGACTCGTTTAAGATTTGGAGCAGATACCTGGAGGGAGCAATGCATACGGTTCAAGTGTTCAGCGACCATCAAAATTTGGAGTACTTTACCACAACAAAAGTACTCAATCGTTGCCAAGCGAGGTGGGCTCAAGAACTTGCTGGCATTGACTTTAAAATTTTTTACAGACCAGGAAATAGGAATGGGAAGCCAGATGCTTTGTCAAGGCGTCCGGAGTTCCGCCCTGAAAAGGGGGGAGGTGAGGATCAGCCGATTACGATTATCCTTCGCAAAGAACATTTTGCATCGATTTCAGCAATCAGCAGTGGAGGGGAAGGAACTTCATTCATTGTTTCTTCAGCACGGCTTAATTCTATTCCTTCGGTTAAATGGTCTGGAGAATTTTTGAAGATGGTTAAAGACACTGGGGAACTGGACGAAAATTATAAAAAAGCAGCAAAAAGAATAAAAGATCCCCTAACGATAGAAAATGGCATAATCTATCGGAAAGGGAAGTTATGGGTACCAAAGGATTTGGTCAACATGGTCCTTGAATCGGAGCACGACTCAAAAATTGCAGGTCACTTCGGTCAGGATAAAACTATTGAATTAATACGAAGAAACTTTTGGTGGCCAAGAATGGACGAAAATATAATTGAATATGTACAAAGCTGTTTAGAATGTCAGAAGGACAAGACGGCTAGGCACCTTAAGTATGGAATGTTGCAACCTTTGGAATTGACATATGCCTCATGGCAATCTATTGCTATGGATTTTATCACCGACCTGCCAGAATCTAATGGGTGTGATCAACTATGGGTTATAGTTGATCGATTTACCAAAATGGCGCACTTCATCCCCTTACAGAAAGATGGCAAGACAGCTGCAGACCTTGCCAGAATATTCGCAAAGGAAATTTGGAAGTTGCACGGCTTACCCAAAGATATAGTGTCGGATTGAGACTCCAGGTTCACAAGCACCACCTGGAAAGCATTTCTTGGAACCCTAGGAATTAAACCAAGAATGTCGACAGCCTTCCACCCACAAACCGATGGACAAACGGAACGGCTGAACCAAACAATCGAAGCTTACCTCCGCTCTTTTGTTAACCATGAAATGGACGACTGGGCTGACCTCGTACCCATGGCTGAGTTCGCATACAACAACTCAGTCACAAGCGCAACTGGACTTTCACCCTTTTACGCTAACTACGGATTTTACCCAAATACGAGCAACCCTTCGGCAACTGCTGTACGCAACCCAGCCAGCAAAGCCTACGCCCACTGGATGCATACGATTCACGAAGGAGCCAAGTCAGCCCTTCAAGAAACACAAGAGAGAATGAAACATTATGCAGACCAGAAACGACAGGAGGCACCAGAATACCAAGTAGGAGACTTGGTTATGTTAGATGGACGCAACATACGAACTAGACGCCCATCAAGGAAGTTAGACCATAAACTACATGGTCCCTTCCGAGTCGAAAAAGTCATCTCCCCAACGGCAGTACGTCTTACGCTCCCACGAAAATGGAAGATACACAACGTCTTCCATACCTCACTACTTGAGCCCTTCAGAGCAGGCACTCGGGCTCCACCAGACACAAACAAAATCTTAAGGGAAGCAGATGATGTTGAGGGAAGCGAGGAATATGATATCGATGAAATTATGAGCAGCTACAAATCTGGGAATCGAGTATTATACCTTGTGAAATGGCTAGGTTGGCCAAACAAAAAAGAGTGGACGGCAGAACCTTTCGACAACTTTTCAGTAGGAGGTCAGGAGAAGTTACGAGAATTTCATCTCAAGTACCCTGATTCTCCGAGGGACTACCGAATTAAGGATTAAGGCTTAATGTTTCTCCCCACGAGGTTTTCATTAGGTCGAGTTGGTAGTAGGATGTAGGGGCTGGAGGACTACATCCATATATGATCACTAAGTCACTTGGCTGCGGCGAGGTGCGATCACAGAATGATAAGCTACTTGCTTCCGGACGAAGCTTGAACAGGGGGGAGGTGGTGTCACACCCTATATTGTGTGAGTATAGAATAGGTAACATGTATAACATTTAGAGAACATGGGAAACTCGACAGGAGAATGAATAATAAGGTTAGTATTCCCGGGCCGGAACCCCCTGAGGAGCTCCAGCTAGCCACGTCACGTGATTCGTGACTTTCCGAAAGGACCTCACGAGGATCCCGGCCCGAGGCGTCGCTACCTGTTATTCACTGTCAGTTTGGGAGGATCAGGGACGGATGGGAACGAGTATCAACTTACCTCATGGGTGTCGACTTACCCATGAGAAAACTACAGACGATGCTGATGGAGAACAGAAGACGACGGCGAAAGGACACCTCCTTATACTTGAGGTTGTGTTCCACCAAGCGCGGCTACCAGACGGCTTGCAAGAGAAGTGAATTCTCAGGACAGTGCAAGGCAGACGAATAGGATCATCCGAGGTCTGAGTTGGGCGGATAGTCGGCAAAGGAAGAAGGCAGAGTCTAGTCAGCCAACAGGAGTGGAGATCAGGACGAGGGTCAAGATTGCGTCAGCATGAGGCGACGTTCTGCAGCAAGGAACACCACTCAGGGAAACTGTTGGATGGAACTGATATGACGCGACCTTAGGCCAATGACTACCAACTGCAAGATAAGACGGCGTTTGCGTACACACCAGGGTGTGGCTGCGCGCAAGTGCGCACAGGTGGGGCAAATAACATCACACAGGAATGTGACGGGGCAGTGCGCTCCGGTAAGGCATAGTCTGCCTTATGATGTCAGATACTTTCACTCGCAATCGAGATTCTCTAGAGAGATCTATGATCAAGACGACTCATAAGATATATGACTCACATATCATTATCAGAGGAGTCATTGCATTATGCGCTCAGGTGGAGTAACCCTTCACTAGGCGCTTAACCCCAATACCTGATTGGAAGGTGTGGTAGCACGGCGAGGAATGTCAAGGATTAATCTGACACGAGGGTCATCATGCAAGTGAGCAATTAATATAATTGCGCATGCAGCATGATGCGAGCCATCAGCAGATTCGTCAAAGAATTGACTCACGTCTTATCTCCTGAGCTTAGTTTGGAAGTTGGTTCCCTTGGGAAGTCTGAGCGAACTTGTAGACGAAAGTCTATAAAAGACCCTAAGTCTTCCCACCGTCTCCTCCAGCATCAGCAACTTGATCTCTTGTTACGACATATCCTATCTACACCAAATACCTCGAGAGAGACCCTTAACTTTATTCGGCCTGTGATCGACTAGTTTACTTCCTAGCTTCTTGGGACCTCTATTAGTTGAATATCTTTCAAACGAAGCACGAACTGATCGGGAAAGCCTCTCTATTGAAAGCCTCAATAGCCAGGTTCACACCTGTGGTCTTCTCGTTCCTTTGCTATTCTCGTCATCCCGTGGTAGCCAAGTACCACACCGTGACCGTGATTCCGAACACCCACACGATTGCTGACGCAACCATAGCTCCTATCAGCATGTCATTGTTGATTCTTGACACGGTGGAACGAAGGGTGTCTCATGATGGATGGAATATCTGCGGGACAGATAAGTTGGGAAATCACATGAGCACAGGAACGAAGGTGTATAAGGGGACATATGTATTTCATTAGTTTAGTACGCAATCAATTATCTATCTACACAATCCTATCTACACACTGAAGTCCTATCATTCCACCGTGACCACAAACCCAGCCCATTCCCACCTGCTTCCCATCCCACCTACTTACCCATTCCGAATACTCACCCATTCCCCTGTCAGGGAACTAGGAACGGACGTTCAAAGAACACACTGAACACTGCCGGCAAGAGGGACTAGGCGGGTTCCAGCACGGGGAACGGAAAGACAGGGACCGAAGTGCTCGTCAGACGGACGGCACACGAAACAGGAACAGGGACAAGGACAAGAATGACGTGGGACTGGAAGGAGAAGTCTTTATTTAAGAACTAGGGAAAGACACAAGACGTTCGATGGAGAACTCGACAACGGGGAGGCAAGCCTCCTTATGTACAAAGGGGCGGCCAGCACTCTTGCTGGGCCGTCATCCAACATCGCTACACGAAAGCTTCCGTTCTCCATCAATTCACCTGCGACGCCACAGCTCTCCAGCTCATGGTACGTCATCCATCATCAATCAGTCTATCAATCACAACGGCACGGCACACACAACAACACAACAGCAACACAACACAACACGGCAAGACAACGGCACGATGTCGACAACAACAACGACAACACAACGATGACGCAACAACACAACGGCTCGTCAGCCGTGTGCCGTGACAGTACCCCCCCGTTAGGCTCGAGTTCCTACGAGAGGAGAAGGTTTGTCTGGGTATAACTGATGGAATTTCTCAGCGGCTTCAGTTTCGGATAGGTTTGTTTCCGGTTCCCAGGTTGGAGAGTCATGGCCGGTCCACCTGACGAGGTACTGCAGGTTTCCTCTTGACCAACGGCTATCCAGAATTTCATCTACGAACCATTCTTCTTCGCCGTCTACTACTACCGGTAGGGGCGGTGGGATAATCTGGCCAGGGAGGGGGTCCGAAGGGGCTGGGTTTAGTAGGGACACGGGGAAGGTCCTGTGATGTTTCATTGTCTCCGGTATGTCCAGTTCGTAGGCGTAGGATCCAATGGGTCGAACCACGGTGAAGGGGCCTAGGTGTTTGTTTTCCAGTTTTTTTGAGGGGCGGCGGGTTCTGAGGTTGCGGGCGTCCAGCCATACCAGGTCTCCTGGTTTGAAGACCGGCGCGGGGAGTCGGGAATTGTCGGAGGCTTCTATGTGGCGGGCTTGGGCGTATTTCATTTCCGAACGTAAGACGTCATGGATGTGTAACGTCCTTTCCGCTACCTCGTTCGCTTTCACTTCTTCAGGATTGTCTGTCCTGATTTCCAATTCGAAGGAGCATTTGGGGTGTCGGCCGTATATAGCGTAGAACGGAGACAGCGACCTTGTATCAGATACTTGGTTATTTGCAGCAAATTCTGCCAGTGGTAAAAATTTCTTCCAATTGTCTTGTAAATAACAGACGTACGCGCGGAGATATTGCTCCGTAACCGCGTTAATTCTCTCTGTTTGGCCGTCGGTTTGGGGATGAAAGGCCGTACTCGGGGCAATTTCGATACCCATGCAGTTCGCCAAGTGTTTCCAGAAATGGGCCACAAATTGCGGACCGCGGTCGGACACTACTGTGTCTGGTAGGCCGTGTAGTTTGAATACGTTTTCCAGGAAGAGTTGCGCGAAGCCTTCTGCGTCTATCGTGGAATGACAGGGCACTAAGTGCCGCTGTTTCGTTAGTCGGCAAACGATCGCACATATTCCAGGTCTCCTGGTTTGAAGACCGGCGAGGGGAGTCGGGAATTGTCGGCGGCTTCTATGTGGCGGGCTTGGGCGTATTTCATTTCCGAATGTAAGACGTCATGGATGTGTGACATTCTCTCCGCTACCTCGTTCGCTTTCACTTCTTCAGGATTGTCTGTCCTGATTTCCAATTCGAAGGAGCATTTGGGGTGTCGGCCGTATATAGCGTAGAACGGAGACAGCGACCTTGTATCAGATACTTGGTTATTTGCAGCAAATTCTGCCAGTGGTAAAAATTTCTTCCAATCGTCTTGTAAATAACAGACGTACGCGCGGAGATATTGCTCCGTAACCGCGTTGATTCTTTCTGTTTGGCCGTCGGTTTGGGGGTGGAAGGCCGTGCTCGTGGCAATTTCGATACCCATGCAATTTGCCAGGTGTTTCCAGAAGTGGGCCACAAATTGCGGACCGCGGTCGGACACTACTGTGTCTGGCAGGCCGTGTAGTTTGAATACGTTTTCCAGGAAGAGTTGCGCGAAGCCTTCTGCGTCTATCGTGGAGTGACAGGGCACTAAGTGCCGCTGTTTCGTGAGTCGGCAAACGATCGCACATATTGCGTCGAAGCCTTCTGATGTCGGTAGTCCAGTAACAAAGTCCACAGATATATTCTGCCAAGGGTGGTGCGGGACCGGTAGGGGTTTCAAGGTTCCATAGGGTGCGTGGCGGGTAGCTTTTGTTCTTTCACAAGTGTGGCAATTTCGGACGAATTGGTCCACATCTTTTCTCATAGAAGGCCAGTAATAATTCCTGGCGAGGAGTTCGAAAGTCTTTGCACGGCCCGGGTGTCCCATGGTGGGGGGGTCGTGGTGATCTTGTAGTAGTTTCAATCGTAATTTGTCCAGCGCGGGGACATAGAGGCAGTCTCGGTAGTACAATCTGTTTTCCAACACGGAGCAATCGGCGAGTGATATGTCATTACAGATTTGTGTACCGTCTTTCAGCATTCCCAGCACTCGGTTGGGCAATGAATCTGTCTTGTAGCCCTCTGTAAACAGGAGGTCCACTTCGGAGGGTGCAAGTTTCATGGGCGGGGTCATGCACAACTGGAGGTTTTGTGGCTTTAGAACAGCTTGCTGGTTCGCTAGTATGCGTGCGTCTCCCTCTCCCGGGAGGTCGGCGGCTCTTCTTGTCAGGGCGTCCGGTTTTCCTCCCAACATTCCCGGTCTATAGGTGATCACAAAGTTGAACCGAGACAGGAATTCGGACCAGCGTGCTTGTCGTCTGTTTAGTAGCTTTGTCGTCATAAAGTATTCGAGATTCTTGTGGTCTGTCAATACTTTTATAGGGAAGGCGGAGCCCTCCAAGTGGGGACGCCATTCCTCGAAACAACGAACTATTGCCAGTAGTTCTTTGTCATATATCTCATGATTGCATTCTGCCGGGGAATGCTTTTTGGAATAAAACGCGACGGGCGGTAACACGTTATCGTTGTCGTATTGTGAAAAAACACCAGCAGACACATAGTCAGATGCGTCTGTTTCTACTACAATCGGTTTCTCGTAGTCGAAGTGCTTGAGAATTGGTGCTGATGTAAATGCGTCCTTCAGTCGGTCCAAGGCGCTTTGCGGATCTTTACCCCAGGTAAAGGGGATTGCTTTACCATCTTTCTTTTTGGTCAGAGCCGTCAGAGGGGAGACCACTTTTGAGTAGTCTTTGATAAATCTTCGGTAGAAATTCGCGAAACCCAGGAACTCTTGGACCTGTTTCAAATTGGTTGGTTCCTTCCAATCTCTCACTGTGGCTACTTTGGAATCCATCATGCGCGCGCCGTCGCGGCCGATGTTGTAGCCCAGGTACTGTACTTCTGCCTTAGCAAACTTACACTTCTCTGGCTTCAAGTGCAGTTTTTCTTGTTTGAGTCGTTCCAAGATCTTTCGGACGTGTGCGGTGTGATCGGGCTTTGTTTCAGAGAATACGAGAATATCGTCCAAGTATGCCGTACAAAACTGGTCCAGGTATGGTCTCAGGACATTGTTTATAAATGCCTGGAAATCGGCAGGCGCGTTGGTGAGCTCAAAGGGCATCACTTTCGACTCGAATAGGCTGTACCTTGTGCGGAAGGCCGTCTTCCATTCTTCGCCCTCTGCCATTCTGATAAGGTCATAAGCGCTGCGGACATCTAGGGTCGTAAAGTATTGAGCTTTGGAAAGATTCATCATCGTTTCCTGTATCAATGGCAGCGGGTACCGGTTCTTCTCGGTACCTTCATTCAGTCTTCGGTAATCGACGCAGAGGCGTAGGGATCCGTCTGATTTTTTCACGAATAATATCGGCGAGGCGGCTGATGATTGGGAGCGTTGTATAAATCCTTTCTCCAAATTCTTATCGAGCCACGCTTTTGTCACGGCACACGGCTGACGAGCCGTTGTGTTGCGTCATCATGTTGTCGTGGTTGTTGATTGACATCGTGCCGTTGTCTTGCCGTGTTGTGTTGTGTTGCCGTTGTGTTGTTGTGTTGTTGTGTGTGCCGTGCCATTGTTGTCAGGGACACGAGAACGGACGTTCAAGGGACACACTGAACACTACCGGAAAGAGGGACTAGACAGGTTCCGGAACGGGGAACGGCAGGACAAGGACCGAAGTGCTCGTCCGACGGACGGCACACT
Organism: Pyronema omphalodes; assembly: GCA_024516155.1. Lineage (NCBI taxonomy): Eukaryota > Fungi > Ascomycota > Pezizomycetes > Pezizales > Pyronemataceae > Pyronema > Pyronema omphalodes. Next base: position 67,848 of record JAJJXM010000114.1, read on the forward strand.
AAACAGGGACAGGGACAAGGACAAGAGTGACGTAGGACTTAGGAGAGGAATTCTTATATTAGGAGTCAGGAGAAGACACAAGACGTTCGATGGAGAATCTCGACAACGGGGAGGCAAGCCTCCTTATGTACAAAGGGGCGGCCAGCACTCTTGCTGGGCCATCATACAATCATCGCTACATGAGCTTCCGTTCTCCATCGATTCAACTGCGACGCCACAGCTCTCCAGCTCGTGGTACGTCATCCATCATCAATCAGTCTCTCAGTCAACATGGCACGGCACACACAACAACACAACAACACAACGGCAACACAACACGGCAAGACAACGGCACAATGTCGATCACCAACTACGACAACATGATGACGCAACACAACGGCTCGTCAGCCGTGTGCCGTGACAGTACCCACCCGTTAGGCTCGAGTTCCTACGAGAGGAGAAGGTTTGTCTGGGTATAACTGGTGAAATCTCTCAGCGGCCTCAGTTTCGGATAGGTTCGTTTCCGGTTCCCAGGTTGGAGAGTCATGGCCGGTCCACTTGACGAGGTACTGCAGGTTTCCTCTTGACCAATGGCTATCCAGAATTTCATCCACGAACCATTCTTCTTCGCCGTCTACTACCACCGGTAGGGGCGGTGGAATAATCTGGCCAGGGAGGGGGTCCGAAGGGGCTGGGTTTAGTAGGGACACGGGGAAGGTCCTGTGGTGCTTCATGGTCTCCGGTATATCCAATTCATAGGCGTGGGATCCAATAGGCCGTAACACGGTGAAGGGGCCTAGGTGTTTGTTTTCTAGTTTCTTTGAGGGGCGGCGGGTTCTTAGGTTGCGGGCGTCCAGCCATACCAGGTCTCCTGGTTTGAAGACCGGCGCGGGGAGTTGGGAATTGTCGGCGGCTTCTATGTGGCGGGCTTGGGCATATTTCATTTCCGAACGTAAGACGTCATGGATGTGTGACATCCTTTCCGCTACCTCGTTCGCTTTCACTTCCTCAGGATTGTCGGTCCTGATTTCCAGTTCGAAAGAGCACTTGGGGTGTCGACCATATATAGCGTAGAACGGAGACAGCGACGTTGTATCCGATACTTGGTTATTTGCAGCAAATTCTGCCAGTGGTAAAAATTTCTTCCAATCGTCTTGTAAATAACAGACGTACGCGCGGAGATATTGCTCCGTAACCGCGTTAATTCTCTCTGTTTGGCCGTCGGTTTGGGGATGAAAGGCCGTACTCGTGGCAATTTCGATACCCATGCAGTTCGCCAAGTGTTTCCAGAAATGGGCCACAAATTGCGGACCGCGGTCGGACACTACTGTGTCTGGTAGGCCGTGTAGTTTGAATACGTTTTCCAGGAAGAGTTGCGCGAAGCCTTCTGCGTCTATCGTGGAATGACAGGGCACTAAGTGCCGCTGTTTCGTTAGTCGGCAAACGATCGCACATATTGCGTCGAAGCCTTCTGATGTCGGTAGCCCAGTAACAAAATCCACCGATATATTCTGCCAAGGGTGGTGCGGAACCGGTAGGGGCTTCAGGGTTCCATAGGGTGCGTGGCGGGTAGCCTTTGTTCTTTTACAGGTGTGGCAATTTCGGACGAATTGGTCCACATCTTTTCTCATCGAGGGCCAGTAATAATTCCTGGCGAGGAGTTCGAAAGTCTTCGCACGGCCCGGGTGTCCCATGGTGGGGGGGTCGTGGTGATCTTGCAGTAGTTTCAATCGTAGCTTATCCAGCGCGGGGACATAGAGGCAATCTCGGTAGTACAATCTGTTTTCCAACACGGAGCAATCGGCGAGCGATATGTCCTTACAGATTTGTGTGCCATCTTCCAGCATTCCCAACACTCGGTTGGGGAATGAATCTGTCTTGTAGCCCTCTGTGAACAGGAGGTCTACTTCGGAAGGTGCGAGTTTCATTGGCGGGGTCATGCATAACTGAAAGTTCTGTGGCTTCAGAACAGCTTGCTGGTTCGCCAGTATGCGTTCGTCTCCCTCTTCCGGGAGGTCGGCGGCTCTTCTTGTCAGGGCGTCCGGTTTTCCTCCCAACGTTCCCGGTCGATAGGTGATCACAAAGTTAAACCGGGACAGGAACTCGGACCAGCGTGCTTGTCGTCGATTCAGCAGCTTTGTCGTCATGAAGTATTCAAGATTCTTGTGATCCGTCAATACTTTTATAGGGAAGGCGGAGCCCTCTAAGTGGGGACGCCATTCCTCAAAACAACGAACTATTGCCAGTAGTTCTTTGTCGTAGATTTCGTAGTTGCATTCTGCCGGGGAATGCTTCTTGGAATAAAATGCGACGGGGTGTAACACGTTATCGTCGTCGTATTGTGATAAAACTCCAGCGGACACATAGTCAGATGCGTCTGTTTCTACTACAATCGGTTTCTCGTAGTCGAAATGCTTGAGAATCGGTGCTGATGTAAATGCATCCTTCAGTCGGTCGAAGGCGCTCTGCTGATCTTTACCCCAGATAAAGGGGATTGCTTTACCATCTTTCTTTTTGGTCAGAGCCGTCAGCGGGGAGACCACTTTGGAGTAGTCTTTGATAAATCTTCGATAGAAATTCGCGAAGCCCAGGAACTCTTGGACCTGTTTCAAATTGGTTGGTTCCTTCCAATCTCTCACTGTGGCTACTTTGGAATCCATCATGCGCGCGCCGTCGCGGCCGATGTTGTAGCCCAGGTACTGTACTTCTGCCTTAGCAAACTTACACTTCTCTGGCTTCAAGTGCAGTTTTTCTTGTTTGAGTCGTTCCAAGATCTTTCGGACGTGTGCGGTGTGATCGGACTTTGTTTCGGAGAATACGAGGATATCGTCCAAGTATGCCGTACAAAACTGGTCTAGGTATGGTCTCAGGACATCATTTATAAATGCCTTGAAATCGGCAGGCGCGTTGGTGAGCCCAAAGGGCATCACTTTCGATTCAAACAGGCCGTACCGTGTGCGGAAGGCCGTCTTCCATTCTTCGCCCTCTGCCATTCTGATAAGGTTATAAGCGCTGCGGACATCAAGGGTCGTAAAGTATTGAGCCTTGGAAAGATTCATCATCGTTTCCTGTATCAATGGCAGCGGGTACCGGTTCTTCTCGGTACCTTCATTGACTCTCCGGTAGTCGACACACAGGCGTAGGGATCCGTCTGATTTTTTCACGATTAATATCGGCGAGGCGGCTGGTGATTGGGAGCGTTGTATGAATCCTTTCTCCAAATTCTCATCGAGCCACGTTTTCAGCGTCTGCAACTCGTTGCGTGACAGCGAGTATAGCGGGCCAAAGGGGGGGACGAATCCCTCTTTCAGTGGGATCTTGTGGTCGTAGGTTCGGTGTAGGGGGAGTTCCTTCGCGTTAACCTCCTTGAATAAATCGAGGTAGTCATGATACTCTTCGGGGATCATGTCTTTCAGTTCGTCGTCCGTGAGGGGGGGCTTGTCTTGTAGGGCGACGGTGATCTCGTCCAACGATAGCGAGAACACTGTCAGGCTTTCGTCTTCTACCATTTCCTTGAAGTCGGAGATGGTTAGACTTGAGATCGCTATTGGGGGTTCTTCCGGGGGGTCGGGGACCGAGTCTTCCAACTCCGGCAAGGGGTTTGTGTCGGGCTCGTGGACAGCGGGAGGGGGCCTCGAGTCCAGGACCTCGACACCGGTTGTGCTGACAGGCAACGGGGTGCAGTTCCTTAGGCAGTATTGGGAGTCGAAGCTTACAGTGTTGGAACTGAAGCTTATTGTTACATCGTGTTTCTTCAACCAGGGGATACCCAACACCACCGGGTAGTGACCCAGCTTGGTGACAAACATGGGAAGGGTTTCCGAGTGACCGTTGATGGTACACTCTACTTGGGCGAGGTGTGTGATTTTTCCTGAGGATATGGGGCGGCCGTCGATAACTTCGACCGTTCGGGCGGTGGATAGGGGGGTTAGGGGGAGTTTGTGATGGCGGGCGAAATTGCGGTCAACAAAGGCGATACCAGTGGCGCCGCAGTCAACGAGCGCTACTGTTTTCACGGAGCGGTTATTGGAAAACAAGGAACAGGAGAGGACAAGGTGTTTGCATTCTAACTTTCTAGTAAAACTTGCGCCCGATAATAGCAATGTATTAGCAATAATATTCCCACCAGCGGCAGAGCCATCTTCTTGCAGCTGGTTTATTCTTTTCCCGACACCTCTTCTTCAGCATCCAATAATTCCACGCTCGCCACTTTAACATTCGTCTTGGCGGGGCACGACGCAGCCATGTGGCCGAGGCCACCGCAGTAGAGGCAACGTCCTTCTGACAGGCGGGTCACGCGCTCCTGTGCCGACAGTTTCTGACGGGGTCCCTGGGCCGGGGTTTGCTTGCTGGAGGAGGCGGTGGTAGCTTGGGTAGCGGGGGTAGGGCGACTGGTGGCGGGGGTGGCGGTGGTAGTGGGTTTAATTTGGCCGCGGTTGGTACGCAGCTTGCGGAGGTTCTCAAGGGCTCTCAATTGGGCATCCAATTTTTGGCACTGGTCAACGAATTCGTGCATCGTGGTGGTGGGCGGGGCACCAACCAACTTCTCGTGCAGCTCGAGGGACAGGCCGTTACGCAGGGCATCCATGGTGGCGGCTTCGTCCCAGCCTAACTCTGCGACTAGGCGTGAGAACTCTGCATAATAGTCCGAAAATTCGCGGTTGTTTTGTCGGAGATTTTGTAGTTTGAAACGAGCCGTTGCGCGCTCGTCCGGGTCTCCAAAGGTACGCTGTAAAATTTTAATGACGTCCCCGACGTCGTTGAGGGCCCAGCGGTTGCCATTTTCCTTGATATAAGGAAGAATCTGATCCAAGGCGCGTCCGCGGAGGCGGCCCATGGCGTAAGAAATCCGTTTATGCGGGGTCGGGAAACGTAGTTCATCGCTCACTAACTTGATGCGAAGCAAGGAGACAAAGTGGCGGAGGTCCTCCCTGTTGGACCCGTCGAAGGTTGGCGGATCCGACATTTTGTCTCCGGTCACGCGGATGCCGGGGGAGGCGAGTAGCGCATTGATGAGTTCACGCTGGCGGGTGAGCTCTTTCTCGTAATAGTGGATTTCATTTGTATCGGCTTGTTCCTCCGGGGTTAGGAGGATCTCGGGGTCACGGGGGGGGGGTCTTGGGATTGGTGCGATTATCGCGGGGGCGGGGGCTGCGGCTGCGGCTGTGGTAGGGGGTGCGGCGGCTCGCGGTGCTGGTTCTGGACCGTTCGGGTAGACCTGGACGGAGCCAGTCTGGATCACGACAGGGGGAATGGGGGCAGGGGTGGGAGCTTCCGGAGCGCGGGAGGCGACAGGGCTGGATACCCGAGTGCTGTTACGGGAGCCGGGGGTTTCCGCGAGGTCGTTTAAGAGATAACCCGTGGGGTGGTCCTGAGCGTCTAAAATGGATTGTGCGAGTTGTTTGGTAAAGGTGAGCGGTTCATGGCCGTCAGGGAACTGGGTCATGGCGGCAGCGTTCACAATTTGCTGCCAGTGTCCTTCGTCAATAAGTTTAATATGCATTCCGGCGGGCTCTGAGGATTGGCTTGAGTCTGATGGTGCGGCGGATGTGCTCCTGATAAGTGTAGTCCTGGAGTTCCCAGCGGACCACAAGGTAGCAGTTATTTTCTGCTTGTCGGATGGTTCTTCGCACTGCGCCAGCGAATCTGTCGGGGATCCCAAAGGTTTCGTGTAAGGTGTGCGTTTCAAGAGCTTGTTTTAGTGCGTAGGTCCAGGCAGAACCGGTGTGGTTCATGCGTGTCGGTTGAATAATTAATCGATCGAACATAATGTCAGGGAACCAGGAACGGACGTTGAAGGGACACACTGAACACTACCGGCAAGAGGGACTAGGCAGGTTCCGGGACGGGGAACGGCAGGACAAGGACCGAAGTGCTCGTCAGACGGACGGCACACAAAGCAGGAACAGGGACAAGGACAAGAGTGACGTAGGACTTGGAAGAGGAAGTCTTATATTAGGAGCAAGGAGAAGACACAAGACGTTCGATGGAGAATCTCGACAACGGGGAGGCAAGCCTCCTTATGTACAAAGGGGCGGCCAGCACTCTTGCTGGGCCGTCATACAATCATCGCTACATGAGCTTCTGTTCTCCATCAATTCACCAGCGACGCCACAGCTCTCCAGCTCGTGGTACGTCATCCATCATCAATCAGTCTCTCAGTCACAATTGTCACGGCACACGGCTGACGAGCCGTTGTGTTGCGTCATCATGTTGTCGTAGTTGGTGATCGACATCGTGCCGTTGTCTTGCCGTGTTGTGTTGCCGTTGTGTTGTTGTGTTGTTGTGTGTGCCGTGCCATGTTGACTGAGAGACTGATTGATGATGGATGACGTACCACGAGCTGGAGAGCTGTGGCGTCGCAGTTGAATCGATGGAGAACGGAAGCTCATGTAGCGATGATTGTATGACGGCCCAGCAAGAGTGCTGGCCGCCCCTTTGTACATAAGGAGGCTTGCCTCCCCGTTGTCGAGATTCTCCATCGAACGTCTTGTGTCTTCTCCTGACTCCTAATATAAGAATTCCTCTCCTAAGTCCTACGTCACTCTTGTCCTTGTCCCTGTCCCTGTTTAGTGTGCCGTCCGTCTGACGAGCACTTCGGTCCTTGTCCTGCCGTTCCCCGTTCCGGAACCTGTCTAGTCCCTCTTTCCGGTAGTGTTCAGTGTGTCCCTTGAACGTCCGTTCTCGTGTCCCTGACATTACGTTCGATCGATTAACTATTCAACCGACACGCATGAACCGCACCGGTTCTGCCTGGACCTACGCACTAAAACAAGCTCTTGAAACGCACACCTTACACGAAACCTTTGGGATCCCCGACAGATTCGCTGGCGCAGTGCGAAGAACCATCCGACGAGCAGAAAATAACTGCTACCTTGTGGTCCGCTGGCAACTCCAGGACTACACTTATCAGGAGCACATCCGCCGCACCATCAGACTCAAGCCAATCCTCAGAGCCCGCCAGGATGCATATTAAACTTATTGACGAAGGACACTGGCAACAAATTGTGAACGCCGCCGCCATGACCCAGTTCCCT